>CM024789.1:17515790-17825974 GCA_014281875.1 Nibea albiflora | reverse complement strand
TCGAGAGTTCGTTGTGTTTGGGAGGGTTGGATTATATTTCAAATAGTTTCAATGTGTGAGTTTGCTTTTTCAGTTATTACTCAGTCTAAGCAGCATAAATAATAAAGATACATAGTTCAGTACAAATGTTGCCACATTATGCTGACAAAGCAGTGCTGTTGGTCCTGCTTGTCATCCACTGACAGGCTTCTGCGAGGCTTTCAACTGAGGACAACGGCGACACCCTGTGGCCACTATTAGAAATGCACTAAGCTACAATGACCACATACCGGTTTGTTTTCTAAGATATCCTCAGTAAAACAGCAGCGTATGAATTATTGATAAATAATAATTGTGCTAATTTCGCTCACCCCGGTTTATACGAACCAATCTGTGGAATATCCTCTGTGAAAAGTTGTTCAGCTTGTGTCACGGGGAGATGATGCGTCTCGCCCATGCACTGGAGGTGAACTCTGCTAGCCAGATGCTAACAGTCGCAGCAGCAGCAGCACGGCAAGTAGCGATAACGTCGGCCAGTTTTTGTTGGACATTTGTCACTGGAGTTCGTTTTCTATCTGACTGAAAACAACCTTTAGGACTCAATTCACATCAGGACACTGAAGACGTTGTTTATATTCGCGTAGAAGAGAGCTAAGCTTAAGTTAAACAACTCCCAGGAGTGAGCTAACACCGAGGTTAGCGACGAGCTTCACCAGAAAGTTCTTCACTCTTCAGCCCGGCAGGCGAAGTGTTGCTCACGTTAAAGTCTGACGAAACTTTCGCAGATTATTACAATAAACGCAGAAGATGGCGTCGCTAGAGCCTGCTAAGGTGACCATCACCTCTGTTAGCCCTTAACAGACTTCAAAGTCAGGTAAGAGGAGCTACCATGCTCAGCAACCTAGCTACAGTAATGTTACTGTACTATTGCTAAAGTGACGCGGGTGTATCTGTGAGGCAAACCGGCTGAAATATTTGTTATAAGCAGTCTTTTGTCGCTATATTTGACACAGGAGCAGTCAGGTTGTCAGTGTTAGCCTGCACAGAGAGAGGTGGATGCTATCGTCACCTCATCATATAGTCTTGACAGCTAAAGGGCTAACCTAGTTAGCTTTGCAGCCGGCCTTGGACTGTTTTGATATTTGACTCATGGCTGTATCTGTTTCCCCCCTCCACTTTAAGTAACGTTGATTGACGTTAGCCAGCTTCAAAACTCCACTGCAGGAGAAAAACTGGACTCATCCGACACAGCATCCAGGTCAAAGATGGAGTTAGCCGCGGTGAGTACACCTGCTGCTGGCTGCTGTTTGTGATGATCACATCAGCACACAGCCAGCTGACTGCGTGAACATGCGTGAAACAACTAATTAAGTGTGTGTGTGTGTGTGACTGTCTATAGTACATTGTCACTAAATGCCTGACAGATCATAAAAAAAATCACCATACTCAAATCTGATATTGGTAAATGGACTTTATGGTCGATAGCACCTTTCTAGTCTTCCGACCACTCAGTTCACACACACACACACAATCCATACACTGCATGCAAGGTGCCAAGTGCGCATGCGTTTTTAGGAGCTAACCATTCATATGCATTCAAACACTGATAGCACAGCCGTCCGGAGCAATTTGGGTTCAGTGTGTGCCCAACATCGACATGCAGACTGGAGGAGTCGAACCACCAATCTACCTCCTGAGCTACAGCCTCATGTATTAAGGCCCAAGTCATTGATGGTGGAAACATTTGCATTCTTTCACAGTATTTCCCACAAGTAGTTGAACTCCATGGACAAATCAGCTGGCTCTCAGCATGTTGCCAATGTACTCATGTACCCATCCGGAGCCTCACTGGATGCCATAAATGCATAATTATTAACTATAAGTCTTTGTAACATTAGACACTGAGCTCCTGCCCATTGTAATGGTAATCTGTGTGCATCAAAAAAATGCCTGCTGCTGATTGATAATTGAAATCAGCCTTAAACTCTGACAGAATCGGCCTGGGTCATGAATATATGGGGAAGAGGAAACATCCTCATGGAAACATGGCATTGATTTATCTTCACCGTTCTCAAAGTCTGATTTTGGTTAGGATGATTTGTAAAGTCAGATAACCAATTGAATATTGTGATTGTGGGGAACAACGACTGTAGGCAGATTTGTATGTGGCTACACACAGCCACTTTATGAGTCATGCCGTTTGACAAAGATGCAATTAGCAGTGAGCTTTGCAGAGGTGGGGGGAGAGAGAAATACAGATGTGTGAGCGTGTCTCTGAGAGATAAAGATAGAAGCCGTAGAAAAACGTAGGCTGGATTAAGCTTCTGCTTTGGCTGACAAACCGGGCGAGGGAGGGAGGACCAGAGGCACGAGACAGCCATTATGGGTTGGCGGAGAGAAAAAGGAGAGAGAGTGGGGGGAGGGAGGAACGAAGGGAGGTTTGTGAGAGAGATGGAGGTTTATTCTGTAACATGCTATATGGAATAGCAGCATCACAGAGAGAGCGAGAGAGGTGAGGGAGGGCAAAATGCAGGAGAAACGGGATCCTCGCAGCCGAACACCAGGCAGTCTGGGGAAGGTAGGAGAGTGTGTGTGGTGTGTAACATGTGCGTTAAAGTGGCACACGTGTGTGTGGAGGTTCATATTGTATGCACAGCGACCGCTTATTTATGGTATACGTTCTATTTTGTGTTTGTTGATGCTGTAATTGTTTAAATGTGTTTACCTTGAAATGCAGCTAAATTTACCCTCTGTCTGTCTTAGTGTCTGCCTGTTTGTCCACGAGGCATGTAAGCACGGATAATGTTGAGTCTCTCAGTTTGATTTGACCTAACAGCCCCTGTGGTGTGTGTGTGTGTGTGTTTGGACTGTCTCTGCACATCTCCATCATCTCTGCTCTGTGGAACCTGGCCTCTGCTCTGGACTCCGGGCCAGTCATGGAAATGTCATACAAACACATTTTCAAATTGAATTACACTTCACATGTATGCACTCATTACTGAGGCTGATGCTGAAATTTCACACAGTGGCTAATCCTTTTTTTTTCTTTGTCTTTGCCCTGTCGTCCATGTTTCTGATCCCTCTCTACATTCCTTCCCCTCTGCTCTTTCTCTCCGCCATTTCTTTCTCTTGTCACTTCTCCCCCCTCATGTCCTCGTTTTCCATCCTTCCTTTGTCCCTCTCTTGTCTTGTCATCATCCGCAGGCTCACCCGGCTCTCAAAGCCTTCATGTGTGGCTCTCTCAGTGCACCTGCTCCACGCTGCTCTTCCAGCCTTTGATCTGGTGAAAACGCGACTGCAAACGCTTCAGAACAACGCCAAGCCGGGGTGAGTGCATGTTCATACACATGGGAAGTGCCTGTACGTTACATGTGCACACAAACACACACACTACGCTGCATGCCACCTTGACTTTACTCACACACACAGCTCTCCAGGCACAAAGCGACACAGAAACACACGCAGCATGGTAGGGCAACATTTGCAGGCAGCAGCAGCCTGAATCTGCTGTTAGTGTGACCCATATAGGGCAATTAGTCACACCAGCACCATGCAATCATACTGTCCACTTGCTAGGTTGTAATTATTTCCACTGAAGACAGGAACAGAAATAAAAATCCACTTTTAGCTGTTATTTTAATCAACATTCCACAGGTGGAGGCCGTGTCTTCATTTTCATTGTTTTATTCTCCATAAACATGAAATCCAACCCATGCCGTTATGTTTTTACGTGTTTGCACCTTTTTTAAATGTGTCCGTAACGTTCCTAAATTTCATCCTGCAGTGCACCCAGGGTGGGGTGTTACCGTCTTTATCAATGTTATTAGGACAGAGAATTTCTTCAGTCTGTGGAAGGGAGTTTCACCAGTGAGTAACTGAGCTTCTTTATTCATTTTAATTTCATTTAAAATAAACCCTGCAGCTTTAAATCCTCTTGTTTCATGTATGCATGCAGTCAGTAGTCAGTACCCAGTCTATGTACGTTCTGTGTGCTCTTTCCAGAAACAATACTAAACTAGTAATATGTCTTGGTGTAGACTGGGCCCTCTTTGGCTTTCATTTAAACATCATAGTGTTTTCTTGGTTGGCATTTTGTTAAGCCACCTTTGACACCATCACATCAAACAAAAAGCGGAGTTATGCGCAATTTTTAACACTTCTCTCTCTCTCTCTCTCTCTCTCTCTTTCTGGCAGTCGTTTGTGCGCTGCATCCCCGGGGTGGGCATCTACTTCAGCACCTTCTACTCCCTGAAGCAGCACTACTTCTTGGACCGGGCACCCAACGCTGGTGAGGCCGTTCTGCTCGGAGCAGGTGCCAGAGCTGTCGCTGGCGTCAGCATGCTGCCATTCACAGTCATCAAGACACGCTTTGAAGTGAGCCACTCTTTCTTTTCGGACCTTGAGAGACCTCAAGTGAGACGGTCTGCATGACTTTAGTGATCATCTCCTCACAGTCAAATTTTGAATCAGTTGTTAACTTGTTAACAGGGCAGTTTGCAATTCAGGACCAATAAATGAACCAAGAATGTAAGAGACATTGTACCCAATGAATGGCCATAAATAAATAGATGATTAACGACAATCAACAACAGGTAGTCCACATGGCTGCTTGTACCACTGCTGGAAGTCACACAAATGTCAAACCAACAATATAAAAATGAAGCTGAATTATTTACAGTGCTGCTTTTGTGTTTCAGAGCGGCCGTTACAACTATGTGAGTGTGGCTGGGGCTCTGAGGAGCATGTATGAGACCGAGGGAATCAGGGCTCTGTTTTCTGGGCTGCCAGCCACGCTGCTCCGCGACGCTCCTTTCTCCGGCATCTACGTCATGTTCTACAGCCAGGCCAAGAAGGCGCTGCCTCAAGGTGAGAGCACTGCATCAGCAAATCAAAATGGAGGTCATTTAAATGTGGAGCACCGTTTTCTATAGATCTGATGAGCAGTTTTAGTCTGTGTACTATCAACGAAGTGTGTAGAGAATGGTTTAGTGCTTTTTGAATCTTTGGCCTCCAAAAGATTCATTTTAAATGCTGTATGTCTTCAACCTAAGAGCTTTCTAATGCACCCAGGTGGCCCGTGACACAAAGTTTCCATTCCCTTTTTTGTTTGTTTGTCTATTTTTTGTGCCTTTTCATTGAATCAATAAAAACTGGCGAGTTGGAAAGTGAAAGGTCTAAAAACAAAATACCAATACTTAATTCTTTTATCAGTCGGATTCTTTATCAGCTTCCTTGCCGGTTCGTGATCAGTTCCTGTGTGAACAAAATCAGTTTTATTTTATTTTATTTTCTGCTCTGCTATGTCCGAGTCTGAACCCAGTGTAGAAACGGGCTAGAAAAAAGGCAAAAGACTAACTCAGGTATGCAAAAGCTCCACTGTTTTCCAATGATCGGACAATTTGGAGCCAGTTCTCACCTGGAACTCTCAAATTCCATCACTACATGTCCAGAGGTTCAACCCTGTTGAAAACCTTTCAGTCTGAAATATGAGCTTTCACGACCTGTTTTGTCCTGTGTTTCTTTCTTTCTTTCTTTCTTTTTTTTCATTGGCCATCGACACACTAACAACGAGTAACAGTACGTATTGACATACTCCTCTACTATCCTCTTATGCCTGGTTTCTCTTCTCTCAGAGGTGGCTTCGTCATCCTACGCCGCGCCCCTAGTGAACTTCGGCCTGCGGGGTGGTGGCAGGCGTCATGGGCGTCTCTGGTCACACAGCCTGCTGACGTGGTGAAGACGCACATTCAAATCAGCCCATCCCAGTGGAGGACTGCAGACGCAATTCGCTACATCTACATGGTGTGTGCTCATTTAATTGCAGCAGCTCAACTTTCAGGGAGAATGGGTGCTAGAAACACTCATTCTTCTTGACAAGCAGGCTAACATTCATACTAAATTTTATTGCTCTGTCCTCTATCCCTCAGGAGCACGTGTCAGAGGTTTTTTTCGCGGGGCTGTACCCAGGTCGGCTGCGACGTACTCTCATGGCCGGCTATGGCTTGGACTGTCCTATGAACAGCTGATGGCTCGAATGGGCCTCAAATCCTGAGGAGCAACAGTATTGTGCCACAATAAAACACCAGAGGGATAATGATACGCAGGATTTTCTCACTGAAAGTCCCACGAACAGACCCAGGAGCTTGTAGAGACAGTAAACTACTGTAGCTCTACCAAGATTGTGTCTGAAGGAAGTGAGAGAGAGTGTGTGTGTGTGTGGTCTTTCTTTTCTTTGTTGATATTTTGTGAAAATGTGCCTGTTTGTTGTCTGCCGGTGTTGAGTTTAACGCTACACTTGTGTCGGTCTTGGACTGAAGTGACACTACCTTGCTGTGAAGTGAATTTGCGCCTCCTCTCATTAAATATGTTTGGGCACCTTGAGGCTGCCACTAAAAAAAGAAAAGCCCTTGACAGTGGGCTTGTAACTGTGCTGGGCAGCGTAGTTTCCTTTTGACAAGGTGTTTTTAAAATGCCGCCAAGGCAAACGGGACACTCGGCAAGCTGCTGTAATGCACATCTGCTGAGGTTACCAAAAACAATGCACTGCAGAGAGGAGGAGCTCTGGCTTCTGCCATATTTATAAAACTTGCATATGGTTTTGGAAATCTCTCTTATTTGCCAATTAACTATTAGACTTATTTCATTTGTTTCCGGCTCAGACAATCACAAGCACTCACACAGCTGCGTTATGGGGATGAGATCACAATAAAGCCTTTGTTGCCATACCACTTAAACCTATGCTAATTTAAAGTTTTTGTACAACTGTGCATTTTAAAGAAGTAATAATCGTGACATCTGGGCTCAACAAACAAAGCTGGGAAATAGTGACCCTGGTGGGTCCTGTGTTTAAATAAGCACTTTTATCATTTGACAAATTAATCATTTTGTTGACTTAAATGTGTAGCGTATTTCCAGAACATTGCAAATGAAACATTGCTTAATGATTGCGCTAACATGTTAATAATCCACATGAGCCAGCTTCCTCCTGGCTGTGTAAATATTTGACTTAATACACAATTGTTGGTTTTTAACAAATGAGGCCATATTTTTATGTTGCCTGTACATTGTGTCCTTTGCTATAAATAGTATTTATTGTTGATAGAAAGAAATATACATATATATGGCCGCAGAAATAATGCCAAAATAGAAGATCTCTTGTGTGGAGGAGATTTGAAAGACTTAAGACAGCATGCAATGGATTCTGCATCCAAAGTGCAAACACACTGACAATTTTTGGAGGTTTTAGTAACATGACAGAACGCTCACTTACGGTCCAGTGTGTTCTGTGATATAACAGGAAGGTCGTGTGGCGAAAAGATCAATTTAATGACATGAGTTGATTTCTAAAGAGCCTCAGTGTTTGCTGTCTAACACAAACTGTGTATCTAACTGTGCCGTAATTCAATGAAGTTTACCTCATCCATTATTTCGTCATCACGCCACTCCTGTAGTCTTTGTTCATCCTGGATTGTGACTACATTGTATATGGTCATTGTTATTGTAGATATTTGGTCTGTGTGTTTGGTTTTTAACGTCAATAAACTGTCCTCATTTTTTTGACAGCAATCTTGACTTCTTATATTGAAAAAAATATAATATTGAGTTTGACTCGTTCAACTTTATTGTTGATTTTGCTTTAACTCTTAGATATGAATGAATATTTCTATAGAATCAACCATGTTATCATCAAATCAAGGCAAACATTGTCAGACAGCCACTATGACCGCAGTACATTATACATAATATATGGAAAAAGACATATCAAACATTTCAACAAGTATTCTTAATCATAGTTATAGTTTTTAATTATAGTTATAAAATAACTAAATATAATTTAGTTATGAAATAAAGGTGTTAGACAGTGAATGTGTGTGGCTCTTCTGCCCTTTAGTTTCTGAATTGACTTTACAGACATAAACAAGACAAAATCAAAACACTAACTTCACCTTATAAAGGTTCTAGTAAAAAGAGATTATTCATACTTGGACTCAAAATTTTAATATAAAATCTATATCTAATATTTTACCTTTTGAGAGAAAGTCAGGTGTTCAATAACACGAATGACATTTAATAGCAGATGAAGTGAAGTTGGTCTTTGCAGTCCCAGCTCTCCCACACCCCTCCTTTGGTTAAAGCAGTGCAGCGTTTCCGTAGTGGACACTGGTGGTCCTGATCTTCTTTGTCCCAGGCCCTGTACACAGAAGGGTGGCCGTCCATCCACATCCAGCGGTCCGCCAGGTAACGCAGGCCGATCCACACCCGCTCAGTGATGTGGTCTTGCTGGATCTCACGCAGGGCTAGAAGGTGCTCGGTCTCAGAGGCCAGGCTGGTGAGTGCAGTATGTTTATTGTTGCAGTACGAAAACGCGTTCTCCCAGGTTCTCTTTTTCTCCACCACAATCAGATTGAAGCAGAAAAAAGGCCGTAGTTTCCCAGAATAAGTATTGTAGAACCCGTATCCCAACCGCAGCGGTAACAAATACAAGCGCTCGTCTCGGTTTCTAAATTATTTGGTTCTCCGTAAGCCCATGTTAGATTTGTTGCATTTCCTCCACCTGACCACATCCAGTGTTCTTCATTTAAGTAGAGACCAATCCAGAAAACTCCAGACATTTTTCCAGATACTTCATTTTTTAGTTTCTTTTCATCCCATTTTGTAGTGATGACCGAAAGATCAGTGTGGTGATTTCTGCAGTACTTTTGAGCATCAGACCATATCATGTCTTGTTGCACACAAACATGCTTTCCATACTGCGCTGACACACTGGCAATAAAAAGCATCTTCAAAACCACAATCTCCATGGTGTTCAAATATATAGATAGTCTGGCTGAGTAAAAAGTGTTCTGTCCAAAGTGAAGTCTGTGTTGCAGTGTGGTCCCTCCTCCGTTGTCTCTTTATATAAGTCGGCATCTAGGTTCCTCAGTTTTGCCTTGTAAATTTATTCTCATTTGATTAAAAAGAATCTGGTTAAACTAAACTTAGTCTAAACTGACCACTGGAACACTGGCACACCATTGTTGCAAAAACGCACATGCACTTGAGTGACTGTGAGTCTTACAAGCTCAATAGCTGGATGAACTGAGAACAGCATAAAGCATCACAGTGGTGAAAATCTATTTTTTTGCTCTAATAGTAATTTGATTACTGAAGGGGGTTCCTCCAAACAACAGTCAGTCTAGGTCATGTAATGGTTAATTCTGCCACACCTTACTGCCAAAAGTAAAATGAACCATGGCATTGTTTTTACTAAGTTTGCAAGGTATTAAGAGAAGCCAGTGAAGCCTCGGTACATTTTCCTAAACAACTTTGTTTAGGGAGCTTATTTCCATTTCATCTGAAAAAAGTGAAAGCAAGCCCTGTTTAAACTCACAATGTCTTGCCTGTTTTCTTAAATAGATAATTGATGGGTTAAAATATTTACATTGTTGTTAAAAAGGAATATGTAAAAACCTGTAAGCAGTAAAAAGCTATGTTAATTAATTCATGTGAGGGTTTGAACTGGCACATTTAAGTTGTTCATCGGTACATCTTTAAAGCTGCATAGTGCTGATTATTCTTTGTTTGTATGTTTTAGTCTCACCTTTCCTTGTGTCATTAAACCTGTGGACAACGAAACAACCGTCTTCAGAGTCTTGATACTTTGGAAGGAGTTTATCTGACTGCTGAGCTGAATACAGCATGCATGGCATGTAATGGTTAATTCAGCCACGCCTTACTGCCATAAGTAACATGAACCACGACACTGGTTTTACTAAGTTTGCAAGGTATCAAGTGAAGCCAGTACATTTTCCTAAAAAACCTTGTTTAGAGAGTTTATTTGCATTTGACCTGAAAAATGAATGAAACCCCGACACAAACAAGATAAAAATCAAGATTTTGACTTTTATATTGAACATTTAGAAGAGTTTGACTCTTTTGGTTTTATTTTTGATTTTGCTTTATCTCTTTGACATGAATGAATATTTCTATAGGAATCAACCATGTTATCATCAAATCAGAGCAAACATTGTCAGACAGCCACTATGACCGCAGTACATTATACATAATATATGGAAAAAGACATATCAAACATTTTCAACAAGTGTTCTTAATCATAGTTATAGTTTTTAATTATAGTTATAAAATAACTAAATATAATTTAGTTATGAAATAAAGGTGTTAGACAGTGAATGTGTGTGGCTCTTCTGCCCTTTAGTTTCTAAATTGACTTTACAGACATAAACAAGACAAAATCAAAACACTAACTTCACCTTATAACAGTTCTGGTAAAAAGAGATTATTCATATTTGGATTCAACATTTTAAAACAAAATCTAAATCTAATATTTTGCCTTTTCAGAGAAAGTCAGACATTAAATAACATGAATGACATTTAATAGCAGATGAAGTGAAGTTGGTCTTTGCAGTCCCAGCTCTCCCACACCCCTCCTTTGGTTAAAGCAGCGCAGCGTTTCCGTAGTGGACACTGGTGGTCCTGATCTTCTTTGTCCCAGGCCCTGTACACAGAAGGGTGGCCGTCCATCCACATCCAGCGGTCCGCCAGGTAACGCAGGCCGATCCACACCCGCTCAGTGATGTGGATCTTGCTGGATCTCACGCAGGGGCTAGAAGGTGCTCGGTCTCAGAGGCCAGGCTGGTGAGTGCAGTATGTTTATTGTTGCAGTACGAAAACGCGTTCTCCCAGGTTCTCTTTTTCTCCACACAATCAGATTGAAGCAGAAAAAGGGCCATAGTTTCCCAGAAGGAGCATTGTACAACCCGTATCCCCAACCGCCAGCTGGTAACCAAATACAACCATTTGTCTCAGTTCTAAATTATTTGGTTCTCCGTCAGCCCATGGTACATTTGTTGCATTTCCTCCACCTGACCACATCCAGTGTTCTTCATTTAAGTAGAGACCAATCCAGAAAAATCCCAAACATTGTCCCAGATATTTCATTTTTAGTTTCTTTCTATCCCATTTTGTAGTGATGACCGAAAGATCAGTGTGGTGATTTCTGCAGTACTTTTGAGCATCAGACCATATCATGTCTGTTGCCACATAAACATGCTTCCATACTGCGCTGACACACTGGCAATAAAAGCATCTTCAAACCACAATTCTCCATGGTGTTCAATATATAGATAGTCTGGCTGAGTAAAAAGTGTTCTGTCCAAAGTGAAGTCTGTGTTGCAGTGTGGTCCCTCCTCCGTTTTTCTCTTTATATAAGTCGGCATCTAGGTTCCTCAGTTTTACCTTGTAAATTTATTCTCATTTGATAAAAAGAATCTGATTAAACTAAACTTAGTCTAAACCGACCACTGGAACACTGACACACCATTGTTGTAAAAACGCACATGTGCACTTGAGTGACTGTGATTCTTACAAGCTCAATAGCTGGATGAACTGAGAACAGCATAAAGCATCACAGTGGTGAAAATCTATTTTTTTGCTCTAATAGTAATTTGATTACTATAGGGGGTTCCTCCAAACAACAGTCAGTCTAGGTCATGTAATGGTTAATTCTGCCACGCCTTACTGCCAAAAAGTAAAAGAACCATGGCATTGTTTTTACTAAGTTTGCAAGGTATTAAGAGAAGCAGTGAAGCCTCGGTACATTTTCCTAAACAACTTTGTTTAAGGAGTTTATTCCATTTAACCTGAAAATAAGTGAAAGCAAGCCCTGTTTAAACTCACAATGTCTCGCCTGCTTTTTGGCTTTGAACATGTTAGCTAAGTGAAACACCTGAGTATCTTAATAAAACAGTGAATAATTGTGCTGAATTAAAATGTGTGTATATGAGAATCAACTATGGATAGAAAAATATGGGTTGAAAAAATATTGATAGGTGAGGTGTCAGTGGCCAGTGCTAACAAGTTTTGCTATTGCAGCTGTAGCATGTCACATAACACTGTTTTTTTCAGTTCTAACAACCTTGAATAAACAAATGAAACCAAATATGTGCTACATGAAAAGTATTTAGGATTTAAATGCAGTTTAGGAAAAGTCTAGGAAGGCTTACGATGGGGTAAACAAAAAAGCAAATACAATTATAGGAATAAATGAAATATTACTGAACAGCTTCTGGCATACCTTCCACAAATTTCACCAATAGACATAATCATGATAATAGCATAGTTTAAAAGACCAGTGTTGGTAGGTCACATATCACTTCCATCCAATGAGACGGATCTATTCTGAACTAGCCTGATTCACAGACCATCTGAACACCTGATGCTCCAACTCATTGGTGATGTGTTAAAAGTCAGAGAAGAAAGTCCTGCACTATTGCTGAGCATTCTGATGACGTTTTTGTGTAGGAATAAAGAAATGTTTTAACGACAAACTGCACACATTTCTAACAATGAGCTGATTATTGGATCCATAATTCACAATATATGTCTCTACTTTTACATACATAAGTAGACAAACAATCTCTCAACAGAGGAGGAGGACTCAGACACCACTCATCACCCACCTATTATGCTGCCCGTTCATCCCTTCCCAGAAGACTGAACAATTCACACTTGGTCTCATGAGACTCCAGTGGTCATTGTCCACACCGGCACACACTTGACCTCAGGTGACTTTAAAGGCTTGGATGACAGTCATCACAACAACAAGGAGCACTAACGAACCGAGTGGAAACAATGGCCTTGTCAGTGATCCCAACAAGCTATATACCTGGGTTTCCCCACAAGTCGGAATTGAGGAAACTTCTTGGAATGTGCCTTTTCCCAGGCCCCTGCCTGACTGCCACCTGGCTGACAGTCAGGTTTGAAATCCACAGATCCATCCTGCACAAGAAAGAGCTGGAAACAGCTGATCCTGCAGACCCAGATGACCCAGATTCACTGATTCAACCGAGTCGAGTGGATCTTTTCCTCTGTACAGTGCGAAACAAGGCAGGTTGAGACTCGGATGAATTTCAGGGAGTTGTGTCATCAAAAAGACCCCTGTCAAAGGTAAGAAACCAAATACAGCAATTACCAAGATGATAGAAACTTCATTTAAAACACAAACACTTGTTTTGTGTAGCTGAGGGTAATATAGTTCATAGGCTAAAAACAACATAAGTCTTGTCAACGTAAGGAATTTGTCACATGACAGGCCACAGCCCTTTGCGACGAGCAGTACGCACAGAGGTCCATTCATATGGATTAGTCTTTCGTTCATTTGTCATTTTGACATCGCCCTTAAGAAGGCTACAGCACTGCAGTAGTGAATGAACAAAATGGACAAAATTACTTGAAAAAAAATTGTTTATTTTACCATCCAAGAGTAAGTGATCTGAGCCAGTAAAAAGACTTGAAGACTTTTCAATGACTCAAAGGATTCGTAAGATCCAGATCTGTTTAATGAGTGACTCAGAAAGACTCCAGTCTGTATAAGGATCCAAGTTTGACATCTCTAATGGTGTTCAACACCCATAGGGAGCAGACCTCAAGCACATCAACCCTCCCTAGCCTGTCACTTGACACCATTGGATCTGGACCAGGCAAGTCCAGGCAAATTTCTTGCCAATTTACATTAGATTGTGATCCCTACATACAGAAATGTTTAACAAGTTTTTTACACATACATTGTTCACGTTAATTGTTAGATGCACTCTTTTGACCTTGAGTTAGAATTCATGCTTAGCATCTGTAACATCTGTTACAGACTGAAACTGTGTCGCTGTGTTATAAGGGTACTGCACCCTAGAACTTTTATTAATTCATTAATTCAGGTGAACTCTGCCCTGTTGACATATGTTGCTACCTGTGAGATGCTGTCTCTGTATGAGTGCCATTGCAGACGTTAAGTAAAGTCTGTTAAGCATCCAATGTGTTCGTACATGTTAACCATCCAAGGTTATAACAACATCCTTGTGCTGAATATTATGTATTGCTTTTATTTATTGTGTTCCTGGAACAAGCGACTCTACATTAAACTAGATGTATAAATGACATTGGGAAAAAATAAACTGAATACAACATGTAAATTATTTTGAATTGTACAGTAAATAATAGAAGTTTCTAGAAGAAACCATTCTTCTTAATTTTATTATGATAATGTATACACTACTGTTCAAACTTTTTTTTTGTCCATAAAAATAACATCAAAGTGATCAGAAATACATTTTAGACATAGCTGAAAACTGTCCTTTGGACTAGGTGAATGTCTGAAGCTTCAGCAATTGCTGTTTCCATTACAGGCTCCCAATGGCCAGAAACAAACAACTTTCTTCTGAAACGTGTCAGTCTATTCTTGAAATAGAGAAATGAAGGCTATGCCATGCGTTCCTGTATACCACAGTATATTATAAATAATATATGGAATAAAGCACATCAAACGATTTCAATAGTTATTGAGGTCTCAAAATATTTTTTACACTGTAGAGGTTTGTAAATAAAGAAACAGATTTAAGTCTAATATAAAGAATACATTATGAAATAAAGATGACTAAAGTAAATACAGGTAAATAAAGTAAGTAAATCAAAGTAAATGTTTGTGTTCCTGCAAAAAATCTGATTTTTTTGTTCTTTAAACTCGTTTTCACTCTTATTTAATTTCAAGACTTATTGAGGTTTAAAACACATAAACTCAAAACACAATACCGACAATATAGTTTCTAAATTGACTTTACAGATGTAAACAAGATAAATCAAAACACTACCTTCTCATAAGAGTTTTAGTAAAAAGAAATGACTCATATTTAGACTCAGTATTTTACCTTTCCAGTGAGAGATGTTCAATAACATGAATGACATTTAATAGCAGATGAAGTGAAGTTGGTCTTTGCAGTCCCAGCTCTCCCACACCCCTCCTTTGGTTAAAGCAGTGCAGCGTTTCCGTAGTGGACACTGGTGGTCCTGATCTTCTTTGTCCCAGGCCCTGTACACAGAAGGGTGGCCGTCCATCCACATCCAGCGGTCCGCCAGGTAACGCAGGCCGATCCACACCCGCTCAGTGATGTGGTCTTGCTGGATCTCACGCAGGGCTAGAAGGTGCTCGGTCTCAGAGGCCAGGCTGGTGAGTGCAGTATGTTTATTGTTGCAGTACGAAAACGCGTTCTCCCAGGTTCTCTTTTCCTCCACCACAATCAGACTGAAGCAGAAAAAGGGCTTTTGATACCAATAAGGAAGATTGACCCACCCATGCCACGTGCAGCCGCAACAAATAGCACCATATTTCTGGGTCAGTAAATCATTTGGTTCTCCGTAAGCCCATGGTACATTTGTTGCATTTCCTCCACCTGACCACATCCAGTGTTCTTCATTTAAGTAGAGACCAATCCAGACCCTTCCATAAATTGTGCCATATACTTCACTTTGCAGTTTCTGTTCATCCCATTTTGTAGTGATGACCGAAAGATCAGTGTGGTGATTTCTGCAGTAATTTTGAGCATCAGACCATAACATGGCTTTTTGCACATAAACATGCTTTCCATACTGCGCTGACACACTGGCAATAAAAAGCATCTTTAAAACCACAATCTCCATGGTCTCCATGTCCAAAGTGAAGTCTGTGTTGCAGTGTGGTCCCTCCTCCGTTGTCTCTTTAATTTAGTCTGTGAATACCTCCTGCCTAAACTAATCACTGATGTAGGAATTGTAAATCAGACGGATGTTCAGTTTTGCCTTGGAAATGTATTCTCTTTTGACCTTGTGGAAAGTTTTGTGAAGCATGTTCTGTTTAAACGCAACACTTGATCATTGAAACACTGACACAGTATTGCTGTATTCACCACGCTCTGAGCTGAAGTGTCCTACATTTTTATGATTTCTTTGTTTACCATGACCCTGCTGATGAGGCTCAGTGTCAGGGAGAAAAGGTGTATTTGAAACTATTGTCAGGAAATCTTGACAAAAGTGAAGCAGGATAGGAATGAGTTTATTGAATACAGTGTCCCTGAAATGTGCCTATTGCCAAAGGTAGTAATACATGTAGCAAGATTTTAAATGAAGATTTGTGTACGTGTCTTAATTCTTGTTCTTTCTATTTACTCATTATATCAAATTCACAATTTAATCCAGTCAAGTAAAATAATATGTATCCAGTTTTGTTTCCAACTTACCAGAAATATAAAACAGGGGGATACTTTTTAACAGATTTACAGAGAGAAGTGAATGAATGAAATGTGGGAACAGCATACAATCACTAAAACTGAATTAATGACTAGACACAGCTGGTAGCTTCTCTGGTGACCACAGACCACATGGGGTCTTTCTCCAAATGCACTGTGTGTTTTACAAAGTGGCACAAAATTAATTTTGTTACCCGAGAGGGTTCTTCCAAACAACAACAGTCAGTCCAAGTCATGTAATGGTTAATTGTGTCATGCTTGATAACCAAAAGGAAAATGAGCCACGACATTCGTTTTACTTTGCAAGTCAGTTTGCAAGGCATAAACTAAAGTCAGTGAAGCCTCCGCACATTTTCATAAACTATTTTGTTTAGGATTTTTTTTTTCCATGACCCTGTTTTATCTCACATTATCCAGCTTGCCTTTTGACTTTGAACAACTTAGATAACTGAAATACTTTAGTGTCTTGGTAAAAAAAGAAAAGAAAAGTGAATTCATTATGTTGCATCAAAAAATCAAAATGTATGGTTATCATCTATGGATAAAAAAAACAAACAAAAGAAACCCACTACTGCTAACCAGTTTTTGTTTTGTGTAACCGCAACATTGCAGGTTTGATTCCAGCAACCATTGCCACATCCATTTTACAGGAATTCGATCATCAATCAAAGTATTGGACAAATAATGACACACATGGTTATCATGAATTAATAAAAGATGTTTTATTTTAAGGTCAGCAAAATGTAATTAGTAAAATTAAGGTAAAGTAAAATACAATAATACCAATAACAATATAAAAATATTTGCTTTAATTACACCAAAATACCCACAATCAAAACAGAAACTGTTAACAGAGTAATGTAATAAGGCCAGGAGAGTACAGCACTTGCACAGTGCAAGCATATATATATATATATATATATATGGTTGGACAACACAGATGTCAAAGGTCAAAATCGTCTCCACTTACTGAGGAGATGACCTCAGAGAGTACAGGACTTCTGTGACACTGTGGTGCCATTCAGCTCTGTCCTGGACTGGCTGCTAGACTCTACAGAGGAAGTGAGGGTGAGGAGGAGGTAACCATCCAAAGCTAACCATCCATCCATCACGAACAACTCCTCTCACTTCCTGCATGTGACTGCAGAGGCCTTAAACAGCTTCTTGTGCAACAGACTGCTACTCCCACCACCATGTAGGCCATGTAATGCTACCACAAGTCCTTTATTCAAACAGCTGTTGGTAGGTTGAACTTGACCATGAACTTGAGAATCGTCTGCATTCATTTTTCTATAAATAAATAAAGCCTTGATCCATCCAGTTTATGTGGCATCTTGAGACAAAGCAAAGATAATTTCATATTAAAGTTTAAAACAAGGACATTGTTTGGTGAAGAAGGTGACAAAATCCACCAAAACTAAAGGTAATTGTAAGCAAATACCTGTAGAGGGTGAACAAAATGGAAAGGAAGAAATGCCACTATGACAGAAAAGCATAGTTTGTATTTTCAATAAAATAAAATTTAAAAAGCTCAGAAAGAGATGTGCAGGTTGGACTTCAGAGAGAGAGGAGACTTTAGTTTATCAAAAAAATATATTTATACTACTGCTTTCATCCACAGATCTCATGATCATACAAATGAATTACTCATTTAGCAATATTAATAGAATTAATGCAGCAACTGAAGCAATTGAATGCAGTTGAAAACTTGAAAAGTTAGTGCTCAGCAGGATGATGATAAAGATTTTTTACACCAGCCATTAGAGCATAGTGGTAGCTGTATTGTATATGACAACATACAGCATTAAACATCTGCTGTATGTATTGTTAATGTGCACTTTCTATGCGACACGTTTGTACAGGGGCTTTTTTTCCTGGCAGACTTGACGCAGGGCTTTATTTTGACTGCATGTCTACCGGAAGTAGATCGCATTATAAATTTGACGTCAGTTCCTGCCTCTGCCTCTCTTTAACCATGCGGTGCAGATTTTCAGACGCGGTTTCCACGTGGTGAGAAATAATTCATATATTGTACTATTAGAACTAACGTGTTAGTAAAGCTATCAGTAAGCTGCACAGGTGCTGCTGTTCAGTCTGTTCTTTAAATGTTGATCAGACCCGGAGACTCATCAACAGTGTTTGCACTTTTGTGGTCTGTTTCAGACTGTAAAGTTTTTTTGTTTTTTCCTCTCTCCTCTTAATATAGGCTACGTGGTCTGGAGGTGCTGCAGATAATGCAGGCAGATGTGCTCAAGGTCTCTGCGGTCCTCATCGGAGAGCAGCCTGGTGGAGCAGCATGTCTACAAGAGGAAGAGTGATGGTTAGTGCATACATCATAGTTCATCTTTACTTGTCTGTCCGGGATAAATAAGCAAGAAAAATTGTGAGACTTATTTTAACTTTCTCAGGCTTAGTAAGATAACTTGCTTAATTTAATGAAACCATTTCTATTTTGCTGTATCCTTTTGGAATCTGTATTTTATGGCACACCTTGCCAGTAATCTAAGTGATTAAGACTTGTGTGATATGATGAATTACATATGTTGTCAGTGTCCCGAAACGGACGTTAAAGTGATTGAGTTACATAGATGTCCCTATGAGTTCTACTAATTTTAATTTAAAAATCAAGTTTATGGTTAATGCTAAGAGCTCATGTCTAAGTATGGAATTTTAATTCAATTTTGAACTTTGTATGTACACTGACAGTAATGGTTAAGCATGATTATTCTTATTGTGGAAAAATTACACAAGTCAGGTCTGTTTAGAAATCACATTAGAAACATATCGACTTTTCTGTATTTGGTGTTAAGCTGGTATGTGTTCCCTGCATAATGTGCAAAGTTCACTTTTGTTTTTTGCTATTATTTTTTTAAATTCATTCTCGCTAATTAAATCAGACTTATTTCCTGCTAAGTGGACATTGTTCACATACCTGCCATTGAATCTCTGTGATGAGGCTTTGAACAACTACATTACTACAGATATCTGTTAGAACTTTGAATGTGGTGATTCATTTCGCTTCCTTCTCTTTCTCCCTCTCCAGATGTGTAAATTATGAACCTGACTGCCAGCAGCCATCACATCTGTTCGATGTGTGTGCCCTTTCCACCAGGAACACAGGACAGGTGTGTTTTGAGAAGGATACTTTGTCTGACAGGCTACACCTCTCAGAATATGTTTTGTGTAACGCACTGAGAGAAGCAGCACACCATTAAAGCCTGGCACTGATCTTGTCTGTGTTTGGGTGTCGGAAGTGTGCTAGAGTGATTATGGCCGGGTTTTCGCTAACACCATGAGGACTGCTGTCCCATGACTGGGGTTTGATAGTGACCTGAGCCACACCTGAACATTAGTCAAGTGCATTTTTTTTCTTTTTTCCCCTCACCCTCCATTACTGGACTGGATACAGGATACACTGGATACAAATATAGTAACTCATAAAATGAGTTACTATAATGAGTTACAAATGGCAGCATGGCTCCTTGTGGAACCCAGAAAGCACTGCCTCAGGTTACTTCAGTTGTTTTTACTGCTGCTGTTCAGTCTGTTAAATGTTGATCAGACCCGGAGACTCATCAACAGTGTTTGCACTTTTGTGGTCTGTTTCAGACTGTAAAGTTTTTTGTTTTTTCCTCTCTCCTCTTAATATAGGCTACGTGGTCTGGAGGTGCTGCAGATAATGCAGGCAGATGTGCTCAAGGTCTCTGCGGTCCTCATCGGAGAGCAGCCTGGTGGAGCAGCATGTCTACAAGAGGAAGAGTGATGGTTAGTGCATACATCATAGTTCATCTTTACTTGTCTGCCCGGGATAAATAAGCAAGAAAAATTGTGAGACTTATTTTAACTTTCTCAGGCTTAGTAAGATAACTTGCTTACTTTAATGAAACCATTTCTATTTTGCTGTATCCTTTTGGAATCTGTATTTTATGGCACACCTTGCCAGTAATCTAAGTGCTTAAGACTTGTGTGATATGATGAATTACATATGTTGTCAGTGTCCCGAAACGGACGTTAAAGTGATTGAGTTACATAGATGTCCCTATGAGTTCTACTAATTTTAATTTAAAAATCAAGTTTATGGTTAATGCTAAGAGTTATGCTAAGAGCTCATGTCTAAGTATGGAATTTTAATTCAATTTTGAACTTTGTATGTACACTGACAGTAATGGTTAAGCATGATTATTCTTATTGTGGAAAAATTACACAAGTCAGGTCTGTTTAGAAATCACATTAGAAACATATCGACTTTTCTGTATTTGGTGTTAAGCTGGTATGTGTTCCCTGCATAATGTGCAAAGTTCACTTTTGTTTTGCTATTTATTTTTTTTAATTCATTCTCGCTCATTAAATCAGACTTATTTCCTGCTAAGTGGACATTGTTCACATACCTGCCATTGAATCTCTGTGATGAGGCTTTGAACAACTACATTACTACAGATATCTGTTAGAACTTTGAATGTGGTGATTCATTTCGCTTCCTTCTTTCTCCCTCTCCAGATGTGTAAATTATGAACCTGACTGCCAGCAGCCATCAAATCTGTTCGATGTGTGTGCCCTTTCCACCAGGAACACAGGACAGGTGTGTTTGATAAGGATACTTTGTCTGACAGGTTACACCTCTCAGAATATGTTTTGTGTATTGCACTGAGAGAAGCAGCACACCATTAAAGCCTGGCACTGATCTTGTCTGTGTTTGGGTGTCGGAAGTGTGCTAGAGTGATTATGGCCGGGTTTTCGCTAACACCATGAGGACTGCTGTCCCATGACTGGGGTTTGATAGTGACCTGAGCCACACCTGAACATTAGTCAAGTGCATTTTTTTCCATTTTTCCCCTCACCCTCCATTACTGGACTGGATACAGGATACACTGTATACAAATATAGTAACTCATAAAATGAGTTACTATAATGAATTACAAATGGCAGCATGGCTCCTTGTGGAACCCAGAAAGCACTGCCTCAGGTTACTTCAGTTGTTTTTACTTGGCAGATTTGGCAGATTTTTTTTTTTTCAGTGACAAGATTGGACCCCTGTGCAGAGTCATTGTGAAGCTGTTTGCCGTGAGCTTCACTGAGGGCATTCATACATTCAAAAAAAGGATGAGGGATGCAAAAATCACAGCTGAAGACCGTGACCTCCTCTGCCCGTCTTCATGTAGCAAGATTACCCACCACATGTATAATGGGTGTTAAACTCTGGGATAGAAGGTGCTGGTCACACTTCTTTAGTTGTCGTCTATTAAACAACTGACGTTGACTTAAACCTGCAATACACAAGAGGCTCCTGTTTTTCTCGTGCTGTCCCATGTGACCCTCTATCTGATATTGTGTAGTAAAAATGTTCACCTGCATACATTTGTGACACTGAAACAGCTACTTGTCTGTGACAAACATACCCTCTGTACATGCACTTCTAACAAAACCAATCCCTGCTTTAGATTGAGAAAGGGGGCGAAAGCCACTTGGCAAGGAGGACTACCAAGACCGGTGAACCATCCCAGCAGACATGTCTGAGGATGTTCAGGTGACCTCTGCGCCCATCCAGGAGATCCAGAATGGCATCGAAGGTAGGGCCAAACAGTCTGCTGTAGATATTCTTCTACAGTTTGAGTTTGAAACTGTTAAAGCAACAATACAGCTAATGTAAATATTATAGTGAATACAGCTGCACTGTACAGAAAACTGAAGTTAATTTGAATACGTTTTCTCACTGTCTCCTGCTCCTACAGAGGTTTGGAGTGTCCAGACTGCCACCGAAGACCGGTCTACAGGTCCCACTGCACAGGACTGGGGTGATCTTAGTGTTGACTGGTCCAAATTCATGTGACTCTAAATATGAGAAATGCATAACACTGAACTGAGAAATCAATAAAGCTGGATGGATATTCACGAACTGAACTTTTTTTTCTATTTTCTTTTCCACTTATTTTAAATAATGCATAATATATATATACTCAAGTGCAATGTAGTTTGAATATCAAATGTTCATTTGCCGGGACTAGTACACAGCATGGTTCAGTGCCACATTAATGTTATAAGCTAGTTTGCAACAGCTGTCCATTCGGAACCCAACAGGAAAATGCATGCAAACAATGACCGTAAACTAAATGAAAGAGCTTAATGATTTTGTTGCGATTCTGTGTGGCGGGGGTGTCCAAACTTCTTTTAAAGGGGGCAATACTAACATTTTAAAAATGGAAAAACAAGTTATGTAGAAATGCACAAAGTTTGCATGAAGTTGATACAAATCTTATGTTCATTCTGAACATGCATTATGAATAATGCAAGGTCTAACATTTTAAGTTCAAAACATTGCTCTTGCTCTTGTCTCTCACAAGATCATTCAGAAAGTAATATTTTGTGTACGTAATACCAGTCTTGAAAAAACTAAAAACTGAAATCTGACGGGGCCATGATTGGCCCCCGAGCTGGACTTTGGACATCCCTGCTGTAGGGCTTGGCTGTTGAGACACTGGAGTGCTAATTTTCTGTGCAGGTTGAATTTCGTAATATTGAGGAAGTCTCGAACACTGAAGGTCCACATCGTATACAGTCATACACATTATACCTAATACAGCTACAGAATGATTTGAACTGGGAGAGATTACTGGGGTTTAAGAAACAGTTAAGTATTCAATTTAAAAGGTTCCACCCCAGATGGGACTCGAACCCACAATCCCTGGCTTAGGAGGCCAGTGCCTTATCCATTAGGCCACTGGGGCAATCATAATGAAATTTTATGAGATATTCTGATTTGTATCAAATTATAGTTCGAAGGTGCTAATATGTGTAACTCTAATCAGCATGACTGTGGATGTATTTCTCTCTTATATTTATATTAAAAAATATATTTAGTCAAAATCCTCCGTGACCTGCTACAGCCATGCTTCGCCGTCCCGTTGCTAGGCAACAACGAGACGACACATCACTGGGTCAGTTAATCCAGGACAGCGGAACTACTTCCTGTTAAATCCTGGAATCGACTTTTGCTACAAAATAAAGGTTACTCGAGAGTAATATTACAAAACAGGTGCGCGTTTTTCCTTCAACTGCCATCTCCGATTTGCTGGTTTGACCAATTCAAAGATGTTCGGAGGAAGACCATAATATGGATTACATCAACACTTCACCATAAAACGTCTTTTCATTGCTTTGCTAGAGTGTATTGACGTTTGCTTATGCTTTTAATTTGAAAGTACAAAGGCGGAAGTATAAATATATGCTGCCGCTTATTAGCCAACGTTTTCCGAGCACAGCAACGTTATCCATGAGATAGAGACAAACCTGCTAAACTGTAACTTTGTATCATGTAACTCGTGAGAATGAGTTTAACCGCTTTGTAGCGTTATCTGGTTGGTTTTATTAAACAAATGAAACTACGTAACGTTAGCTAACTAAAGCCTGGCGGCAGGTAGGGACAGCTAACAGTTCGTGTTTTAACTGCTGGTAACACCGACGTTGCCTAGGCTAGTGATAAACAAGTTGTATCCAGGGACGTCTTCAAGGAGGACTCGTCGACATGGTGAGTTAACGTTTTTAAACACCTCATGCCAACACTGTTATCGTGTTATTTTTTTTAATAAGGTAACATGTTTTTGAAAATGTTGGCCCTAAGCCACTTAAAGTTATGTGATAAAAAAAAAAAAAAAACTTGAGAAAACCAAATTTTGTGTCTTGTGGTAGATCCTCTCTCGTGTGAAGCCAGCCGTGGGAGCAGAGACACCTTCGAGCATCAGCGAGAAGAAGAAGAAAAACAAGACCAAGGTCCCTCGTTTGGGGGAATACCTTGAACAGAGGGACTATCTTGGGGCCCTGACACTCTTAGAGGTACTCACATAACTTAAAATAAATACATGACTCAATCCAAATCATGGTGGGTTGATGGACCACTGTTCACTGGGAAGGAGGATGGATGGGTTCAAGTACTGTACCTTACATGACATGATTTGTGTGGAGTTATAAAAATGCACAACATCCCGTTAAATCCTAACAGTGTCTCAAATCATAGCTGCAGTGAGTTCAGTACAATGCAGTAAATGCTGAATAACCTTCAGTCAGACCTATGGGCTCGGTGCAATGAGTCCAAGTGAACTAAGTCCTGTCTGTCATCTTTTTGTAATCCGGCTGGACATGCAGTGAAAAGAGCTACGAGGTTGCATGGTGTAGACTAGACTAGATTGCCAACTATTATTTCATTGTTGTGGAGCGGTTGCACTAACAGCGAACTTTTTTTAAATCAGACGAGTTGATGTATCAGCTGATATTCGCTTATTGCAGATATACCGAGAAGGTAGACATTTTAGTAGAAAAATGCTAAATAGTACTGATTTCATTTAGAAATCGTGCCCCTGATAGAGCACCAATACTATTGGTCAGGATATTGTTTGTGTGTCTAATTTCCTCTATGCAACAGCAACCAGTACTGCTGTGTAGACTCTTGTGGGATGAGTCTCCTCTCTTAAGACCAATAAAGCAAGTGCTCTATTAATTACTCTGCTTGTTATTTATTAGACTATAATTTTTAATATGTGTTGGTTCATCGTGAGCAAGTTTTAATAATTCAACTTTATAACTGCTTCACTCACAGAGGGGTTAGCTGTTTTTGTTTACTGCACTGATTATCACGTGTCAAGCCCTGGAATTAAAGTTTCATGAACAGAATCACTCCCACGTCTATGCTACAGGCAACACTGCATTTCTGAATGCTGCTGCTTTGATGCTGATGTGTTGCTGTGTCATCTCTAGTTTCAGAGAAGTATTGGCGAGAAAGAGGATCATGCAGACCTTTGGATTGGCTATTGTGCCTTTCACTTGGGCGATTACAAGAGAGCTATGGAGGTATTTTCTTGTTTTATACATGTGTGTGTCTGAATGCTCAGTGAGTGTGTGTAGCTGGGTACATAGAATGAATAACTAAATCTGAATAGGTGGACAAGGATTTGACTGACTGAGTTTTTGCAGCAGTCCTGATAACATTTGTAATATTTCCATATCATGCTCTGACAGGAGTACAAGTCTCTGACAACAAGACTGAATGTCCTGATTGAGGTGTGGGTCTATCTGGCCTGTGCCTTGTTTTTTCTGGGGCTCTATAAAGAGGCAGAGGAGGCTGCATCTAGGGTAGGCTCAGTTCCAGCTGAGTACATTGGTTTATTCCTACATTTTGTACAGTTTTGTTTGAGAAGCAACCCTCTAACCATATTGAGTCACATCAAAATGTTTACAGTTTTCCAAAAGAACATTTTGCTATTGGACCACACTGGCGTTAAGATGCCATGGTTTCAACAATTATTGGTTTATTAATTTTTTGCAATGTGTGCATTAACTGACATATTATACAATATAATTTGGGATGCATCGTAGCTCACAAAACACACAGAAAGCCCACCAGTTTTTGTGCATAGGATTGTCTTAATATTATCATAATTGTGTTCTATATATTGTTTTTTTTTTTTTCATTTGTCATTTTGTACCAAACTTGCAGGCCTTTATTGTGAAAACATTTTTGCTGCTCGAGATTACACAAAGGGATTTAGTGAGATCAGCAGATTTAGCTAAACTGAGTTACTGTAGTCTTTTAGTTCCCATTAACTCACTCACCTTTTTTTGATATATTTGCCAGATCATATATTTCAGTCAGTTGATGTGATCACTGAGAGCGAGGTCATGATGTTCATGAAGTGTGCCTTTTACTTGCATGTGGTATGCTGTCTAACTAATTTTCGTATCTCTTGTTCCCTGTAGCACCAATGTCCCCACTGCAAAACAGACTACTATTCCACTTGGCTCACAAGGTTGGAAAATATGATATTCTTATATCATTACTGTTATTACTGGTATTTATCATTCCCTTTTTTTGCTGCTGTGAGCATTTTGAATGAGCTGTTTCTTTCTGAGTGTGATTCATGTCTTCTTAGAATTTTGTGTCATCATGTTCACATCTCTGAATGACGTGCACTTCATTGTCTCAGTTCAACGATGAGAAGAAGCTGATGGGTTTCCACCAGAACCTCGAGGATGTGACAGAAGACCAACTGAGCCTGGCATCCATTCACTACATGCGCTCCCACTACCAAGAGGCTATAGAACATCTATAAACGACTTTTATACAGAACAGGTTTGTGCTTTCCCCCTGCCCTTTACTCTCTTAAATTAGTTTCACAGTCCTGCTGCGCTTAGATGCAGGTGCCACCCTGGCACCACCTTGACAGGTGTGAGTTGTTCATGAAGCAGTGTTAGATTTCATGGGCCTTGTGGAACCATAAAGATAATTCAAGTATCAGTGCGACGGACCTGCTGAGCTAGCTTCCTCTGACGCTGATGTACTGTGTCTGTTGTACGAAGGGCAAGAAAATGAAAGACTTTGATTTCACTAGAAATGGGGCCGAGGTGCAGGTGAGTTTTTTTTTTTTTTTTTCACTGGGTTCGCAGCAGCTTAAGTTGCAGGCCTCTGCAGCTGGACACACATTTTCTGTTGGGAAGCAAACTAGCTTCACTTCTACTATTTCCTCTGATTGCTGACAGAAAAATGCAAAAATATCAAAATAGGGCTATGGAAAATTTGCATGATTTTGTCAGAGTAGAGCGGAATAATCCAGAGTACCAGGCCATTTTCCCAAGACCCTCGATGTTCTTTGAAATGTTAGCTGGCATGCAAATATCTATTCTAATGTATTCTAGTGTTTGTGTTTTTTCCTGTGATAACTTTCTTGTCTGTTTTTGGCTGTCTAAAATATATCCATTCATAAGATGTTTCTCAACATAATGTACAATGGTACTTGCTAGAAAGAACAACACACTAAAAAGATTAACCCAGATTAATTGTTCTCTGTGATTCCCCTTCACCACAAAAGTCAGTGAACATACACAGTAGCTTTGTAAACATGATGGAAGCAGGTGACAAATTGCTGCTTGGCCCAATGAATGGAAAATTTACAATGTAAAAAAAAAATGCACAGATGGAACTGTTGCTAGGTATTTTAAGACCATTGGACTATTTCGAGTTTGAAATATCACCTCAACACAAAGCACAAAGCAGGTCAGAGGTCAGAACTAGCTCAGCTCCTGATGTGAGCAACCAGACTCATCGAGCCACAGTCAAACAGGCTTTCAGACGCAGACTTTTTTAAATGTCCTGACAGCCCTAATATCTGTCGTGCTGAAATGCCATGTCGAAAGAACACATTTACATTTCTATAGATTCTACAAAACTGTACAGCTGTACAGTATATACAGCTGTACAGTAATAAAGTTTAAATAATAATAGTGCGACATTTGTTTCAAACAATATGAGATAAAAGTGAGTGACGGGGGGTAACATTTATTTATCAATTTAAAAAGAACCTGAAATACTTTGTGTCCAGCTACTAAAAGAAGTAAAGCCATGTTCACATCCTCTTTTCATCTTGTCTTTCAGAGATTTCCTGGCCTTGAAGGTTTACGTGGCTCTGTGTTACTACAAGCTGGACTACTATGATGTGTCCCAGGAGGTGCTGGCTGTCTACCTGCAGAGCATGCCTGACTCCACTATTGCCCTAAACCTCAAGGCCTGCAACCATTTCAGACTCTACAATGGCAAGGCAGCTGAGGTACTAAATCTCGTTTATTCTTCATACTTTATATTGTTTCGTGTGTTTTCACATTTTCGTTCACACAATTTTATTTTAACATAAAAATCCAACAAATAACACACCGGCAGATATTTGAAATTAAAACTGCCCAATGTACTGCATCCTTTAACTAATTAAAGATATTTTCAGTGGTGACAGTGCACAGTATTTGTGCTTTTAATTGTACTTATTATTATCCATGTACACACTCTTATTGACTGAGTCAGTAACTCCTTGCCCTATGCATTTCTTTGGAGAGAGTATCTAGTGGTAGATTTGACTTATGTGCGCACTCTCCTGCTCTTAGGCTGAGTTGAAGAACCTAATCGACATCTCGTCCTGCTCCTTTGAGTTTGCTAAGGAGCTTATCCGACACAACCTGGTAAGCTCTTCACAAGTGTGAAGTAACTGCGAGTGTGTATGCATATACTAGTGACTTACATGCTACTTTTCCAAACTGTGACTCTGTCCCCTGTGTACTGCAGGTGGTGTTTCGTGGAGGGGAGGGGGGCGTTGCAGGTGCTGCCTCCTCTGATCGATGTGATCCCTGAGGCCAGACTCAACCTGGTCATCTACTATCTCAGACAAGGTGTGCAACCATGACATTGCAGTTTTCTGGAACAAACAAGATAAATATTTATTCATTAAAATTGATGCATGCAGGATGAGAAGTAACATATTTTTAAGTGACTAGCCACATTCAGGAAAATACAAAATAAGATACTTTTCTTGAACATAAAGAATAATACCTTTTTATAGTAAACTGAAAATGATAATAAAATCACATGCTTTCCCACTGTCAGTGCAACATTTAATGCAGTCGGATTTCATTATAAACCTATCCTGCTTCATTTTACTCTTCCAGATGACGTCCAGGAAGCTTATAACCTCATCCAAGATCTGGTGCCCACGACGCCTCAGGTAAATGACTCAAAGTGACCACTGAGTTTAAATGTAGTATTGCAATTGTTCTCTGAAGCATGATGTAATTATTTGACCTCAATAAGAGAGGCCACATCTGCTAATGCGAAAAATAATACATTAGCCGGGTTTAATTACAATTGTGTAATTAATTACAGTCATGCTCATTTTATATGGAAAAGAAAAGTACAATGAAAACCAGAATCAAACCGGATTGAATAAATCCTGTTTAAAAACCTCTTCTCCTCGCTGCACTCCTGGAGAGCTTTCTCTTCTATGTGACCAGTTTTTTTCTTCAAAAGCACCTTAATGTCGCCTGGATCTGAAAGCATGTGAAGTGTTTGGCGTTTGTCTCTTTTATGCAGCTTTCTTACTTGCTGAAGTAAATTTTGATGTGGTTTCAAGCAGCAGTGAAAAACAGATCAAATGAAAGATCAATTCTTGACAAAGTCATATTTCACCTTCCTGTTTTTTTTTCCTGTTTGTTTTCCATCAAGATAATCAGGTTTTCTTTTTCCTTTTTATAAATTCTTTCACCATAAAGGGACTAGACAAGAGAGCATATTAAGTTTTTACTTTGATCATTTATTTTCTCAGGAGTATATTTTGAAAGGAGTGGTGAATGCCGCACTGGGACAAGAAATCGGATCAGTGAGTCTTTTCATTAAATGAATAGTTAACGCACACAAACAAACATGATAACAGTCAGTCCAAGACAAATGTTGCGCCTTCGTCTTTCAGAGGGATCACCTGGAAAATTGCTCAGCAGTTCTTCCAGTTGGTCGGAGGCTCGGCTAGTGAATGCGGTGCGTCGAACAGAGATTTTATTCAACATGACCCTTCAAAGCAACATTGTGTGCGCATGTGTGTATAACATATTCTTGGCTTTCAGATACTATTCCTGGCAGACAGTGTATGGCCTCCTGCTTCTTCCTTTTGAGGCAGTTTGAAGATGTGCTCATATATCTAAACTCAGTCAAGGTTAGTGTTGCTCTGTGAAAGACGCACATATTAATGTCATATTCCTGTGAAGAATCACAGTGATATTACTTTACTGTGGTATCATTTCATTTTAAAAAAAAAAAAAAAAAAAGACTCCCACACACCGGGTGATAGGTGGTCACTTCAGATGACAAGTGGTTGCTTTAGAGTTGCAGTGCATTTATTCAGCTGTGTGGTTTTTTTCTTTATTCCCTGTGATTTGCACTCCCAACAAAATTCTGACAATTTTTATGCACTTTTGTTTGTACGTGTGGACTTTAACCTTCTCGTTTAGGCATAACTGTGCTTTCCGCTTTGCAGGGTTACTTCTATAATGACGATACATTCAACTTCAACTATGCTCAGGCTAATCAAGCAGCACTTGGCAACTACAAAGAAGCAGAAGAGGTACTTTAATCGAACATACATCTGCGCAACTCCCTTTTTACAGGCTTTGAAAGTTGTCGGCTAATGTGTTGGACTAATTAAATGTCTCTTTCAGATTTTTCTGCTGATTCAGAGTGAAAAGATCAAAAACGACTATGTTTACTCAGCTGGCTGGCACGATGCTGTACGTACAGTAGTCACATCACTGACAGTATATTTAATTATAAAATCTTTTGCAGAGCTAAATGATTGATGCACACAATTTTTAGGAGCTGTCAGATCTCTAACCTCAGGCTTGTTAAGAATTTAGGGTCACTCATGCACTCACTAGTATTACACTCAACAGCTTTAAGAAATGGATATCTCCATTAAATGATTTTCTCCTTTCTTGGCTTAATCCACATCAATAAATCCTGCCCACAGGCGTTTAATATTTCCCAAATCTGAATCTATAAAGGTTGCTGAAACAGCTTATGAATGATGGATTATTGAAGACCCGTTTTGTTCTTGTCAGATATAATGAACCAGAAGGGCCGGCTCGCCTGGGAGCTCTATCTGAAGATGGGTACTTCCTCTGATTCCTTCAGTCTGCTGCAGCTCATTGCCAACGACTGCTATAAGGTGGAGTAGCTGTGCTCTGCTTTGTGTCATCATCTGTGGTGACCTCTAAAATGGGAACACGTGTGAATGTATATATTACAGTCAGTTAATCTCTTAGTCGATAGAAAATTCACACTCAGTTAAGTTTTAACTCATATATCAATAAAAACGTCTTTCTACAGTTCCAGATTCTCCAATATGAGTTTTAGTTTTATATTATTGCATATAGAAAAAAAAGTCAGTTTGAGACATCACCTGGGTTTCCAACCAACAGTCCAAAACCAAGTTTTTCAGTTTGTAATAGCTGAGAACTGAGAAAAGAAGTGACCCAAACAATCAGTTTATTGTCAAAATAGTAAGAGATGCTTTTTACTTGTTGATTAACAAAAATGATTCTCTACCTGCCTCTTTTGTGATAATTTATGGCTCTCTTCTATATGTTGCATCCTGTTGTTTCAGATGGGCCAGTTCTACTATGCAGCCAAAGCGTTTGATGCACTGGAGAAACTGGACCCAGGCTCCAACTACTGGGAAGGCAAGAGGGGGGCATGTGTCGGCATCTTCCAGCTCATACTGGCAAACAAGGAGTCCAAGTATGTTTGTCTCTTTTTCCTGCGCCGTAATGTGGGTCTTGATTTTATCATCACGCATTTATCAACGTTTACTTCATTTACTGCATAACATAATTTGTCACAAAACGCCCTGTAGTTACTGAGTAAAACCAAACAAGATCTTGACTCACACGTCAAACTTCTGTGTCCTGTTTGAGTGCTTGTGGTGTCTAGATAAAAAAAAAAAAAAAACATGAGAGATGGTGCATTCTTGATCTAATCTTATTTCCTCCTGTGTCCTGTTTGTGTTCTAGGGAGACACTTAAAGAGGTGGTGCCCCTGCTGCAAAATTCAGGAAACCCCCAGGTTGAATACATCATCCGAGCTCTGAGGAAGTGGGCCAAAGACAACAGAGTCCTCCTCTCATGATAGCCTTCAGCACTGAACTTCAGCTCAATACAGGTCTACATCAAGATTAGTTACATTATGCAGACTTCAGCGGTCATTTCACTTGAGTGAACTGTATGAATGATATCTATGCCACATGAAGCAAGGAAATATTGAGCTGTTATCGCTGCTACACGGTAGTGCAGGGGTACTCAACTTGCTTTGTCTGGCCACCACTTTTGCAAAATGACAGAAGGACAGGGGCAAGTTAGTAGACAAACATTAATAAGATTTATCAGATACATTAATAAACATTAGCAACATAGAAGTGGCTAAATAAGACGACCGCCTGTGGTGCCTGATATTACTATACAATCGTGCATACAGCAGCTGTTATTTGGCAAATTAAAGTGGTTTAGGATTGGAGGGAAATTTCTGTCCCTTTTTCATAGAATTGCTTGTTTTTATTGTCACCCATTCAACATTTACTGCCCTCGCGCATCTTTTCCAAGAGGCCAGTCCAGTCTCAGCATCCCTGCACAGGTCAGGCGGACCTGAACTTTTTTTCACAGATGACTGAAAGGTTAATATGCAATGTCCAAAGCAAGTATAACTAAACTATACTATACTAAATCAAGTATCACTGCTGTAGTGTTTTATATTAAAATATGTACTGCTCTTGTCTATATTTGTATGAAAATGTGACTATGTATTTTTAAAATTACTTTTATGTTGTCTGTGATATATTTGTATGAATTGTAGTGCAGTAACTGATGTAAAGCAGTTTTTTTTCTCTGCTTTTGTTTTAAAAATATTAATAAAAATACAATTAAGATAAAAAAAAAATCAGATGTGCCCAAAATGTGAATGTATTACTTAGAGGAAGGGAAAAAGTCAAGGGTTTGTTTTCCGTTCACATTTTATATGAATGAAATCACAAAATGAAGCAGAAAAGAATTAAAAGATATGTGAATATCTGAGAATCCTGATTATTTTCTAAGAACACTGTTCAGAGATGTGAATAGAAAAAACATGTTCAACTTTAACAGACATCCAGTTATATCATTTCTTCCAAAATCCAGGTGTATGTAAAGGAGCAGGTGCTAAAAAGTTTATACTGCAGAACAGAAAGTACAAGGATCCATCCCCAAATGAAACGTATATTCAGAGCATTGCTGCTCAACTTTTTGAATATGCAAAGTGTTGACTGCGGAAAAAAATTACATAAGTATAACATGAAGTTCACTATTGTCCTACTTTGTACAAAGGAACTGCAGAAGATGCCGAAGCTACAAAACATGAAGAAAAGAAATTGTGAATGATGGTGAGGCAACTCCAAAAAGATCTAAGAGAACAAATAAAGTAACAAATGTATTTATTTAATAAATATCTGGGAAAACATTCAACCTTTGTCTTTGTGAAATGTATTTGACAATTTCATGTCAAGTTATACTTGGATTAACATGTGGTATCTCATGAAATGATCCGTTTCCTGTTAGTAAAACAAGGTAAAATGAGTACTAAGGAGATTGGCTGTTCCATAAAGTTAGAGAGTTTGGAAAAGATCATTTAAATGATCACAATGAAAGTAGCAGAAGCAGAAAAATCTTGAAGTTTAGTCCATCAAACTTCAAAAATCCTGGATCCTACAATTCCCATGATGCAATGTGACCGTGTCTATACTACCCTGCTGTATACGGCCTGTCTGTATTAAACACCCTCATCTGTCAAGCTTAAGACATGTGACGCCGTTCCTCCAGACCCACAGAAGACATAATGCAAGTCTTGTGAACGTCCACGTGGAGCCAGTTAAATTTGTAAATACATCTTTCTCTCAGTGTGAGCCTTCTGTTCAGACTGACGTGTTTCTTTTCTCCCCCTCCATAACAGAGCAGAGGTCCACCAGAGGCTGTGTGTCATAGTGTCGGTGAAGTTAAGAAAACAACATTTATCTGTTTTCATGTTGCCTGGGTGTTTCCCTGTGGACACGGGGCCCTACGAAAAAACCTGGAAATGCTAATGTGGATGCAAATTAGTAGTCTAAATTGTATTACTCAACGATTACATTCATTGTCATGTGAGATCTGTCTCAGTCCTCTTTCAGCTTCAGATTTGGCAGCTTGGCAGGACTAGCCACATTGCACAAGGGGCCGTAGGTGGGGGTGCCCGACAGCAAGATTTTACCCTGGCACTTTCTAGTAGGTTTATCTGGCCGTGGTACAGAAGTACAGAAAAATCAATCACAGTCTGTTGTAATTAGGCGTCTACAAAAGTTAAACTGTATATCAACAGGTGGTCATTAGTGCCTGTCACTAAATGAGCTGTGCTGGGGTGGATAAGTGAGACAGCCAATCATCTGGCTTGTTTTCTTCCGTTTGGGATTTTATGTTGGAGTGTGTGTGTGTGTGTGTGTGTGTGTGTGTGCTGGTGCCATTGTAGAAAAATGCACAATTCAGCATTTCCTGGACAGACAGAAAGGAGGACATGAAATGAGAGCAGTTAAAGGCAGATGAGGCTGTTCATCGATGTATGGAAACACACAACATGTGGTGTGTGTATCCCACAGCCTGCCCTTCACTCACACACTTTAGAAAGGTCATTATAGTACTGATAGTGTTGTTATTATCGCCTGTTGTGACAGAGGCGGGTTTAGGATCGGGGCACGCGGTGATTGGACGTGATGACCCCCCCTGTGTCACGGTGCTTCCGTTCTGTGCGTACGCGCAGGCGCAGCGACCCCTCTCTTCTGATATTTTATTTACTCCCGAAACCCAAGATGGCTCCTGTGAATGTCTCGGTCCCATAGCAAATTGAGGATGCAAGTAGCTGCCGAAAAAACAACTTTTCCCCGACCGTCGCATCCCCTGGAGTTCAATTCTTATGGTGCGGAGGAGGCCCTGACATCCGTCTAGGCACTGAGCAGCCGTCGGAGCTTCGCGAAACCTTCTTCAATCCACCAATTTGGAGTAGTTTCGCGAAGTAGCTCTTCTCCTCGCTGTCGCTGTCTGTCCGGAGCGAGGTTCAGACAGGCAGGCAGCTCATCCAAATGGCCGAACCGAGAAAAGTGCAATTTGTCACCCTCTCGGCCTTCGCAGCTGGAGCAGCCGCGGAGTCTAGGAAACGCCGGCTGGAGGATGAGGCCGACTTCAACTTCGTTAGAGCCGGGGAGGTCGAGGCAGCGACCGGGGCAGGAGGTGCTGCCAGCGACGAACGTCTCGGCAAAACCGGCGACAGGGACAAGGCTGGAGCCGAGAAGAGGGCGACGGTGCGGCTCAACCTGTCCCTATCCGAGCCCGATGACCGCTCCTCCGTCGAGTTTAATTACGGCGAACTCGTCCAAAACCTCCAGGTGGGTTCACCCAGTTTCACTAACACTAACCAGGCCGAGTGAGACTGGAGCTGGAGTTCATTTTATGGCTCTTGGAAGTGTTTGTGTGGACTTGTCATTGCTTAATAATGGAGGGGGGGAGTGCAGCTTGTCCTTCTGTGGATAGCGTGGTTGAAACTGACCATTAGTGCGACTCAACACAAAAGACAGCAGCAGTTTTTTTTTCCTCTCTCCCCCCTTTGGCCACGCAGCCAGTCAGTCCACTGTGTGTGCTTTCCAACTTCAGCAGCGCTCTTTAAACACATTTTTCTCTCTTAACCAAAGACCTCCCCCTCCTTTTTTTTTTTGCATATGTAGAGATGAAGCTTATCTTGCTTATCTCTTGCTACCTGTATCCTGTTCACTCAGACTTGCCCAGCAACAAGCCCAGTCACACAGCCATTACGGCACTTGGAAATGCCACATGCAGTTTGGCCCTCTGGCTGCGGGTGATAGATAGATGAGAGAGCATTGCTGATGGAAGTACCAGGATGTAGCATGGGAGCAAGGCAAATGTCAGAGCTGAGAGATCAAAGACGAGCTCGCCTCATTTTGATTCTGCTGTGCAGTTTGAGATCATTTAAGTTTTGTTTGAATGTTTTACATAAATGTGGCATTTAGGGGGGAAAAAAGTTTAGAAAACACAAGGTGATTAAATATTTATTTTATTGATTATTTTAAATCCAAATGTGTTCATGTCAGCAGCATGTTTGACATACTTTGTTGTTTTTGGGATTCAGATATTTTAAGTTTGATGTCATTTTTGTGCTCATATATTAATATTCTACATTATTTATTTTTGTTCTTGGAGGTTTAAACATTGCAAACAAGATAAAGCTGGTTGTGTTTCACCGTAAGGGCCACTGAAACTGTCCAACCCCTTGTTCTGACATCTGATCATTGCTGTTTATAATCTTTTGATAATCCTTTTTAATTATTTCTTCCAGGCAAAGAATAAACCTCAAAGTGTGACTCCAGCCCATAATCCTGACGACCCCTTCAACGACGATGAGAGAGAGCGGCTCCAGGTCGAGGCCCTGGCAAAAAAGTTTGAAAATAAATATGTGAGTTATTTATTTATCTCAAATATCTAAAGTGTTTTTAGTCTGATCATATTTCACAAATTACATTTGTATATTTGAGGTTGATACTGACATAACCATATATTTGATAAACATGTATTATAAACAAACATGAGTTTATTTTTTTCCATTAAAACAAAATACATATATATATTTTTTTCTCTACGCTGCAGATTCACAACAAAGGCATCAAACTTTAAATTATGTGGTTAACAAAAAGTGTAAATAAAGCAAAAAAGAAGCAAAGCAATCATTGCCGTTGATATTATACTTCCATCACTGGATTGATACGGGACTTTTAAGGCTGATATTGATATTTGAAAATGCTCCAAAACAAAAATAGGGAAAGACATAAATACTTTCTAATAAAGAATTATGACTGGGATATGTACCGAGTATGACCTTTTACACCCATAAAAATAAACAAGTCATTGCTCTCTGTTGGACAAAACACAGTATGTAATGTAGAAAATGTTTTTGTGTGACCTCAAACACATCTTTGGCATTTCTGTTGTGCACTTTTTTCCGACTTATCAGACAATCCCAGCATAACTGTGAGAAAGCAACCTGCAGATATATCGTCATGGTTCGTTTATCGTCCAGGCTCAAGCTGTCTAACACGTACTTTTTTTTTTTTTTTTTTTTTTTTAAACAACAGCCACATGCAGAAAAGACATTTTCTAAGGAGGCCATTTTAAGATTGAGGTTTCAAAAAATGCAAGGACTTTTTATGTGAAACCTAATGTTTTTATCAAAATTTTCAGGGTAACGTGGGGAAGAAGAAGAGGAAGGACAGAATGCAAGATTTGATCGATATAGGCTTTGGCTACGACGAGACGGACCCCTTTATCGACAACTCAGAAGCTGTAAGTAACGTCACATTGTTAATAACAAGGTTATTTTTCACTCGCGTGTCTGTGTTTTCCGGGATGTCACTTTCATTTTGTCCGATGAGTGCACATTGTTTTCTTTTCTCCCTTTTTATTATCTGCTCATTCACGTTCCCTCCTCGTCACATTCCTCAACTGCTGCTCCCTCGTCTTCTACTGTATCGGAATAAATATTTAACCACAGAGGAGTAATGTCCACTTCAACACAACATTCATTGGTACTTCTAAAGATAGATGCGTGTCCCATCTTACAACCAACCCGAGAGTGTGCTCTAAAATCATCCCCATGACTCATGAATATGTATGTGCTGCTTGTGTCCACACAGAGATATGTCATTGTTTTTGTTTGACAGTGCTTGTTGCTCAATATTCAGAGCTTATCACTCTCTGTCTGACTGTACCAGCTCGCGTTATGCTCTTTGTATGGATCCTCTGCCATTATATTATAATTGTTTTGTTTTGATAGCTGTCCTCTCTGCACTCACAAATTGGCAGCGCCTCTTTGACCACTTTTTTTTTTTTCTGTTTTGATATGCTCTGTGATGGAACAATGTTTTATTTGTGGCCTGGAGGGACTGTGATATAATACACATATTTTTTCTTTTTTAGTAATTTATTTATTTTGGCTCACACGTCCATTTTCACTGACCAACAGAAGACCACTAGCTGCTTTTTTTGTTAACATTTCACACTTACTCAGTATGTTTGGAAATCTGCAGATAATATCCTCTTTTGTTATGTAAGAGAATTTATTGGGGTTTTTTTTCCCTCAAGATTCCTGTGATCTTCTGCCACAAACTGTCTTCCATTGTTGTTTTTCTCAGTATGATGAGCTGGTGCCAGCGTCTTTGACCACAAAGCTGGGGGGATTTTACATCAACACGGGCACGCTGCAGTTCAGAGCGGCCTCCGACTCGGAGGGAGAGGGGGATAAGGTGAGGCCACCTAAACAAATGCTGTACATGTCCGAACATATGAAATGTTACACTGTGTTTCAAGCTCCCATTATCAGCCCATGAAGATGAATACTAGTATAAAAGATGAGGACGTATTTCTATAATGGTTCATGATGTGAAACAAGATGCAGGAATCCAGGTGACTATGCAATGTTATGCTCTCAACTAGCCAACGCAAGTTGAATATTTTTAAAAATTGGTTTACGTATACAAACAAAAACTAGATTTATACCCCCTAATGTTTGATAAGCCATAATATATAGGTGCTCATCATTTGTATATCATCAAAGGTAACTTTGGTGTTGGAAACATAAAAGCTATTTTCAGCTGTGGTAATTTCTCTGCTCTATAACCGGCAATGCCACTCGGTTGGTTGGTCCCAATATCTCAACAACAACTGGATGAATTTGCACGCAAGTTTTGCACACACACCAATGTTCCTCAGAGATCACAATCATCAGGTCACAATGACTTTGCTAATTAGCAAAGCATGCTAATGCGCTAAACTGTGGTGATAAACATGATGAAGACCGTGTTTAGTTCAAAACTCAGCAGCTGTGCCTAAGCACAGGATCGCAGGTGCTGCTCTATATTTTAGTTGTGTGTGTTTTTTTTTTTTATATGCACTACCTAAATCCTGATCTGTGCCAAGTTCAGCGAAGAAAACAACACCTTTGACACCGCGGACAAATGGCAGTCTCAGAAATAAAACACTATAATTTGTATGACACATCACAATTTCTAACTTTGAGATGGGTTGGCTTCATTGCCAAACCATGGTTTATTCAGCAGTCAGTAAAGTGTGGTTTACTGCAGAAGAGTTGTTTTGACTTGTTTTCATTTAGATAAATAATGTGGTTAGCAGAGTTGTTGTTTGCCCCGTGGTTATTGCAACATATGACACAGCGGGCTCCCAACAATCCTGATGAGGCATGTGAATGTGCTCCCAACAGGAGCTGGATTTTTTTATTGGTTTCAGTGAGATGTGATTTAGATGTTATCTTTCACCACATCAAGAGAAATCTCTGAAGGACATACTGATGCACACATACACACAGAGCGCTGTGTGTCTTCCTCGGGCAGCATTGATCGCTTGCCACTGTGCACTGTCGTCATCTGCTTATTTAAGTTAAGGAGTGTGTGTGCTCTTGTTTCAGAAGCCAAATGACAACAAGGAGCAGGTGATTAAGAAGAGGAAAAAGAAGGAAGTGAACAATCTGGAGGAGAAGAACCTGAAGAAGAACAGAGTACCGAAACAAGGGTAAGAATCATGGCGTTGTGATAACTGCCTGTTTTATTTTTATGGTTGTTTATGTCAGTTGAAGTTATATTTATTTATGTAAGGGACTTTTGAGTTTATATTAATTAAGTAGATGAATGAATGGCTCGTGAACAGCTGAGCAAGCTAAAGCAGCCTTGTCTTTCTCGCCAGGAGGCCATTTCTGGCATATTCAAAATAGACCTCTCCCTCTTAAACTAGTGATTCATTACCCTTTAAGCCAAGCCATTGAAAAACCGTCACCGACAGACATTTTGTTTTGTGAATTGACGAGTTTTCCTCCCGTGCATGAGAAGTTGACCTTTTGGACACTTTAGCCCGCGATGAATATGCGGTGACATATTTGTCCAGCTCCATACCGTGCTAATAATCCACCACCACCCTGTGCGACATTATACTTGGGTGCTTTTGTGCGGGTCGTCTCATGCATCTATCATGAGGCAGGGATGCTGACTGCGACTTCTTCTTAGTGGCTGTGACAAGCATGCCACCTCCTAGAAAACGCTCCATTATCTACGCTCAGATAGGCCGAATACTCGCGCCGCTATTCTAAAAAACAACTTCCAAAAATAGCAGCCGCATATGCCATTGTGCCATTATGAAACAGATTATGTTATATATGGGCATGGGTGTGTCGGAGCCTTCAGAGCAGACTTTAGGTTAATCCCTCTGAATCCCCACACACACAATCCCACCTTCCTGAGTCGTCTTTCTCGGAGTGTGTCGATGCCTTCATTTGCCAGTGAAAATATCTTATTTGTTTTCAGGTTGTGTTATCTGCCTCCGCCCCACTCTGTCGCTCTTGTCTGTAATTGAAATTGTTGCTTTATTAGGACGTATAGCTCACATTTATTCAGCAATACATCTGCAGTTGCGCCTGTTTGCGGTCGGCTCTGCCAGTTGGAGAAATGGACAATCATGGCTCAGCCGGCAGGATTAAGAATTGAGCTATTGATGGGGAAATAGAGACTGAGAAATGGTAATAAGCGCGGATGAGATTGACGCAGTTGTCAGTCAACTTACAGAAATAACAACTCTTCAATTGACATGTTTACTTTAGCAACGTGAAAAGCGATAATCACAACTAATCGCAGCAACAGCCGTGTCAACTGGGAATGGCTTTCATACTTTCCATTCACTCGGTTGGGGCAAAAGAAAACCCAAATAGAACCCGGCTAACATCAGCACAGTGTAGTATGTTTACGCGTGCATGCCATCTGTAATCAGTGTCTGCACAGCACAACAGGAACTCCTGCTTTTCATTGAAAGTTAATATGATCCGCCCACTTGACATCCGTGGATGGATCCAGTTTGTCAGCCCCATCAGAATCATGTAAACGGGGAGATTAATAACTGGGCTTCTTGTGTTCCATGCAAATGTTCAACCCGGGATACTAATGTGTGTGCGTGCGTGTGTAAGCGTACTCAATGTCGGGCTCAAAGAGTGAAGTGAAACAAAATGCCAATGCAGTCTGAGGCACTGTATAGCCTTTCATTCAAAACATATACTCAGCATTTTGCTAAAAACAAGGAATTTCTTTGTTTCCCGTCAACAGAGTGACGGCTCTCAGCCTCCACCGGCCGGAGAAGAAGAAGAGGAAGAAGCTGATGAAGGACTCGCTGTACCTGGCGGCCATGCTACGCCGCTTCACCCGGGAGAAGGACGAAATAAAGAAAAGGAACCCGAACATGGCTCACCCCGGCCTGACAGGAGGTGTGGCTAACAAGCTTCCCTCCACCAACTCAACCAACCACCTGTTAGCCTCTAACTCCACCCACCCGCAGGGCAACACGGCCAGCAACGACCTCTCGCTGGCAGACCTCACCTCGGACCCCGCTGTGATGTCACTGCTGGGCTCAGCCAACGAGAAGGAGCTGCAGGATCTCCTCGGCGACCTGGACTTTAGCTTGTTGGACACTGACCAGCAGCACGCGATGGTGGCAGCACGGGAGAACGGCATTCTGGGAGTCGGCGTTCCGTCTCATAAAGCAGCAGCAGCAGCAGCAGCAGGAGGAGGAGGTGGAGGAGGGGGAGGAGGAGGAGGAGGAGGTGGCCAAGGGCGAGGCCTGGGGTCTTCCAGTGGACTGTTTTCTCCGCCCCCGCTACCTGATGGACTGCCTGCTCCTCTTATTAAACGCATCGAGGACCTGCGGGCGGTGAGTCAGCCGTAGCCTGTCTGTGGGTGGCTGTAATTATCTGCGAAGCCTCTCTACTGAAGTTAAACACAAATGCCAATCAGCCCAGGAAGTGGCACAAAATGTTTATTGTCATCCAGTCCAACAACAGTCTCGTCCAAAGCGTTGTAGAAACATGACTCCAGGATGAACCCTGAGGGGTTTTATGTAACTCAAACCGCAGGGCTGGCAACGCAGCCTTTTTGAAGAAGTTCTCATTTTCTAGTTGCTCTTATGTCACAGAGACACAGTCAATCCACGGCAGGGAGATATTTCTCTAGATGATGGTAAAAAAATGTAAAGCGAGCCAGAGAGAGGGATGATGCAAGTAAAGGATACAGAGGTGAAGAGGGAGGCAGAGATATAAAAGAAGCGTTTGATTGTTTTTGGTGCCTCTAAAGATAACACATTATATAAGTAATGTAAGTATCTTTCGCTGAATTCATTACAGGCTTGTCCTGTAGTCTAGCTCTGTCTGTTTCATGGTTGAATGAACTTTCAAAGTTACACAGAACAACGTGTAACTCTTATGTTGAACTGTTTTAATGACTCTGTGTCGACCCACGTGAGCAAAAATCAAATCGGAGGACCGGGCAGCAAATCCTGTCTCTCCTGCGATATATATTTTGTTAGCTGGTAGTCTCGTAAGCTCACAAAGAAATGTTTGATTATAAGCATTATTCTTACGGACTGCAACTGGATGTTGTATGTCATAAATAGTGATAGACGGGATGCATTTGTCCCCTAATGTCACGGAGGACAGTTGGTGCTCATTTTCTTGTTTTATTGAGGAGCTGGAGAGCAACAGACTCTATTTCGTAATTTGTTCACACTTTCTGATTGTTTGCCCATTCACATCCTCACACATGATGTGGCTTAAACGTCTACCTCGTATTGATCACGAGATTCTTGACAGTTCCAGCTATTGGCAGGTGGATTTAACAGGAGTTACACTTTTGAATTCATGCGCTTACTATCACAAACTCCAAAAGTCTGTTAACACCAGAGACAAACTACAAGAGGCACCCGGTTGCTTCGTTTGCACCAGACCGATGGCGTTTATAAACCAAATCAATTAAGTTAAATGTAATAGCATCCGTAGGAGTGTATGGTTAAATTTAGAGTCAGGTAAATGTTCGTATGAGGTACAGTCTGAGTCTAAGAAGAAAAGAAATGTGTTTCTGTCAGCACAGAGTCCTCAGAGATCCAGCGTCACAGATATATGTATGTGTATTTGTACTGTATGGAAGAGTGCTGGTATGCTGACTCAACCTTTTCTCCCACAGGCCTCGCGGCAGTTTGATCAAGAGGGCAGGAAGAAATTTTTCACCTTGGACATGAATAACATTCTCCTGGAGTGAGTAGGACAGCTTTTAAATCACCGTCAGGCAGATCTCAGCTCACTCTCCTCTTTCCTTTTCAGTCTTTTTTTTCGCTCATTTTTCAGCAGATTTCCCTCGCGACCTCTCCCGCTGTCTCCAAGTGTTTTATTTTCTCTCTTTCTCTCATTCAGTGTTAATTAAATGCTTCTCATTTCCATTCTTCTCTCGTTTCGTAAACTTTCTGTCCGGCATTCTGTTAAAAAAAAAAAAACCTTTTATCCTTCCACATCCATTACTTTAATTTCCCACCTCTCTTTTCTCCCGCCTCTCTGTGTCCACCATCCTTAACTCCCCTTCTACTTCCACCACCATAACCGTGCTTTTCCTTCCTCCTCTCAGCATCGAGCTGCAGGCCCAGGAGCAGCCTCCTGGGGTGCGATCAGACATCTACTCGCACATGGAGGCATTCGTGCCGTGCAACAAAGAAGCCCTCCTCAAACGGCTGAAGAAGCTCAGTCTCAACATCCAGGTGAGTGAGGCTTAACTGCGGTCGAAGCGATAAATCCCCCTCAAGTTTAAATCCATCTGGAATCTGATTCGATCATGTCTTTCCCACTGCACCCTATGTGGCCGTTCTGTGGTTATTAAAAGCCGAGGGGCCGGAGCCTCTGCGCATGTGCACTGTCAAACCTAATCACAGAAACAATGATTTTCCGTGAATCCTGCCTCTTCTTAAATGCATTGTCGCAAATTACTGCCAAGACTGAACTTCGGGGTTGAGGATGTTGCCGAGAGGAGAGAGATGTGACGATGGTGTTGCCCTCCGTTGTGTGGAGAAATGAGGTTCAGAGAGAGGTGCAAGTCCTGCATACTTGCACACTTTGACTAATCAGTACGTGAAATTGGCGTGCCGTTAGATTGTTTCAGAAAGTTGCTGCACAGTCATGCATCATCTAAAGAAAAATAAGCGTTATATTTTCTGAATAATTGTCATTGCCTGACATTAATGGGTAATGAGCCATCATAAGTGCAGCAACCAAAACAATTTTATATACTGGATGATGGTGTAGATGAATTAGAAGACAGCTTCTTAGCTGTGCTGGGAAAAATGCATCAAGTTTAGGGCAGCTGAAGTCGAAAATAAGTTCAAGCTGACTATAAGTTGGCGTGAGATCTGTACCTGTCATGTTTTGGGCGGTTTTTCTACTTATCTCACCACCACTTGTGTTTTTATTCTTACGGCATCATTCCAGTGGTTTTTACGGTCCCTTGTGATTTCTTTGGCTGCACACTCATTCTCATCTGTGACCGCAATATATTGCGAGGATTTGTCACAACAAACTAATCAGGGAAGCAACAAAAAGTGTTTCCTTCATATTGTTGACGTACGTTTGTATATTTTCTCGTCTGCTTCGTTCAGCGTTTGCTTGGTTCGTTTGCCTAACCCCAAAGCTGATCCTCTTGTCCCTCCACATTATTTTGTGCCTTTTTTCTCGTAGCTTTTAATCCCCAGCCGTCTTTACTGCTTCAGTGGTAAATGTGTAGGCTGGCTGGTGCGATGAGGACTGCCACTGAAAACTCTTTCTCTTCTAAATGTCTTTTGTCATGGACCATTAAAGTGGCATTGTTGACAAAATACATCAACACACCCCCCGCTTCTCTCTCTCTCTCTCCCCCCTTTTGCTGCCCCTGCGTCTTGTTTTTTTTCTCCACCATTTCTCCCTTTTTTCTTTTGTTTTTCTGCATCCATCGTTTTCTACTCTACTCACACTAACTTCACTTTCCTCCCTCCCTTTTTCTCACTCCATCTCTTGTCTTTCTCTCTCTCAGGACGATCGCCTACGAACGCCACTGTTGAAGCTGAAGCTGGCGGTGTGCAGTGTAATGCCAGAGCAGATAGCCAGATACAACATGGACTGCATGGCCAAGGTTGCAAAGTAAGTAAATCCTTCTTTTGTTTCAGAAGACAGATTACTAAGAAGACTCCCCGCTCCTTTTTAATTAGCTTTGTTTGTGGATGTGTGTATGTATTGTATGCTTACATTACTGTCTGTGTGTGTGTGTGTCCTGCAGGCAGCAGTCAGAAGAGGGTGATAAGAACGGCTCCGAGGAGGAAGACGAGGAAAAACCTGGGAAAAGGGTGATGGGCCCACGTAAGAAGTTTGTCTGGGATGACAAGCTCAGGTAATGATCCAGAACTGCCCTGCTGGTATAGCTGGCTGGGCGGCGTGCTGTGTGTTTATGCTGCTGCAGGTTTGACTTTGTATCCCGTCTCATCTTTTTCATAACCTGCCCCACTTTTTCATTTTTTATTTTTATCTTTATCTCTTTTGTCGTGTTTCTCCACTGTTGGTGTCAAATCTAGTAAGGTTAAAGTTCAGAGTTGCTGGCATGGAGAAAAATGAGGTCTCAAAAGTCCTGAAAATGAATGAGTTATGAATATTCATCAGCTGTTGGAAACTCGTTGGATTAACACACTTTACTTCATCATGCATAAAAATTGCTCCCTGGTGATTTTGGCCTAAAATATGCAATTATATGCCTTAAATGTAATCGAACAAGACCATTAAATGAGTACTGACTTAGCACTGTACTGTTTGAAATCCGTTGCAGCAGAAACGTTTATACAATGCCTGGGCCTACATTACCCACAAAGACAGTTTAGTTGGAGATTCGGGTGTGTTACACTAGCAGCAGCTAAGGTAGCCTCGAGCCAAAAGCCTCAAGCAGAGATGAGGAGTGAGCAACAGACTCCCTTCTTCCTAACTCCACCGCCTGCAGATTTGTTTAATTTTCATCTTTCATTCAAGTTTGTAGTCTTCAAAGTTCAACTGACCCACCTCAGGCAGTTCATCAGACTTCACACCGCTCCCTCTGGATCCACAAAATGCTCCCGCATATGCAGCAGCACTTCACAAGAGCTGTAAACAGGACATTAACGTTAAAATCAGCGGAGTTCCTTTTTTTTAAAATCCTGGAACGCGCTGAGTTTTTAACCAGCGTGAATGTGGAAACCCCGAGTGAAGAATTGGCGTACTAATGAAAGGAGAAAAACCTTCAGACTGACTCACAGCTTCCTTTCAATCATTCATTTTCATAACAGCTTGTGAATTTTTAGGAAAGCTTTTATTTAACACAGTCATTACTACCCTCTGACTCGCTGAAGAATAACCGTCTCCTCAGTCATTATGTGCTCAACACCTGCAGCCTCATTTAGATTTTTAATATCGAACGATTTGTGCTGAATTCACTGTTTGTGTTTGCGCAGGAACCTGCTGTGCAGCTTAGTGCGAGTGAAGCTGAGCTGCTATGAGATGGAGAACCAGTGCTCTCTGTCTGTGGAGGACTACCTCAAGGCCTTCTTAGAGAATGAGGTCAAGCCACTATGGCCCAAGGGCTGGATGCAGGCCAGGTCTGTGTGTTTGTGTGTGTGTTTCTTTGTGTTATTGTGCTTATGTAGTGTTGGTACCACTGAACAATTTCCTACATGGTGATAAGACAAGTGTGTGAGTGAGAACAAAGGATTGAACCTTAAAACTAGGGTTAAATTAGAGTCAATAGGGCTGTCTGTGTGTGTATTGTTGTATGTAGCAGCCTGATATTTATGTATTAATTTATTTCTACCACATTTCCTGGTTCTTCTGCAGTTACTAGTTTATTATAAACGGTGGCTGTGCATTAATCATCTGTCCCATGATAATTAATTATTGCATTTACACACTGAAAGTCAAATTCTGTTGAATTTTCCCATAAAGATAACTGTCTAATGTCTAATGTTGGTGTTACAGTGGCTTCTTAGCAGAGGAAACAGTAATGGGGTATTAAAAATCTTGGTGAGACTGACAAACATTACTTTTATTATGTAGAAGTCGGGCTCCATTTTGCTTTTTTTGTTTGTAAAGAAGACGAAGAATCAGCATTTCTGTAATCCTGCTAATTTTCGCCTGCAGTCGTTTGACAAGATGATCTAAAACGGGTGAAGTAGACATAAGACGGTAACGCGGCAAAATGTCAACAAAGCACTACACCGTCGGGCTTGGAAAGGATACGTGACTGTGCAGTGACCACATCCGCATTTCAGTACACGCAGCCACGCAGAGCGATGAGATTAATGATGTCTCTGTGCTCGGAAAAATAAAAAGAAACTTTTAGACGTTGGGCACATTTGTTTTAAGCCTTCCTCATTATGATGCAGCAGTGGCTCTAGTAAACCAATATCACAAAATGAAAGCGCAGGTCCGTGTTGTGTGGGCCAATTAGTATCTCTGCTGCCCGTGGGCAGCCTAACACACAGACGAGCTGTTGTCATGGGTGTTCCTACTTGATAAGTAATGATGTATTAGTTGTAATTGGAAAACAACAACTTTGCTTTGATGACGTCCGACAGCGATTTTCTTTTAACTGTGGTGATTGCTGGAGACCTTCAACCCAACATTAATCCAGCCTTTTATTGTTCTCTGGCATTAACGCTCTGTGTTTCCTCCGGTTCAGGATTTTGTTGAAGGAGAGTCTTTCCGTTCACAGTCACCTCACTGGAAACCTGTGAGTATTTACCTTATCTCACACAGCTCATGTTTCTTCAATGGCACTAAATACTCGGGGGATTTATCTGAGACTGGGCTTGAATGCAGAATGTAAATAGAAAAGGGCTGAATGTTTGCTGGCATGTTTCCATACAGAGTCAAGAGGAGAATGGTGCCTGGGCCCAAGGCCAAAGCCAAGGTGAGCGATTGCTCAGATTTTGTACTTCATAATATCTAAAAATATTCAGCTGATTCGTTTTATTATTACTGTACAGATGATATGTTGATAATTAAATTGGAACCTTTTTACCAAACAGAATTTTGTCATTATATTAATAGACTGTATGCACTGCCTCATAATATGTCGTGGCTGATCAAATCTTATTTGCTCAGTTCTCGAGACAAATTTGCTGTTTGGCATTCACTCAAACTGAATTGGACATACAATATTTGACGTTTCAAGAGACTTTGTTATTTCCATGTTGGAGGTTTGTTCTAATCTTTGTATAAAAGCTGCTGTTTAAGTGTTTAATAATGCGATCAAATACAGGTCGAGTAAAAAGAAAACACTGAGTTGAGCTACTGCAACAGCTCGCATGATACATTTACTATTATATATGTGTTATACTCACAACTCCTTAGCTCTGAAGTTTGCTTTTTTTAAATGAAATAATGTTTTTATAACTAGTTTCTTCTGTATCATACTTCCCAAGGATGGTAAGTTACTGTCAACAAGACTTTTAATGTGAAAATCCTGGAGGAAGTGTTTTCATTTCATTTCATTTGGGTGGGAGAAGGTGGTGCAATGCCTGACGTTTTGAGTTTCTATTAACTGTAGAAATTAAACATAAAGGCTTCGATCTTCCGATGAATTTACGGTATGTTTCTGGTTGCTGACGTGGACTGTGTGCTTTCTTTAGGAGGGTCTCTGGATCCACAAACCACCTCTCACGATGACCTCCACACCGTCTTTGCCGACCTCCGCGTCTGCTCTATCCTCCAACCGTCAGCCCGTCGCCTCTTCCTCACCCTCGGAGCCCATCTGTCTGTCGGACTCTCTGGACGAGGATCTGACTGCTCCCTCTCTGGACTCTATCTCTCACGCCCTGGCCCTCCTCAGCAATGCATCCAAGGGCCTGGGCCCCTCAGACAGCCCCTTGTCCCCCCCACCCCTACAAATCCCCACCTCCTCTCCTCCCCCCGTCACCCCTCACTACCCCTCAGCCTCTCAGCTCTCTGCCTCGGTTGCATCCACAACGCAGCAACATTCCCTGTCTAAAGTAGAGACCGCTCAGCTGGCAGGCGCGACTGCCGGGAACTTGATAACAACAACGCTACCAACCTCCTCTTCTACCTCCTCCTCCTCGTCTCCCGCCGCCGCCTCCATGGCTCGCGTGCAGGCTGCAGGCCTGTCGCTGGCCTCCAGGACTGCAAACGGCCCCTACGGCCTGGTCAAAGGATCTGGCACAATGGGCCAAACCCAGACTCAGAGACTTGTTACTATGGCATCATCCAATCACAGGCCAAGCTTGGTGATGGGCGGGAGTGGCAAGATGCAGATCCCGCATCCCTCCCCGTCCCCTCCGAAGCAGCGGCCTCCTCCCACCGCCTCCCCTCTGCTGCCCCCCCATCAGAAGAGCTTTGTCAGCCCGGTGGGGATGCTGGGAACTATGGGAGCCCCTCAAGTACTGACGAAGAGCAGTGCCAAAGTCAGCGGCATCAGCAGCAACGGCAGCGCCGTGAGCAACAGCATCACACCTTCTTCCTCGCCCGCCTCGCAGTCCCGCTCCATCTCCACCACCCACCCCGGCCTGCAGTCCTTTTGCCCTCCCTCCCCGGTGGCCTCCTCACCGTCCCCCACCTCCCATACCTCACACTCCTCTCAAGGTAAATCCCACACACACCACCACCACCAGCCCAACTTTATCACACCCATGCAGGCCACCCTCACCAAGTCCTCCCACAGCAGCAACTCCTCTCCCATCATCAAGCTCACCCCTCGGCCTCCTGCGCCCACCCCACCTCCGTCCTCCTCCCCTTCCCCGTCATCCTCGCCCTCGCACCCGCTCTCCCACCAGATGCTCTCCAGCCAACAGCAGCAACACCAGTACTCCGCCAAAACCTTTCGACCTCCGTTCAGTGTATCGGGCGGCGGGCAGGTGAAGCAGACGCAGGGCAGCAGCAGCAGCTTCGCGGGAGGCCAGAAAACTCAGTCCACCACAAGCAACAGTAGCATCATCATCAACAACTCAACCAACAACAAGGGAGTGGTATCAGCTGTCTGCAGTCACCCAGACAAAACTCCCTCGTCTTCTGCACCTTCAGTCTCAGCCAATCACGGGCAGAGGCAGAGGATGGTGGGCGGGGCAAACCAGAGCTCAAAGGCAGGAAACGGTTGGGCGGCTTCAGGAACTTTGGCCACGTCCTCCACAACGTCACACCTCTCACAGGTGAGTTTCTTGGTAACAAGAACAATTTCCGACAAAAGTATGTTTCATATCGAGCTTGGTCGATGGAGACGGATGAAATAAAATGGGGGGGGAAATGTGTTTAATCTTCTCTTTGCATCCCGTTTCCTCAGGTATCAACAGCAGGCACCTCCCTCCTGGGCAGCCCCTCCACTCTCCCCCTGGGCTTTGGGATGCTAGGAGGCCTGGTGCCTGTCTCGCTGCCCTTCCAGTTCCCCCCACTGCTCAGTTTCAGCCCTCCTGGAGCCCCAGGAGCCGCTGGCATGGGCTCAGCCCCCAGCTCCAACTCAGGATACCCCCTAGCACAGAGCGACCTAATGGGTAAGTTGGCATGTAAAGACAAAATCATCGATCAGTCAATCATCCTGTGGGTGGGGGGTGGGGGGGGCACTCATGTTCAGTGTGAAACATTGTGTTTGTTTCTGTGAAAGCTGTGTATAATATGAGTCTTAAGTGATGTCCTAAAACAGCCGGGCACTTGAGGTTTTATGTTTTTAAATGATTGCACTGAAGAATGTACTTGGCGCAGAGCAGCAGTCATTACAGGTTTTGTGAAGCTGAATAAATTTAAAAATGGCAGTTTGAAAAGAACAAGCTGTAAAAAGTTTACTGAAAAATCAAGAAGCAGGCTGTCGGCTGAACTCAACCCAGCTGTAGTTAAGCAGGTTAATCTGCTAAATATACCTGCAAGTCAAAATGAGTGCTTTGAAGAAAAAGAAGCTTGATACAGAACAAACTCGTCATCAGAGAGAAACGAACAAACGTAACATGGCAGAAAAATAGCAAACGCACCATTCCTAAATGAAATAATCCAACACACCACAACGACCAAAAAAACAGGATTTTTGCCATCTGTTTTCGTCAATGAGTCTCATAAATTAAGATACGGATTTACTCTTGGAAGAGAAAATGTGTAAAGCTGGATAAGCAAGGAAAGATTAGAGGACTAAAAAGTGATCATTGAATCATTTACATATTCATAGTCTTTATATTTTAATTCCAGTCTCTGTAACTGTGTGTGTGTGTGCTGATGAAGTGTTGACATCTCTCGCTGTGACCCTCTCGCTCCTGTCTCCATTTTATTCTTTGTCTCTCTCCTTTGTTGGCTCCATCTTTTGTGTCCGTCTCTGTCATCTCAACCTTTTTGTACTCGCTGCCATTTCACTTTGATCCTCACCTCTCTTTTGTTGCTGGTCTCCCATTTTAACATGCCCTCCGTCACTCTGCATCATCTTTTCCATATCCCCCTCATTGTTGCTGTTGTTGTTGTTGCCTTCCTTTAATCAATTTAATCAATCGATCAGTCAATTTGTATAGCAGCTTTCACACAGTTTTTGCAGCTCAAAATGCTTCACAGGCCGATAATAAGACAGGATGAAAATGTAATAAAATAGATTCAAAAGCTAATAGTAGTAAAATAAACAAAATAAAAATGATTACAATAAAACCCAATAAAATAGAATAAAAAGTGATATGAAGGTTAAATAAAAAGCTAGACTTAGAAACTAGATAAAATAGACTAAAAAGACAAAACAGACAAATGAATGAGGCATAATAAAATCATAAATGGAGTAAAACAAGTGAAGAAAATAAATAATGTGTAGAAACCATTATTAATCAATAGCCAGGCTGAAGAGGTTTAAACACGAGCAGCGGCTCGGAGCATGAAAACTAAACGATGCCTCACCAAAGGTTTTAGTCCTGTAATGTGGACAGCTAACAGACTTGTGCCTGGACCGTTAGGGGTCATAAGCTTTGAGCATGTGCGACACACATGTTGACCATGAAGTGATTTCAAAACGTCTCAAAAAAATATTAAATCAGACCAGATAGGAGAGCATCAGCCCAGCCTGCTTTGAATAAAATCAGTTTCTCTCTGTCACTCAGAGAGAGAAGTGGTCACACTGTGAAATATGTTTGAGGTGACCGCACACACTCCACACAAAAATTGCGAGTGAAAGACTTCTAACTGTGACCAAGATTTCTAACTTGTTGGTGTTTTGCGGTTACCAAGCTCTCCGAGCTGCAGAGCCTACGACTGAAATCAAGTTTCACCCTGTAAGACATGAATGTCAAAAATACATTCACAGTCCTGGGCAACATACAGTAGTCTGTCATCAGCATAACCTCACATTATTTTAGAGGTTTTGGAGAAGTTGTCATCCACTGTAACAAAGACCTCTCTGCAAGTAAGATAAGAGGAGTCCATCTCATCTCATCTTCCCTCCATCTCTCCTCAGATCTGTACAAGAGTCTCCAGTCAGGGTCGCAGGCTGCCCTACCTCCTCACTTGCAGCTTGCTTTCTCAGGTAATCTGCATTCCTCCTCCACGCCGTCCTCCCCGTCTCCCCCTCTCCCCCTCTCCTCTCCCTCCCTCCATCTGTCTGCATCAAGTCGACCTGTCATCCTCTGCTCAGCTGCCGTGTTGTCTGTGCTGAAACTTTCTGCTTGCTTCAGTACATTTTGTGTTCGGCATGCCTCTGTAGATGTAGCACAGTGGATGCACGCTGTAAAGTTACTTTTTTTCCCGGTAGTTTGCAGAATACACAGTGAGGATTTACTCGTGCAGATGGTTCTTTGATTCCAGAGCAGCAGTCTAATTAACATATGAAACTGCAGTGTGCACTGTGAATTATAAGAATTTAACATTTGCTTGCCTGACATCTCAGGGACCCGCGGCTTATTAATGCTAGTATTTTTATCTGTGATTTAAAGCTGAAAACAGTCACTGTGAGTTGTGTTATTTCTGCATCATAATTCATATTTTATTATTATTATTCTACTATTATGTATATATCCTTATACATACACAGTTGAATGTACTCTAAAGTTGTTCAAAATCTCCTCTCAGATGCGAACCAAAGCCAGGGTGGAGACATGAAGAGGAAATCCCACTGACCAATAACAGCGAGGTGACAACACAGCCTCCTGGACACATCCACCAATAGGAATCTTCACTTTGATTGACTGACACAGTGACGTGGTATGAGGGGGCGGGGCTCCACTGCCTCTTTTAAAAACAACAACAACAACAAAAAAAATGGACCTAAAGGAGAATCGGTTTATCCTCGCTACGAGTGGCAATGATGAATTAATTTAACTGTATTTTCTAATGAACCGGGTATGAGAACAAGACGGAGTGAATGACGAGAAAAAAAACTTATTTTTTGTTCAGCTTATTTTTATTTTTGTCAACATGTTTACATATGACCGACCTTGATCACTGTGGAATGAGTGTGAGCGAGGTAGTGGTACAGATGAGAGTAGTAGTACGCTACGTAATATAATTTGTATTTAAGCTTATGTGGAATAACAGGACTCTTCTTGTTCTTGCAGTACAAAAAGAAAAAAAGAAAAACAGACTGAGTAATGAATTTTTTTATTTTTCTGTCTTTTGTCTCAGATGTGGGAATCGTCGTGTCTGTAGAAATTTTATTGTTGGTCACCTCTGCTCCCACAAATGACTGTTAAGTAGTAGCTTAAATTAATATTGATAAATTATTTGTAATTTACACAGGGACAAAAACATGTTATGATGTGCGGCGTGCGTGCGTGCGCGTGTGAGCGAGCGAGCGAGTGCGTTGAGGCTGATTTGAATGTGTGTATGTACATAAAAAGACAAAAACAACAACAAAAAAAAAACACAATATACTGTTAATTCCTTTCCAGAATATTCTGTATGAATGGATAAGGATGTGTATCCCCTTTTCACAATAATGAACGCGTGTAAGTTTGATGCCCCTCTCTTGCTCAGTGTGTTTTTGGTGCTGTTTAATCACACTGGACCTTTTCTGGAAAAAAGACTTGAATTGAAAAAGTTTTGGGCTCCTCTTCTGGAGAGAGGAGCCGCCTGTGAGAGAGGGGAGAAACGTCAAGATTGTAGCCTACTTGAATTTGAGTTGTTTTTTTGTTTTGTTTTTTTCTGTTAAGATTTTTTTTTTTTAATTTACTTTCTCTGCTTATTGACTCGAACCAACTTAATATAACACAACGCCTTAGTTTATATTGAAAACGTATGAAAAAGATCTATGCAGGACTGTAAAACGCTCAATGCAAAAGTGCAAGTCGTCGCTTGGCTTTTAACCTCTACTCAACTTGTCAGTGCATTTCTGGAGTTGTGAATGTTTGTAGATGTTATTCTGTCACTTGAGACTCCTTTTTTTTTTTTTCTTTCCGGTGTGTGTGTTCAGACGGAGTGTAAAGCGAATTTTAAGACACTAAGTGGTTGCATACAAAGACAATGGAAAGGCTCCATTAGATGCAAGTCCACCCACAAATGGACGCGAGTTGGAAATGTTTCAATGTGAGCGGGAAAAAAAAGTCAAGTTTGAAAAATGTATTCAACCGTAAGTACGAGAGTTCGAGATGTCCGAATGGTCTGACATTGTCGGTGTCAGACCATTCGGACATCTCCCGCTCAAAGCCAGTAATCTGGTTGATTCAGCTAATGTAAAAGTAGTTACACTGTTATGCTACAGATGCATAAACACAACAAAATAAGCTAATGCTAGGCTTTTTTTTTATCTGCTGTGGTTGTACAGCATATGCGCCAGTGGGGTTGGAATAATCCATGAACATGCGTGAAGTCGGAATAACGGGTGTTTCTTCTGTTCTTCCCTTTCTGCTGATGTGGCGTGAATGCAGCACCCGGAGCTTTATGAATCTACTTAATAAAGAAACGTGAAGAAAAAGGAGACTTGTAGGAAATAATAAAAAGAAACCAGAGTTTCCGCTGAGTTCAGAGGCTGAGCTGAACATAAAAAACGCAAAACACAAACCCGCAGAAACGTTGGGCGCACCCGTAGCTAGCTAGCTCATAGCTAACGTCTGCACGGCCTGTACATTGGTTGTCTGGGGCTAATAAACACGAACCTGAGGGTAAAATTCACTTGGCTGTCTGTCTGAACACACCTTTAGAGAAACCTTCCCTCTGCTGAATACCTCCGTTAACAAAACTGTTCTTCCTGAGTCTCTGGCTGTCCCCCCCCAACTAGTTCCCCGACCTCCTCCATGTGTGTCTGGCTGACCGGCTGCACCGAGAACGGCGCCAAAGATTGTTTCTGTAGCTTCACATGTATGAGATGGGGTGCTGCTGGTCAGTGTGTGCGTGTGTGACCGCGTGTGTGAGATAATTGTGACATTTTTCCCCAAAAATGTAAAACCCATGAGTGTCAACGTGTGGTTGTTCAGGGTGTCATTGTGAAGTCATGTGACTGGAGCAGTGGGTGACATCTTATAAATTGTGCTTTCTTTTTGGGGGTGGGGGAGGATAAAAATGACATTTCGTGGTTAACTGGTTACTTAATTTGGTCTTTTGTAGATTATTTTTGTGTGTCAATTATGAAATTAAACAAAACAGGTGGTTTTCATGATGACTCGCCTGGATTTTTTATTTTTATTTTCTTCTTCTTCAAAGTGTTTCTTCCTCTTTTAAGACAGCATGAGGGGGCAGAGGGCGTCAGGTGAAATGAAAACACCTGTGAATCAGAGGATGTGCGAAGTGCTGAAGGCGGCTTTGTTCTCCCCTGATGTCATTTTAATTTTTGTTTCACAGTTCAGTTTGGTCCCAACTTGTCTCAGGCTCATAAAGCTTCACTGCAGAAATGAGATGCAGTGTCTCTGCAGGCTGTGGGGGGTGCTCATCTGGTGCCGCCACCAACCAGGGAAGACAACATCCTCTCTGGTCCAGCTAAGTACAACCATGTCTGGACCAAAATGACGCTTAAACCAGCCATAACACCAAAACCGACAGTGAGTTAGTCCATCCCTCAACACTAGTGGTCGTGGTTTTATTTTAAAAAAAAGAGGCCAAGTCATTTCTTAAAACAGCAGGATATAAAGAGTTTTTAGTTCACTTTATTTAGTCTGGAGTAAAAGCCCTTTTTTAAGCTTTATTTTCAGCAGTGGATTAATACACATTTGTTTTATTACTGCAGCAATAGTGCCTATATGAGACTACAATGCAGTTTCTGATGAAAGTTCCTTTTTGTTTTTTGTTGGTCGAATCATTTCATGGCTAGTTTTGGTCTTTACACAGAGATACATCTATAAAACATCATCAGAATTAACCTTCAAGTTCAGTCCTGGCTGTTCTAATTTCACAAGATTTCAAGACCCAAAGATCAAGAGTGGACAGTTCAGCACAGTCCAGGATTTAGAAAAGTTTGAATGTGACAAGAACAGGAAATGAAGGCTGAAACTCTTGATTATTAACTCAAAAAGGAGTTTCTTAAGAGTCCAAGTTTGCGTCTTCATGTATTCTATCCAGAAAACCCATTTGATTTATGGTAGAAAGTGAAGAAAAGTAAGAACTTAATATTAAGGAGGCTAGTCGATTAAATTATTGCACAGAATTATTTTGCTGCTGATCTATTAATGACATGAGAACAAAACATGATTATAAGCAGGAAATAAAGGTTAAAATACTGAGGAATATTCCTGCACCAATTTACAAGCAAACTGTCAAAGTATATCTGCCAGTATAGTCTGCAGTCTTCTACAGCCAGCAGCGCTCAGCAGGAAGGGCAAAAAAAAAAAAACAAGAAACCTGGAGAGTACTGAGAGAGTGCAACACGAGGATGAGTCAAAACACCCAAGGGAGAAGAAAAAAAAAAGACTCCAGTACTTTAACTCTGGTCTAAAAACAAACCAAAACAGCGTCAGAGCTACAATGAATATGCTTTATTTTCCTTTTACAAAAACAAACGAAACAAAAAAATTACCATCTAGAAATACAGGCATACGAGAAACAATACGATGGGAGTATTTGCAGTTGAATGCCTGGTTGTCAACAGCCAGCTGGATAATAATAAAATAAAAATGAGTTAACTACTTGTGGATGATAAAGCTTCCAACCAGATGAAATCCCGTGCAATGCATCATTCCCCAGAAACGAATCCAGTACTAAACCTTCTCCTGCGAGTGGTCCCAAAAATCTTAGTACAAACATAATTTTAGGAAATGCTCCGCGGTTTTCATGTGGTTAATCACACTGGAATACTGATTTTTGACCCAAACTGGTTATTATGAACACAGAGGTACACAGCGGATATGATATGAAGCACAGCAAAAATACAAAAGACAGGAGAGGGGGGAAAAAAAAGAGTAAGTGTTGAATATCTCCTTGATGCACTGTCTTAATCATCTAATTCAGATTTTTCTGTTTCACATCTTTAATGTAGTCTTTGCCCAGGTATGTTCTTATTTAGTGTCTAAGGCACTTTTAAAGAAACATCTGAGGAGAAGGGCAAAGGCTGTAGACAACCATCCCAATCTGCATATCCAGAACGTGGACTAAATAAAAGTAGAGATGATGGATGGATTACTCTGGCATGTAGTTTTCACACTGTAGTGGTTTAAACTGTTGAGGTGACTGCTCTACTTCAAGCAGATCTTCACTTTGCTAAAAAACACTGTTAAAGGAGAAAAAAGAAAAAGAAAAAAATAAAGCCTGATTTTTCAGACCTGTGAATACGAAGTGCTTCGTCTGGTCAGTCGGTAGACTGGAGAGTCAACTCACTAAATCATTGCACAAATTAGCCCCGAGTTTGTTCGTCGTCATCATGTGTTGGCGTGACATCCGAGCCACAGAGCTACTGTAACGAGCCTATTGGAAAATTAAGATCTCGGAAAAATAAAAACGTTGGTCTGCCTTACCCACAATGCAACATGGGCACTTGGGTCAAAGGTTCAGGTGCGTTGTGCCAATAGTGGCTAATGTAGCATCGAGCAGAGATGAGGGGTGGATTCCACACCTCCGGACTTTTTCCGTGAGATTATTGTTGGCAGATTTTTAAACTGTAGCCAGAAATGTTTGTATTATATGACAGAAGAAAAATGTCCGTTTGTATGAACATAAAAGGATGGCGTGACATGTTTACGGACAAATATCATTTTCACTTTTTAATTTGGTTCTCCAATTAGAGAACAGTCGTAACATTCATAAAAACAGATTTTTCTGAGGCCTCGAAAATCTTCAGCAGCTAATTATTCTTGATAAAAACTGACTCTCTGGCTCTGTGACTCATGACGATAATACAAACCGGGGCTTGGCACAAACGCTGAAATGTAGTGAGAAGATGACTTTCCAATCTGTCTCCGTTTAAAATCATCACACACTCTAATCACAACTACCTAAGCTGTAACCATTTAGTGTCACATGGGAAATATGGACTGAGCGTCACTTTAGTGCTTCCAGTAAGAGCTCCCTGTTGGTTTCCAGTTTCAAAGTTCAAACACCTTCCTGTGCAGTTTGCATTTTCCAGCAACTTTTTCTTCCCATCAGTCGCTGCTCACGTCAATCCGCAGTAGAGGACTGGATACTCGACCGTGTTTCCGATGATCAACAATACAAAACAGATCGTGAGCTTCCCAGTTAAAACCCAGCTGCACACTCATTCGCTAAATGTTGAGATGAAGCAACAGACAAAATAAAATACCTTACTTTGTTTTCACAGTAATACAATTTCAATTCAGAGTCCTCGTTTTTTCTATTGCATGTCCCGAGATGTTAGTCATTCCTGTGGCGCTGCAGTCTAGAAGCTGAACAACAAACAGTCTGTACATCAGAGGGAGGCTCATGCAACAAAAGCAGCCGGCACTGCCGTCCAAAGGCCACAGTGACCTTGGTTTTGGGTTTTTTCCATTTTGGAGAGGGCAGTCAGTCTGAACTCTAGAGGGGGCAGAGCGAGTGTGTGTCGAGTATGAGATGGCTTGTACACAGAAAGCAGAACACTAACGGCACCAGAGTGATATACGCTTTTCCTTGTAGTCCTGCATTTCCAGTATGGAGTGCATTCACATACGTTACATAACTGATGTGTGTGCATACCTCGCAGCCTCCACCTACGTCACACACGCGCAGAGTTTCATGTGTATAAAAAGCACTTTGCACCTATGCGTACTTTCTCAATAAGCGGAGCATAACTTCACGCCTGATGGATGGGAGAGGGAGGAGAGGGTTACATTATGACGCTGAGATGATACATGGCCGAGGGACGAGCCAGGGCTAGCAGCTTGCCAGAGGAGAGCAGAGTAAGGCAGAATTGTCCATTTGCCCCTGTGACTCTCCGGGACTGGAGGCTTTACTTCAGGGGAGGGCGGTTGGATTTTTCCCTGCAGTGTTAACTGATATAAAAAGGGCAGAGGCGTGCTGCCAGGCGCTCTCCACTCAGCTTTACCAAAGCCAAAAAAAAAACAGATCATCGCTTCAATCTTCTGTCCCGTCTGTGGTCTGAAATGAATAAAGACGATGGTGACGCTGAGCATGTTTTGGGCAACTGTGCGGGGACACAGGTGGATGAGGTGAAAGTGAGGTTGAGAGGGTGAGGGTGGTGATGAGAGGAGAGAGGAGGAGGCGGGGCGAGGCGAGGGGAGGGGGTAAAGCGAGGATTGAGAGAGTCGCTGTGTTTATTCGGCGTTGGAGGTTTGCGTCTCGTTGAAGTCGCCGGCGCGGCTATCGGCGTCGTCGTCCGACATGTCGACGGAGGCGCCGTCCAGGTTGAGGTTGCGGCGGCCCGAGCGGCTTGAGGAGGAGAAGGTACTGACTGGACCGCCGCGCCTGGTCAGAAGAAAACAAAAAGCGAGACAGCAACTCAAATCTGCAGCAAGTCGGTTATACTGTATGTTTCACTGCCAAGTGTGAGATGAGAGGAAAGTGTTATGACTGTGTGCCAAGGAGCCAGTTAGCTTAGCAGTTTTTATGCTAAGCTAAGCTAAGTGCCCCCTGGAACTAGCACCACATTTAGTGTACATATTTGCCTTTGATTATGACCTTTAATCAGACAAATATCAGAACTGTGTGGCACACGACAGTGTGGTTGTGTCGTTTAGAAATGATCACATTCACACAATTTATTCGTGTCTTTTGAATTTTTTCCTTTTTTTACCTGAGGCGGTTCTTGAGGGAGTTGACCTCCCGGGTAAGACCCTCGCTGGCCTCGGTGGCGTCATCCAGCTCCCTCTGCAGCTTCCTGCGGGAGGCGTTGGCCCTGGTGGCCTCCTCCTCCGCCTCCTCCAGCTGACGCTTCAGCTGCTTCATACGAGAGTTGGCTTTCTCCATCTGACAGGAGGTACGGACACATGGGGAAACAGACGGAGACGGTGAGAGGTCGTGGGTGGCTGGCTGAATGAAACATCCTCTGTGAGAACTGAGTCTTTGCGTGCGTGTCACTTCGCTTCTCATGAGTCAATACCTGCTCCTTATACTGGTCAGCATGGCGACGCTCATCCTCCACCTGCATCATCACCTCCTTCAGTTTCTTCTCCGTGCGACGGACAATTTTGTTGGCTGCTGCTCTCTCCCTGAATGGATAAAGATAAGACAAGAGCTCATCATCGTCTGTACTGTAACTTTATGTTATAACTAGCGATAATCTTTCATCCAGGACTCTCAGCAGCACCATCTGCCACCATTAATGTCCTGAAATTAATCTCATCAAAAAAAAAAGAAGAAGGTGCATATGGTCGCTTACTTTGCTTCCTGCTCCAGCTGCTCCTCCAGCTGCAGGATCTTGGCCTCCAGGGCAGTGATGGACGCCTTGAACTTTGACTTGACAGTCCCCTCCAGCTCTGCCAGCTTGGCCTTCAAATCCTGTGTTCATAAGATGTGACTGATCATGAGCACTAAATATTATAAGACACACACTGTTTATTTATATAATCTCAACTTTTAACAAAGTAACTAAAATAGTAAATTACAAAGTCAAGGCGGGCGAGATAATAAAGACATTCTACATGTATTCAAAGTTGACGGATAAACAGCTAGTTCCCATGTATATACAGTACATTAGCACATATTCATATATGCTAATGTATTTAACAAACTATACAACACCTTGTTCTGCCGCTCCATCTGCTGCCGAGCGTTCTCGCTCTTCTGAGCGGTGCTGCGCTCTCCAGCCAGCTCGGCGTTCAGGCTGTCGACCTGAGAAAGATGAGAGAGGGATGGTAGAAAGACGGGTGATGTGAGAGGGCGATGCCCTCGGCTAACGCGTTTGTGTTTGAGCGTGTCTTTTTGTAACATTAATAAAAATCAATCTCACAATTTGAAACCAAGTTTATGACAATAATCCTGACTTATTATCATCTCGTGTGTTTACCTGCAGGTTGGTCTTTCTGAAGCGGTCGTTGAGCAGCTCCATGTTACCCTGCTCCTCTTCCAACTCCTCCTCCAGCTGGGCGATGCGAGCCTCCAGCCTCCTCTTCTCTTCCAGCAACGACGACCTGACGCACACATTTTTTTTTTTTTTTTTTTTCAAATCTCTTATTCTGACTCCAGTTTATTGTCAATAAGCTCCCCAAAACCAGTGACTATCTCTCCAGATTTCATTACATAAACTTTTACACTCCGCAAAATCATCAGCAGAAAACAAGGTGACACTGACTTTCCAGAAGCGCTGTTGGAGATCTCATCAGCCAGCTCGTCTCTCTCCTGTTCAGCGTGTCGACGGGCCCTCTCCGACGCTGCATGGTCCTGCACAAACAGCACACGCATGAGGATTAGTACGGAGAAGATCTGGCATGAGCTTTACTCTGATTCTTGGATCAAATCAAATACAGAAATGAAGTCTGATATAAAAATAAAGTTGTTGCCAATTCTCTGGTACAATAACAGATTATTATTAACTGCACATATTAACAGAGGATTAGCTGAAAGATTAGTAAAAAATCTGTTATTTGACCTCTTGTAGCTGCAGGATTTCTGCCTCTAGGCTCTTGAGCTTCTTCTCGTTTTCTTTGGACTGGGTGAAGATCTCGTCCCTGGAGGCTCTGGCCTCCTCCAGCTCCCTCTGATAGTCCTTCATCTGCGCCTACAGAACAGAAACAACGTGGAACAAGTCAAAGGCTGACACAGCAGAAAAGTGACCACTCGGACCAGGAGTTCTCAAAGTAAAGGAGGAGAGAGGTGAACCTGAACCCCTCGGCTGAGGACTGTCGCTCTACCAGGTGAGCTAACAGGCCAATTCAGTATTATAGCAATCCAGTGATAGTTGTGGGTATATATCTACTGCTAATAGCTAATTCAGTGTATTGAACTGAATGTAAGCAAAGATGAGCTGCATGATTATCCCTGGAATAGAAGTAAGAGAACAGAAGAAGAAAGAATAATAACATTTTAAGTCCTCTGTGCATTAAACAAATGTGTCACACCCTGTGTGTGTGTACCTGCAGTTTCCGGAGCTGTTTAATCGCCTCGTCTCTGCCTTTGTTAGCGGCTTCGATCTGCCCCTCCAGTTCGTTCAGGTCCATCTCCAACTTCTTCTTGGCGGCGACAGACAGAGTTCTCTGCTTCCTCTCGTCCTCCAGCTCCGCCTCCATCTCACGCACCTGGAGGAGTAAAAAAAAAAACAAAAACAACACACAGCACGTCAGGTTAAAAAGAGAAATAAAAATGCGCATATTGTGTCAGCAGTGCAGAGGAATGTCTTCCTTTCTCGTTATTTCAAGACAAAATGTAAAGCAAATGGACCCAGTTCATGTTGGTCATCATCCGTATTGCGTACCTGTTTGACGAGCGCCCTCTTCTTCTCCTCTCCTTGCTCATCTCTGGCCTGCAGGTCTCGGTCAAACTGGGCCTTCATGGCCTGCATGTTGACCTCCAGGCGAAGTTTGGCGTCCTCCGTGGCCTGCAGCTCGTCCTCCAGCTCCTCCAGCTGAGTTCGCATCTCCTCCACCTGTTGCTCCAGCGTACGCTTGGACTTCTCCAGTTCATGGACCTGTACGCAGCATCAGGAAGAATATAGCATAACATCAGCACAACAAGTTGGACAATAATAGAGTGGAGGTCTTTAGAATACCTTCTGGGATAAAGAAAAAAAAAAGGTTTCATTCAGCATTCACTAGTGTCATTTAAGAGGCCAAAGGTCACTCACATTCTTCCCCACGTCATCCTTGGAGCTCATCAGATCCTCCATTTCAGCACGCAGCTGCTTGTTAAACCTCTCCAGTTCCTCTTTAGCCTCCAAAGCCTCCTCCAGAGCTCTGGCCATGGACAGAGCTTTGGTCTCCTTCTCTCTGGCCTCAGCCTCTGCACGGTCACGTTCCTCGGCGTAACGAGCTGAAATGGTTTTCTCCTCAGCCAGCAGCTAGCGTAGGGAAACAAAGACTGATCTTCAATACACTGGCGTACATCGGACCTCAGGCATCATCCCCTGAAAACGCTTTGGCAGCTCGGCGTACCTGATCGAACTTTTTCTGCTTCTTTTCGAGATTTGAGACGATCTGTCTCTGGTGGTCCAGGTCCACCATCAGGTCGTCCAGCTCCTGCTGCAGTCGGTTCTTGGTCTTCTCCATCTTGTCCATGGACATGGACTTCTCCTCCAGGCGCTGGCTGGTCAGCTCCAAGTCCTTCTGGAGTTTTCTCTTCACCTCCTCCAGGCCCTCCATCGCCCCCACGTCGTCCTCCAGCTTCTTCTTTGTCTCAAACAGCTGCGGGGAGGACATTTCTTTAAATCCAGCGAATACATTCAGACAACACAAATATTTCAACAAGTCAACAGCATGCAGGTCCCATGCTTTTACTATTTGATTTTTTATTCATCCAAACGAAACATCCTGAACTGAGATTTTCACTTTCATTTGCTGCTGGTCCTCACTGCTTCACAGCTGCCCACATGCTGCTCTGCACATCAACGACAGGTGTTCACAGCTGCTAAACAGCTGGAAATGTTTGCCCCGCGCTCCTCTTGGCACCCACTCGAATATCAGCGGTACCTGAAAAGTGTAGCCTGCCTCATGTTTTGCGTGCGTGATCTGTGGACGCGCGTCTACGCACGGCACACGTTTAGGAAACCCACATCCGCGTTTGTGAATACGAACGGCTGTACCTGAGCGTGCACCGTCTGCAGCTGTTTCTCCAGGTTGCGCCGTGCCTCCTCATCCTCCTCCTGCTGCTCCAGCAAGGTGTTCTTTTCCACCTCCAGCTGACGGATTTGGCCGCTCAGGTTCAGCTTCTGTCGCGTCTCCTCCTGCCGCAGCTCCTGCGCACCAGGCCACAACGAGAAATGATGATCAGACAAAAGGAAAGCAGGGAGGCGTGCCTGCTGTGTGAGGGTTCAGGAAATGCCTCATTTTGCCTGATTTTCTTGGGTTGGAACAGGCAGATGAGTGACATCATTTAGAAAGAAGATGTAAAGTTTTAGTACAGGAGTGAGTTGTTCCAAACAAATTCTAACTTTGACATGATCTGCCTGTTGAAGCTCTAGCGTTGGCTGTATGCCCGAGGACAGTGTGGATTGGTTTACATTGTTGTAGTAATCAGTGATTTGTGATGGTTGGTCAAATTTCCCGACGGGGAGGCTGATCTTTCGTACCTCAGAGTCTTGCAGTTTGCTGTTCAGTTTTTCAACTTCCTTGGCCAGTTTCACGCCCTTCTTCTCGGACTCCTCCAGCAAAGCTGACACGTTATCCAGCTCCGTCTAAGAAGAAAAAAAAAAAAAAAAAGAAGAGAGGATTATGAGAAAAGCATGATGAGGGAATCTAAAGCATGACATGTTCTTTGTTTAATCCGGAGCTCCTTCTCTTCGGTTTTATAGGAAAAATGCTTCAGCTGTCTGTGGAGGTATTTACCTGGAGTTTGTGTGAGCGCTCAGACAGCTCTCCCTTGGCTCTCTCTACCTCGGTGGCCCTGGCCGTAAGCTCCTGCAGCTGGGCCTCCACTTTCTTCCTCTTGTATTCTGACTCCGTCTTGGCCTGCTGCAGGACTCTTCACCTCACAGGCCATCTCCTTGTTGTCGCTCTCCAGGCTCTGCTTGTTCTTCTCCAGGTTGGTTTTGAACTGCACAGAACAAACAATAATGATACAATGCTCCCGTAGGGTCACATATATGTAGTCATAGTATAGATTTCTGTAATCCTCTGAACTGAGACTAGGATAAATACACTAGGACTGCAAAGACATATATCTAAATCAGTACTAGTTGCTGAGATCCTGCAACTGATGTAAAGGGCAAGTTTGTGACCAGCGCACCCTCTTAGGCCTGTTCCAGCTGCTCGGACAGTTCTTCCAGCGCCGTGCCGTGCCTCTGTCTCATTTCCTGGATCTGAGCCTCGTGGTTTTTGGTCTCCTCGTCTATGGCCTTCTTCAGCTCTGCCACCTCTTGCTCTCGCTTGGACCTGGAGTTTGGAGACAAGGGAGAGGGTTAAGAGGAGAGGATGTGCAGAGTTTATCAGTACTCTTATATTCATAAAATCCCAACTGTCCACTAAGCGATGAGCGTAATATATTATCTAATTAAGTGAGGCAATTTAGCAGATTTCACAAAGCTCCCTCTGCAGCCACAAGACTCTTAATGTTCCCAAACACTTGTAAGCACACTTTAATGTGTGAAATAGAGTTCCCCGGTTATCACTGATAAACCAGCATTCAAACAAGTACCTGAGCTCCTGCTGGGCAGCAGTGGTATCCAGCGTGTCCTCCAGCTCTGTCTTCAGAGCCTCAAGCTCCTCACTCAGGTCCCTCTTAAGTTTTTCAGCTTTAGTTCGACACATCTTCTCCGACTCCAGATCCTCCTGGAGCTCAGCTAGGTGAGCCTGCAGCTCCCTAACCTGCTTCAAGGCATTGTTCTTCAAGACAGTCTCCTCGTCGCTCCTGGTTGGAGGCACAAAAGTGCACATCACTTTTCCCAGAACTTTCAACTCCAGTGTAATGAAAATAACAAAAGATATCTCCTCCGTTTAAACCTTCATCTGAGGATCTGAATTATACAAGATTTCTTCCATATTATGTTAATATCTTAAATAAAGTCACTGTATTTGTTTTTTAATTTTAAAATTTAGGGTTAACATAAAAATCTGAGGATGTTTTTGTCTCTGTGTTTGTCCGAAATTAACAGCACAAGTATATAGATAATAAAAGAATAAGATAATTTATTTGAACTGCTTTCAGTGTGACACTTCCTCCTTTCATTCAGTGTTTACATGATTTTTTTATATTCTTACAGCACTTCCTTATTTAAACTTCTTTCAACAATTATTTTTCAGCTGTCACTACGACCTCCCATTTGACTGTAATTATTTCTAATCTTACAACTCAATATTTTTAGTGAGCAAACATGAATTCTGTTTTTTGCCTTTTTCAGTTTTGCTGTAGAAATCTATGAGATATTTTGGTTAAGACAAGATGTGTGTGTGCCTTATGTGCAGAATAAGTCAGTCGAAATGAGGCCACCGGTGCACACAGGGTGGCAGTGTGGTAAACTGTTCACTGCCGAAGCCGTCCACACAAAATGTGTGTCCATTCTCAAGATGAACATTGTAAGTGTTTGTTTGCTGCTGGAAGCTAAATTCAGGCCGGCTGCAAAAATCTTCTAACACTCTCTCTTGCATAGAAACCCAATGATTAAGCACGCAGAATGTAATTACGATTCAGTTATATAATTAAAACAATGCTGCAATGTTGATTAAGGCACAAATGACATATAAACCATATAAACGTAATTTACCATTTTCCAAACAAAGATCACACAATTGTTCTCAGAATAGCTGCGGGATTCTAAATGAGGCACATCAAGTTGAATGAAAGCTTAATCATCTGGAGCTATGACTAAACTGACGATTTCTGTCTGCCTGTGAAATTAGTCAGACAAACGTTTACCATCGACCCCTGCAGTCTGGACCGGTGGCCTGGAGAGAGGAGGAAGCCACATCCGACTAATCTGAGCTGACCTTCAGAGCAGCGACCTCCACAGCTGTTTACCTCATCTTTAGCCTCATTATGACGGCTAAATGGGAAAATAATTGAGTATGACACCAAATGTGTTGCTCTGCATATATTTTGTACTGCCGGGATAATCTACAGCCATAACCAGCAATGTTTTTTTCAGTATCAGGAAACAAAAGATAAAAATCCCCTCGTGAGAAAAAAAACCAAAACAGTCTTATTAACAGTTTCTGTGAAATGACAGCCTTATTCAGCCAAACTCTTTACTGCTTCATGTGGAAAAAACGACTGCAGAGCCCACGACTGAGAGCATCAATCAACAGCAATTTGCCTGTAATCAGACACGGCTGCCTCCAAAGATGAAAGGTCTCAGCCAGAGCCGCTGAAAGCAAACACTGCAGCTGGGTAGCAGCGAGCAGAGTCGAGAGAGAGACCAAGGTGAGTGACAGTGAAGAAAAACAGAAAACAGTGTGCGTACGTGTGCTGAAACACTGGCTGCAGCAGCTGAAGAGGACATTAGCTGCGTTAAGTCAGAGTTCAGAGTTGACACTGTATTCGTCCGTGTGTTGCGACGTCTATTTTAGGTCTCTCTATTGACTTGGCTGCACCACGGTGGAGTGCAGTTGTCATGGAGATGGGATTTACTGCAGAGTGTAAGTGAAGTTGCACATTACATACTGAAATGAGCAACACTACTGACAGTGATATTTTTACCATATGTGAGTTCAGAGGAGACATCTGCCTCGTAGTGGCTGTAAAAATGCACTTCAGTGTATTGTAGGCTTTTGATTTAACACGTGTGGTGGAGGAAACAATGCACACTCCAAATCTGAGTTGAATCGAGTTGAAATGATCAGTTGAACGATACCTCTATCATTGTGAAGGCTCAAATATTAAACTTGTGTACATTTGAATGTATATATATTAAAAAATAGATATATGTATGGTGCATTTTTATAAAGCCAAAACATTTGCACAAGCTGAAATGCGACAGATAACTTTGAGCAACGTTATACAACGTGTTGTCTTTATTTAGTTCTTCCTCTCCATTTATTTTATTTATATATATTATAATAATATATATTTATTTTTTCTTTTTAATGAATCTTCCTACTGTTACTGTATGTTTCTAAATGAGTCCAATGAGAGTGGAAATGATACATGTTGATGAGATTATCATAAATGTAAAAAACACATACATCTACAGTGTATCTTCTGTTGATGTTTGATCCATATTCAATAAATTTGACCTGACTTCAATAACAAACAAAAGCATCAAAATCGTGCCATCGCCATGAATTTAGTCACTTTCCTTTTGTGTTTTTCCATAAATTTACCATAATTATGTATTTTTTCAGTGTTTTTACATCAGCTTCCTGTGTTTTAATGTTCGACAGTTGACTGTGTACTTCTTAGTACTGTGTACTTATTTTTCTCTTACTTTTATGTCTATTACTGACCTGGCCAGAGCAGCCTGGAGCTCCTCCTCCTTTTTGGCCAGTTGGATCTTGAGCTCCTCGATCTGAGCCTGAAGCTCAGCGATCTGGTCCTGCAGGTCAGTCGTCTCAGCGTCCAGCTTACGCTTGGCCTTCTCCAGCTCCTGGCGCGTTTTCTCCTCCTTCTTTAAGCGTTCTAAAAAGGGGAGGCGCAAAGGAGTCACACGTATGAAAAACAAAAATCACAAGCAAAATGAAAAATCAAAACATGACCAAGTTAATTGTAACTTTTGGCTATAATTCAAGTGGTAAAAAGGTAACTGGGCAAAGTCACAGGTTACAGAGGTGTCATACGAGGCACAAAGCGGTCACAGAAAGTGACAAAACGCAGACACTTAATTGCTAACAGCCTGACACAACTAATGGTAATCAGATTAGCAGCTTGGCAGCACATTAACCCTTTAATTTGAAAATCCTTTTTCAAACGTCCCCACATATCACAGATCTTTAGCGACCTTCACTTCTATAATGCTGATTATGCCACATGTTGCATATTCAGAATGTATTATTAACAATAACTGATCTACAAACTATATTCTTGTCATTCGTGAAATAATATTGCTGGCAAAAATGTACGAACGTTTGCGGATCTCAGAAAAAATGTTTTATTCATAAATATACTGAATGTAAGCGTAACCTATTTCATGTTTACACTGTATTATCTTACACATAGCCTGGTGACTTCTCATAGACTGACATCTACCACATCAGTCACTTGCTCTTGGTCATTCTAACATGGTTGTGTGCATTTAAAGCCTTTCTGAGAGACTTCCAGTTCACAGCAGCCATCAGCATTTGGAAATCATGGCACCTCTTTCCTTTTGTCTACTTACAACAGCTTCAAGGTTTCCAGGAAAGTAAGTAATGCGAGCTCTTATAGCTTCAGAGCGTTGGAAGTTGGAAACTACCTGCATGTTATAGCAGTGAGGTAACCCCATGAGGTTCCCTCATGAGTCATAACTGTCAACAATATCATGCTTCAGGTTCAAATGACCTGATTCATAAATGGCACAGAAACAAAATCCTTCATCTTCATCTCCAGAGCTGCCCATATGGACGACCTGCATTTATTCATAGTAACAGTGAGACAACAGCGCCATCATGAAGCCAAAAAGGAAAACGCATTGCCTGCAAACTAGAGAAAAACAAAACAAAAAACAATATTCACTGCAACACTATTCTTGGACACAAAATGGAGCCGGTAACTCATCTCTCACCCTCCAGGTCGACCATCATCATCTCCTGCTTGTTCTTGACTTTGCCCAGGTTCTTTGCTTTCTCCTCCTCCTCTGTCAGCTGGGAGGTCATCTCGCCGATCCTGTCCTCCAGAAGCTTTTTCTCCTGTTGGGTAAAATCGAAGTGTGAGGACTGGAGGCTTTAAGACACACTAAAGTCAAACTGATGTTTGTTTTTGAACAAATGATGCCATAACACCAGCACCCTGCTTTATATAATCCCAACTTTCTGCTTCATGTTTGACTCATCACACACAGATAATAATCATCTCACCTTGAGGAACTTGGAGTTTTGGTCCTCCAGCAGGAGAACGTCTTCCTCCATTTTCTTGATCTTCGCCTCAGCTGTCACTTTGTCCAGCTGCAGCTTCTGTCTAGCAGCTTCTTCCTCATCAAGTTGCTCCTCCAGGTCCTGTGGAGAGGAAAACACACACACAAAGCTTCACAGCCAGTCCATTATGAAGAGGTTGGCACTGAAGTTTATAGAGCGACAAGTTGGACACATTAAACATTTGAGGTCTCTGAACAGCTGGCTTCAAATCTCTACTGCAGTAAATATTTATGACATAATAAAAAAAAAGTGGTCACTGTCAGTGTGGTTGGCTCATATTTGTTTGACATGTCTTTGGACGGAATGCCACAGGCTTCAACCTCTATATAAATGGATTTTCATATATTACAGTGTTCTACAGTAGCAGGTTTCTCTTCATGTAGTACGGAAACCAAATGTTATTTGCTTGCTGAGGATTTCCCAGTGAAAAGATGAAAAGAAATGCAGAAACACGTCATGTCAAAACTTCTCAAACCTTGGCAGAAAATAGCGAGATCATGAAGGATCCCATGACTTATAGTACTGATTAAAAATAAGTTAGTGGGCCTTTTAAATGTGTATAAGTATAAACATGAATTTCCATTTATTTGGATATCAGCATGTCAAACTGATAGCATAACAAGTGTTTGTGTGTGTAGAAGTTCAATTCAAAGAGGTAAGGATGTAAACCTGGATGTGTGACTGCATCTTCTTCTTCTCATTCTGCAGACTCTGGTTACGCTCCTCCTCCTCCTCCACCCTGGACTCCAGGTCATGAAGGATCTCCTCCAACTCTTGCTTCCTAGAAAGCAGACGGACTCTCATCTCTTCGGCCTCAGCAAACAACTCAGTCTCTGCGTGGAGTTGTTCTGCTAGAATATTCTTCTCTTCCACGAGCTGGAGAGAGGAAACGGTTTGAAGAAAAAATGATCCAGTGTTCGTAGCTACAGATTGATTTTTTCAACTTTCAAAAATTGATAGTACAGAGTAACTACAGCGATTTCCTTACATATACTCGTACAGTCTTAAAATCGTGTCACAGTAATTGCTTCTATGGCCTCATGAGGGCCACAATTACAGCTTAATTACAACATACTTCCAGAGGCCATGTTTACCTGTTGGTGTTTCCTTTCCATCTCCACTAGCTCATTCTCCACCTTGAGCTGTCTCTCCTTCACCTTTATCAGCTCCTCGTCTTTGGCCTGCATCTCCTCCTCCTGCCTGGTGACCTGCAGCAGAGGCTTCACCTGAGGAAGAGAGAGAGAGAGAATATTAACCTCTGCAGGGTTTCTGCAGTGTTCACTAGATTAAATGTTTTAATACCACATAGAATGTATTTTAATATCCATTTCATGGTCATACTGGTCAAAGAATGACAGAAAACCAGGGTTAATAATACTTATTAAGTACATGAGTTCATTGACAGCTATAATCACATTTTCACTACTTCTCAGTAGTATATAAATAATTCAGAGCAATATCATAAATCAATTAACCTGACCGAGACCCAGATAAACAGCAATTTAAAAAACTACGCATTCAAGTTTTTGCTCAAATTGACCCATGACAGTTATGATTTAATGAGTTTCTGATCTACTTTATGAAGCATTAGGCTCATTGTGTCTGCTGGCAGTTAATCGGTGTATAATGTCACCGAACAGCCCACAATGACATACAGAGAATTACAACTAATGTTATGTCATCCACCTATAGCAGGCAAGAAAAAAATATTTTTATGAAATTAAATTGAATATCTTCAAAGACTTTAATGAAGAGGATTCAATGCATATACTCATATACTACTGATGCATTTCCATAGCAACTGCGCCAACTCTGTTCCTCGCTAAACTCTGTTTAGTTTATTCAACTGAAGACATTTTTGAGACATCCAATCACTAATCTCTAAAAACACAATTTCCAGGCCTCGGATCGACTGTCGAAGCGGAGGTGTAGAGATGAGTGTGTATCAATGTATTGACTACTTGGCTGGAGGAGGCAGCTGTCAGGGTTCTCACCTTGGTGAAGAGTCTCCACCACTGCCAGTGTCGCAGCTTCAAGTAAGCGGCACAGTTCCTTTGGAGGACCTTTAGGGCACTCAGCTGCTGCTGCTTCTTAGCAAAGGCCCTGAGGAAAGGAAAGGAATGGTAGAACAACAGGCGACAAAATCGCATTTCCATAGCGGTGTTTTTGAAGTTCAGTGTATAGATGAGCTGTAAATGCACCAAACTTAAACCTGCACTGGCCACTTGGGGGCAGCAGAAACAAGTTACAAAACAACATTATCGTTCATTTGGACCCGTGTCTCTGGCTTCCTGATGAACACAGATCGAATGTTTTCCTTCTTTTAGCTCTCGTTTTTGGTCTCTAGTAACTTCTGTCTGCTGTTTGGTACAGAGCAGGCAGTGTGAAAACCAGAGCTTTTGCTGAGAGTGGTTTAAGGTTTTGCTTCTTTAAGTGAGGGACTATAAATATGTGCTGCACAGTTAGCGCCCGTCATAACACAGAGATCTGACACTCACTTGCGTGCCAAGTATCCACGGCACACAGATTGGAAGTAGATGATGATGTCAGTGATCTTCAGATCTCTCTCCTCCTCTAGGTGAGCCAAAACACCAGTTCTGAAGAAGATTTTACTCTGACCAATGCGGAATAGGTTGGGGTCCAGCTCGAGGGCTCTGATCTGTTAAAAAAAGACACATAAGGAGTTCTTAAGAAGTTCTATTACACGTTAAAAATACACAGTGTTATCCAGGAAAGCAGTTTTAAATCGGATTACGGCAAAAGAAAAAAAGCACTACCATTCTCTCACAGGCTTGTTTCCCATCCATGAATCCCTTGGGGATCGCATTTGGTGTCAGGATCTCATATCTGTGAACACGAGAGAACATAAATATAAACTGAAAATGAAGCCAACGTTTCCTCTGTGTGAAATGGAGTTATGTTCAAAAAGCTTCTTTGTTGTTTGTCACCTCTGTCTGAACTCCTGGAAGACGATGCGGTTGGGGAAGCCCTGTCTGCAGATGCGGATCCCCTCCAGGACTCCATTACACCTGAGCTGGTCCAGAACCAGGTGAGGCTCCAGTTTACCAGCCTGAGGGAAAGGACAAATACAGCACTGAGCATGACATTTTCTCTGGAGTACAAGGCAGAGGTCTTTTCTCCGATTTCTTTGGTCAACAGGTCACCATTTCCCTGACAACAAGGCAAATGGTTATAAAAAATAAAGTGACAATAGTTCAGATAATCGAGTTACAGGTCCCTTATTTTTAAATGCTTGACCCCACAACAGATATGTATTTACCCGTTTTTCGTGGTTCGGGATGATGCAGCGAACAAAGTTGGGGTTGGTGTTCCTCAGTGTGGCCATGAGCTTGGTGAGCGACTCCTTGTAGAGCTGTCCTACTGTACGGAACATGCCCTTTTTGGTTTTGTAGGTGGCACCAAAGGCCGTCTCATTCATTCCTGCCACCTGGTCCAGGCCCACGATACGGTCGACTGGTTGGGAGATGGGGAGAACCGGTTAGAGCGGGAAGAGATGGGGAGCAGAGTAAGCGCTGTACAAGCTGCAGTAGCAACGATGTGGCTACATGACCAAGTGCGGATGGATGAAAAAGAGAGTACATACTATTGTCAAACAACAGCAGTCCAAACAAAATAGCATTCAAGGTCTAGAACTACCACTGGTTTCTGCAGGTGGAGATGGAGTGGGTCTATTCCTAAACCTAAAGGTCTGTACATACAGGGCTCTAGATCTTATGGAACCTTGGAAAGAAACACAGTCTTTAATATTATCTACTCACTAAGCATTAACAAAGTTTAATTGCAATAATTAAAATGCTGTTCTCAAGTCCTGGTTGATGATTGATGATGATTGATGATAGCTACATGAAAGCTTTTAAACCCCTTATGACACAAAACCTGCATCAACATATCGTCAGAGAATCATCTCATTTCAACAGACTAAACAAAATTAGGCAATGTTCATGGGGTTGCAAATACCTGGTGCAAAAATATGACTGTTCATAACTTATATTAAAAAGGGGCACTACACCAATTTTACACATGACGATCAGCTGACATCGTTAGTCCTACTCAGCATGTGGAAACTGTTGCAATGATTAGTTGACAAGTCAACTGTCAGAAATGTATTTTGATAATGAAATAATCATTCAAATCATTTTCAAGCCAAACAAATGAGTTGTTCCAGCTTCTCGAATGAGTGAATTTGTTACTTCTCCTTGTCTTATTTCATAGTTAGTAGACTGTGATGGACATTTTCATAGTTCACAGAGGTTTTGTAGACCAAACAGTTATCTGAGAAAGAATCTGCAGATTAATCAATAATGAAAACGATTTAAGTTAGCTGAGAGAGTTTTGGCAAGTGTGAGAAAATGACTCAGTTATTATTTCAGCTTTGGCTTAAAAACATAAAAACTGAATTGTGAACTTGAGATGTAGGCGGCTGTGGCTCAGGAGGTAGCGCGAGTCGTCCACTACTCAAATGATTAGTGGTTCGAGAAAAGTGTCAGCTAAATGACTAAAATGTAAATGCAAATAACAGCTATAACTATAGACTAAAAGTCAGGATATCTGAACCTCTGCTGCATCAATTAGTAGTTCATGGTTTTGACAACACTATATACTAAATTGGTGGAGTAACCCTTTAAAGGTCATATTTTTGTTATTGTCAACAAATGCTATGGAAAGACCCAAATCAGCAGTCCAGTGATGTCATTTAAAGAGAGAGTGTATCGTTTCATTCGTTAAAGCCAGCGCAGCGGTGTAGCTGACAATGATGACACAATGGGGCTCTATGACACAAAATAAATAACATAAATCAGGGTTTTGATACACAGAGAATTAGTATGGCGCAATCAATCCATTGTTGTTGTTTTTTGGGAATTCTTGACAATAAGAAAAATAAAGCCTATCACCAACTTATCCTTCAAATAGTAATATCTTTTTACAATTGGGCAGCTATATCATTCGACTTGTTCCAAAAAATCTGAACTGACACAGCACACAAGTTATGACTCAATGAAAAATACACTATATATCACTTAGTAATGTTTAACCGACTAAATTAAAGTTACAAGTATTTGCTAAGCCGCAGACAGCTGGATTTTAAACATTTAAACTGAAGTGAAGTACGGTCTGCCGTCTGGACCCTCTACCCTGACGTCTGCGCTCAGAGCCAAAGCAAATACCAACATCTGGTTTCAATCCCCCGCTACTGTGATCCAAACTAGGCAGGAGGAGGGCGGGAAATTAATGTCATTAAATTGTCTCCAGTCCAGGTTCAAATCCTTCATTTACTTGTGGAGGTATCGCATCACAGAGGAGGACAAAAACAGAAATAAGCTATGAAGTTCAAAGAGACTAGACCCCAAACTCTTTCTTCAGGGCTAGCGACCATACAAAGATCACAAGAGCCATGTCAGCCTATGACAACACTGAAACAAAAGCACGCTAGTTTGACTACAGGGAGCAGTTGACTATATTCTACTTTAACTTTTTAAGGAAGTAAGCACTACTGTACTGCTTTTGGCTGAGACAAGAGAGCCATGCAGCCTGGAAGCAAATGGGAGCCACTGTAGCTATGACGGAGACACAGCACCGGCTGAAGCATGAAACATACAGCCAGATCTGGGCAAAAATATACCAGTGCACTCTGAAGAAGTTAAGTTAACCTACTTGGGAAGCAGGTCAGCTCAACTTATATTCAGCCTATCGAGCACCTTGTGCAGCTTGTTTTCACAACCCAAAACGGGTTTTCGTTTCGAGTCATTATTATTTTGGCCCAGGTCTGCTACAGCACGACCCAGTCATTCACCTGCCGGGTTTTCCAGACTAGTGACATTGTCATAGAATGAAGCCCTTTGAATGGTCTGAATCTCTACAACAGAGAGAAAGAGACAGGGAGGGGGGAGGGTGATATTAATTCTTAGAAATCATAAATGTGTAGGCCTGGGTCAACAAGGCAGACAGCTGTCGTTAGCAGGCTTGAATGAGAGACACATTGCTTGTTAATTGAATAAGCACACAGGTACATACATAATGACTCTTGAAAGGACGCGTTACTAAACTTGATTGCCTTCTAACATCTGCTGCTGTGTTTATCAGTGTTTGCAGATGCGTAGGTAGGTAGCAGCTTACCATCTTTCCACAGTTCTGCAACAAATTTGTCAGTTGACTGATGCAGGAGTGTGGCCACATTGTCATTCAGCGGGTCCATGTTCTTCATTAGCCACTCATCTGCCTTATAGTCCACCTGTAACGATGAAGGGGTGCGATTCAGCCGACCAAATGTCATTATGGAGTACTGGACTACAAAATGTATGATTACGATGACGATCGTATTGGTTTTATTGACATTAACATATAACGTGAACATGGATGGATCAAGAGATGCGATGGTTTGGTATGAGCTGGGTCACAGAGTCACAGAAAAATAGCCAATTACTGCTGAGCATATATGGGACCTCCTTCAAGGCTGTTGGAAAATCATGGCTTCATGAAGATGATCACCAAAACAAAAAGGTGGCTACTATCTAAAATATAAATGATTTATTAACTATGAATTAGTGGTCAAGAATATTGCACCCTGGTATGCGAAAAAACATACTTAATAAATGATTAGATTATACTTTAGTCATCCCACAGCGGGCAAATTCACTTGTCACAGCAGCAAGAAGAAAAAGTGAAGCACACACAAGTTGTCCTACGACTTAATATATAGACAGAATACATAAGGTCATATATTTATTTTAGGCATACCGATGTTGACAACATTTGGTTTCACGGCGCTACAGATTTTTCTCCACAGCAGACATTCTTAGAGTCCAAATCTCTGAGTGTTTGACTGATTGTGGTGTAAAACGACACAGTTCACATAATGTCAAGCAGATGTGCAACTCAGCAGGTCTCCCTGCAGGACAAATGCTGAATGCTATTGCGTAGCATCACTGACAGCATCCAAATCCACTTTGATACATTAAAAAAATGTTTTTTTAAAAATCAAACCCGGACTCAGCATTTCCCTGAAATCTCACCACAAGTGAACTTTGTGACGCTGTTTAATCAGAGCATCTTTTCCCTCACTGTTTAATTTGTGCAGTAGAAGAGAGAGGTAGAAGATACTTTGAAAAAAGCAGGAATGAAGAAGCTGGTCCAACACCGAACACATGTACTGTACAATAAAAAGTGTAGAAAGTCATATCTAGTGTATCATATATTTCTGAATCGTAACTAAATGGCCTAAGGCATGAGTTGATGTGCCCTAGCAAGCTAAGGTAAACTGAGAGTCATAACAGCTATGAAGTTCAACATGATTACCTTTTTCCTGTGTGTCTGTCTCAGTTAGTGCTTTTCTGAAGAGAGTCTATGCCCTGAAAACAGGCTCTATAAAATGAAAGCTTTGTCCCTTAGTAAACTGTAATTTCCCAGGAAATAACCAATATATTTTTTTCTTTTGAAAACCAGCCAGGTGTGGACATCCAGCTTCAAAAGAAAGAAAGAAAGTGTGATTTTCACAGAGATAAAATGAGCGTACCCTGCCGGCGTAGTGGATGATGCAGAAGTCGGCCTTATCTTTGAGCTGGCGAGGCTTCTGGAACTTGGTGTGTGTGCCCTGCTCCTGGATCAGCTTTTCCACAAAGGTCTTGTCTGTGGCCTTGGGGAACCAGCACTCTTCATCCAGCAGAGCCAGCACTCCAGGAGGGTTTGCCTGTAGGAATATTAACACAAAAGAAAAGACTTCAGAGAGTGATTAATAAACGTGGCATCATTATTTACCTGCTAGATCTGCCAGGATAAGTGGAAAAATAAGATTATAAGTAGGTGTGTTTATGTTTCATTCATCTCATTGATACTAGTTTTTCAGTCACACTGACCGGCCTCTCGATGAGGTCGATGCAGGGCTGCAGGTCAAGGCCGAAGTCGATGAAGCTCCACTCGATGCCCTCCCTCTGGTACTCCTCCTGCTCCAGGATGAACATGGTGTGGTTGAAGAGCTGCTGCAGCTTCTCATTGGTGTAGTTGATGCACAGCTGCTCAAATGAGTTCAACTGTAGGAAGGGGGAAAATACAAGGAAGAAGAATACCATCACTGGAAATGTATGTAGATGACAAGAAATCATAACCTCAAACAGAGTAGACGGCTAACAACAAAAACAAAGACAAAAGAACAAACAAAAGAAAAACTGTTTCTTTAGCCACAACAGCACAAACAGCATTCTCTAAAGATTCAAAATTGAAAAGATTTTAATCCAAACCTGAAAAATCTCAAAACCCGCAATGTCCAGGATGCCAATGAAGGAGGCCCCCTGTCGTTTGGTCCTGTCCAAAGCTTTGTTGATGCGGTGGACCAGCCAGCGGAACAGACGCTCATATGTTGCTTTAGCCAAGGCCTCGACAGCGAAGTCAGCCTGGAGGGAGAGTGGGGAAAGTAATGTTGAGACAATATAAGGAGATACACAACTACCAAAGATGAGTGTGTGTGTGTGTGTACTTAACAGGCAGGGAGACTGAGTCAGTATTATTCAGACATGCTTCCAGATTATCGAAAGGAAATCGACTCAACACCGGACAAATGGACTTGTATATCTTGGCAATACTTAATGCTCCACATGTTTTCTGAGTCAGACCTGTTATCTAAAACAGTTGAGAGAAAAACTGTATCCATTGAGCTGTAGCCACTATGATCAGAAGTCTGCAAGAGCACTGCACGTTAAATGGCAATGACTGATTCATAAAGAGGAGATGTACATTGGAGCAGTTTCAGAGAAGGTAAAACTAACCTTCCTTTGTGCCCAGAACGATAAGAAACAATCTATTTGATATCAGACCCTTTTTTTGAACTTTCTAATTGGAGGTTTCTTCCCAAAATGCATTGTGGGAGTCCCAGAGACAGAGACTTGCATCTTCATACTAACAGAAAATTGCTCCTTCAACTACACAACTCTATTACTCCGTAATGGCATTTACTTGCACTGAAAAGACTTACTTCACTTGCGTCATTACTATGACGGCCCATTATTTGTGCCACCGAGGATCTCAGCTAGCAACACAAGAAACGTAGCTTACTGACCTGCTCCTTAGTCTGTGCTTTCTGCACATAGTCTCTTCCCACTTTGATCCTTGGAGACAGGATGGCTCTGGTAAACTCCATTACATTCATACCGAGCAGATGACACAGCTTCTGAGCAGCTGAGGATGGACACAGATGGACAAAGCACAAATAAGAAAATAGGGAAGAGAATCGAAAGAGGCCACAGTCATTTCAAACCATTTGTTTGACTTATACCTGAGTGTTAAATTCTCAAGATGAAGCGTAAAAATTAAGGAGATTTTTTTATTTATTTATTTTTTTGACAGATGAGGTTCTTTCCCCATATACAAACCATACAAACTGAACTGAAGTATCCCTGTCAAACGTGGTGGGTCTACGATGCTGTTTGCCTATTATTGATTAATATTTTGAATATGATATAATAAAAGATGTTTCCGATGAAATGTACTGGGGAAAATGTCATATTTTACATGGCTGGAGCTTGTGGAAAATTAGAATAAAGCAGGATCTGGTCTGGAGCAGCCAAGTCTCACTACTTAAAAAAAACACATCTGCTTCAGAGTTCTGAGTTCTGCTCGTCTCATTTGGGAATATCTGGCCAAGCTGCATCATCGGCAATAGCCTCATTCTCTCTCCCTGTCTCCCTCTTTTAAGTGCCAAATATGCAGTGCCACATGTGGAGGAACTGGAAGGCTGTGCCCCATTTCCTTCAGGAGTAAATCCACATAATGATGGGGCTTCGTGGCAGGTTGACAAGACTCGGACAGAGAAAGGACATAAATCGCTAAGTTCCTCTGTTCTGTGGACGAGGTACACGGTGTGAGGGAGGCAGGAAAACAGGAGGAGAGGAGTTGAAGTATATATGGGAAGAGGAAAAGGAGGAGGAGAATGTGTTGACCTGTGAGCTCCAAGTTATGAGGTTATGAAGCAGATGTAAAGAGTGTGTGTGTGTGTGTGTGTGTGTGTGTTTGTGTGTGTGTGGGATACCTACCAGTATTATCAGGCATAGAGGCTTGGTCAGTGTTCCTCTCCTTCTTAAAGATAATGTTGCCAAACTGAAGCACTGAGGACACCACCTTCAACATCGCTACAGATATAAGAAGCCAGGGAAAACAACATTATTATAGTAAGACATCACATAAAACAGTCCGACAAGCATCTGACTGTTGTTTCTGAATGTTTTAGGCTGGTCTTCTGAAAAACATACCCAGAATCTCCTCATGGGCGAAGCTCATGATGTGCATGGCCTCCATGGTCTCCTGGAAGTTGTCTTTGTCCTGCTGGCCAGGGATTGGGATGTTACCGTTGGACAGGAAGCGGTAGTTGTTGAATCCTTCCAAAAGCAGGTCCGCTGTGGACAGAAAATGGAAAAACATTTAGAAACATGGTCAATATATGATTTTCTCCCTCTCAGAAGAAAAGGCCCTGTGGACTAACAAATGACTGAGTTTTAGTGCCGCAGATACAAATCAATAACTGTACATATAAACTATGGAAAAAGCTACGCTGTTGTCTGACATCATTCAGCGTTTACATAGTAAAACTTCCAAAATATGGTATAAAAGCTCAGTCTACTTACATCTGAGGTGCTCTCCAGCGCCAGCCAGCAACTGGTAGAAAACATGGAAGGTGCGCTCATCTTTGGCTTGACGAATAGCTCTGGATTTCTCCAGCAAGTCTGACACAGAATGGTCAAAGAATAAATTTGTTTTGTGGGTCAATCGGATATTGAATCAAAACCTATGTTACATGTATGTTATTACATGAGCCATTTTTTTAGTCTAGGTCAATCCTCTGCTTCAATATTGGCACATATTTAAAGAATTTTATGGAGAAAATGTCTTACTGGATTCATTTCTGTGGGTGCTTTCAGCAAACACTCCTGGCTAACCACTCACATACATGGACTGATAATAATACAACGCTATTCAATATTTTAAAAGAGGATACAGGTTTCAATATTGGCCCCAACAATGTATCCAGTGACATCAAAGTTGATTCGGATGAATTTCCCCTGCAGAGATGAACAGAAGACAAATGTTCAGGAAGTGGACAAGATAAGATATAATGTACAGAAATCAATAGGAAACATAATGAGCCTGCTGGAACAGTGAGGTATTACGGTGAGGAGCATCTGATAAGTTTAATGTACTTAAAGTCAGTATGAATCCTTCACAAACGTGAACACTGACACAGATCATGTGTAGGGCTTACATCAGCACCTGTACATTTAAATGTAATGTTTGCATACAGGTCCTGAGCTAAGCACTACATGATGATATGATTAAGTTCTCATTGATGACAAATGCAGACTATTTATACTGCTGCAGCTGGCCAGGGTTCATTTTATGAAGCAACACAGTAATTAGCAATAGAAGAAAATTCCCTTCAATTTGACCGATTAATTCACCACAGTCATTTTTAAGACTTTACTCACGTCCATCTTATCCTATGTCACAACTAAAGAAGTATGCTGAGTGGAATTGCCTCCAGTCCTAAAGGATCCAGTACATCAAAAGCATCATTAATGACTAGCAGGCGCCATATAATTACAGGAAAAGTAGGATAATTAAATTACTTCCACTTAGCTTTACCTCTGTTTATTCTCAAAACGCAAAAAGTCTAGATAATACAAAGACGTCACCTACATCTGATTCAGGAGCCAAAGTTAGTGCTGTGACAGGAGGAAGCTATGGAGTGGACTTTGTGGAGATGCACATTAAGAATGTAGCCCCCCGTCATGGATATCATCTTGTGTACTTACAAAACGTGACGAGTTGTCGTTTTTCACCGTCTTAGCATTCCCAAAAGATTCAAGGATGGGGTTGGCTTGTAAAAGTTGGCGTTCCAATTCACCCTGAAAAACACAGATGGATGTTGCAGCACTTGCAGCACTACATAAAAATCTCCAACAACTTAGTTAAAATCAGTGGTTCACAGCTATTCTTATTTTTTTTATTTCTGACAACTGAAAAATAAACATAAACATGCAGACTAAGACAGTAGACGTCTGAAGACATGTCATGTATTTTATACTTGAAGGCTTCATTATCACTGTGCAAGTGAACAAAGTGGCACTGGTGTTTTGTATTTCCACAGCTGCATCACAGATGTTAAAAGAATTTACTAACATTTTGAGATTAAAATTTCACAGAGACTTCTTAGCTTAGGCACACAGATGATGACAGTATATGAGAATAATTGGACTAATAGGAATTGAGTAAATTAACATTGATGTGTATGGTGTAAGAGATAAGAGATTTGAAAATGAGAAAACCACTGTACTCCAGGTAATAAAGGTATAGTCAAAAGATCTTGTAGCTTCTCCATATAATAAGGAATACTCATTTTTGTAGCTCACTTAAAAGACAAATTACATTGATCTGATTAGTGCTTCAACAATTAGATTATTAATCATTTATTTATTTTTTTTGTCAGAGGAGTAATTTATCAAATATGAATGACAAGCATTCTCTGTTTCCAGTTTATAAACTGTTGTGGTGTGAAAAGTATTTAAATACTTAATTTGGGGCTCTATGTTCTAATGTTTTATAGACTAACCAAAACTAATCTGATCAAATTCAAGAAATCAAAAATGCTGAAAGCATTAGTTCTTGGCAGTGGACTTGGGGCATTTGGACATTTTGTATTTTATCAAGCACATAAAATATTAACTAATCCATTAAACATGGTGATCGTAAAAAGCTTCTATAACGCAGTTAAATCCATTCGCAGGCGTTTTATCTTTTGAAGTTTAAACTGCAAGACATTGAGCCCTGGTCTAGTTGACTGAGACTAATAAATAGCCACACTGCGTGATAGCGATTGAGTGAACATTTCTGGGGAAATTTTGGCTTTTTTGTCGCGAAGAGAAGCCAGACAGCCTCTCAATCATATCAGGAAGAATGTGTCCACAACACACAACAGAAACACTTAAAACAGCCTGGACACTTTATGAGGCTGAATAAATAAATAAGCGACTTATGCAGATGTTTGGACAGGTGGCTCACTCTGTTTCCATCAAAGCCACATTGTGGGCTTTGTCATGACCAGAGAATCCAAAATGGCTGCGAGAAAAAACAATTCCTTCTGCAATGTTACTTCTCTTCTTCTGGCTCAGTGGAATATTTTCCCATTACGTCAAAAATAGCTGAAGGTTTGAGGAGGCCATTTTCCACAAAAGGGAACTCTGCGGGATGAGGATTCAGCGTTGCACTCAGGATGTGAGACTTGTAATGTGATCTTTGGCCGTAGAGCATGATGGGCTGCTTTTAATTGAGTTTTCGAGCATCAGGAATGAACAGGGCTTAACGGTCCTTTTCCAGCCATCGGAGCAGTAGCAAAGCCCACAGAGAGCAGAGGATTCAAACCGAAAGCCTTTGTTGCTATATAAACACAGGCTTGTGGTGCAACTTGGTTGTTAAAATTGCTCGTTGGCAACATCTACTCATCTGTTGCATGCACATAAAAGCAATGAGCAGATTACAAACACCAGCGGGGGGCCAATTTAGCAGCATTAGACGCTGACCCACATTCCTCTTGTAAAGCGAGCGTGTCAGATGTCATTTTGAAACTAAAAAAAGACTCATCATCTCCTTCAAACTAATCTTTTTTCCCCTCTTTTTTCCCCCCAGGTCTTTGCTACAAGTATGTCTCTTATCAAAGTGCAGGCTGTTTGGCAGGGCAGGAGCAGTACTTTAGGAGAGATTCAGTGTAGTCAAAGAGGATCAGCCTTATGAGGCCAGTAGTTGTATTCAGTGCTCATCTGATCCAGAGGTCACAAGGCCAGACCAACATTACAAGTTGCTCTTTTCACTGGCAAGAAAAAGGAGAACATGATTTGGGAAATGGCTCAAAGTATTTGAATCTGGACGGTATCAACCCAATGTGGAGAACACATTGTGGTCAACAGAGATTTTAGGCTGAACTTAATGTGAGAAAGGTCTCCGTGAGGTCTAAGTCAAGTGATTTATATGAGCTGGGTTGAAAACCAGTGAACCACTTTAATCATATTTAACATAAATGTTGGTTGGATATTTTGTGTTGCAACTGTTGTCGAGCTTCTTACATACTGTACATACAGCAAATATGAAGATACAGAACATCCAGCAAACAGGAGGATCATTGTGAGTCCCTTATGACTAGGTGCTTTAGGGGTACAGCGCTGAAGTCAGAGCTTTATATTACCGCAAGTGAAAGTTAAGCCAGCAGCTATCGATTCGAATGGCTACAATGACAACTGATCCCAGTAAATTCAGTAGATTAATTAACTTCAGTTTTGTAAGTTGGCGAAACAACAAAACGAAAATTCCTGCATCTATGCTTCTAGCATTGCACAGAAACAGCACTCAATTTTAAGGCGTGAGACAAGTAAAAAGAGCAATAACAAGTGATCCATCAGCTTCATGATTCATTCATAAGGTTATTAAAAAAAGGATTAGTGCAATGATTGAGTTGTATGGGAGGAGATGTCCTCACGTAATGTAAACGTCTGAAAGAAGTAGATTCTAATAACTCTAATAATGACAGGAAGTGCAGATCATGCAATGCAGAAGTTAAAGCAGAACTATAGCAGGTAGATTAAGGTGGATGGAAAGCATCTACTGCCCAGCTTCAGGCAATGTGAAACGGTTAATAGACAGTTATTTTAAGGGTAAAAGGTAAGTGGCGACAGAGTGGGTACAGCACCCCATTTGTATTGTAAGTGAGGTGCAATAGGTGAAAAACTACATACTACTCACATAAAACAGGTTTCCACTCTGTAGGATATGGGGAGATTCAATTGTTATTGTGGAAAATAATAAATTGCATCGATGTCATGGATACAAATGAACCTGTTGTTCAAGCTAGACATTTTTTAAAACATGATGCACTAGTGTCAGAATCTAAGCACAACCTACAGCAGTCTGTGGATGGAATTAGCAACAGGTGTTACTATAATACCTCAGTGGTCTATAATCCTAGACATCAAGACCCAGATTACTGCTGGTGTTCTAGGTTAACAGGTATTTAATTGTTTGTGCTGTGCATCTCCGATATACTGTAATTCAGTCACAGGTTAGGTGGCTACAGGAAGTGACTGCAGGTGACCAAGACTGGGACTTATTCTTATGGATGACCTCAACTGACACTTTTAAGCGAGACAGGTCACCGTCTTAACATACAAAAGTCTAAAACACAGTTACGATACATGCCTACCTCTAATACAAGTATAACAGGCATTTGAACTATTTTCGCAGCAACAGAAATGGCTACGTTTCATACAGCACAAGATGACAACCAATGCTCAACATGTGGCTTGACAAATAAGAACAACATGCACGTGACTACGTTTCACTGAATCACAATAATGACGAGCAGATTTACAGTACGGCACATCTGAACAAAGTCAGAAAACTCATTCACATGAAACATAATAATCATGCAAGTTTGAAAATGTACTTACAACGGCATTCTGTGCCTGACGGAGACAGAAAATGTAAACGCTAAATATGCTGTTTTCATGAGTTTTCATGAGGCTCGTGGCAAACAAATATTCTGAGCCCATTTCAGAGAAAGTAATTTAGTTGGAGAGGAAAATGTGAGTGCAGTATGCATGTGAACATGGTGTATAAGAAAGCATAAAGACTTGCCTGTGGTTTCACTGGTTTTGGTGATTCTGGCTGTTTGTTAGAGATAAACAAAAGCAAAGAGTTAGATTGTGTGTACACACATCCGGTGCACAGAGCTATGTCACCCACAGGTGCTGGTATCTATGCTCATGACTATACCATATGTAATGATCAGTAAATGTCAGTAACTGTCCATAAGGCCCACATCAATCCCACCTCAACCTAACTGTGTGACTGCTCATTAGTTATTTCAAATGATTGCTGATCTAATTAAAGTGTTATATATTGTCATAGTTGTGGGGCATAGTTATTTCAGTCATTAAATTCAACATTAACATTATTATCTGCACACTGTTCTATGGGCTCATTCAGTTCAAGCATTGCAAATCTAAATTACAGAGAGGAGAGAGGCGAATACTCACGGGAATGTTGTGGTCTTTTCTTCCTTTGTGGGAGGAGGCAACATGTGCCAGGTACTGAATGACCTTTTTTGTGTTTTCCGTCTTGCCAGCTCCTGACTCACCTCTGTGAGGCAAAAGAACACAATGCACAAAAAAAAACAGGCATCCTCTGAGTGGTGTGTGTGTGAAACATTAAAATAAACGGATCCTTTCATTTATGCCTTACACACACTGCGATCCTAAAAACTGGATCAACAAAGCAAAGACATACTGTCCTCCTTTAACAGATTTGCAGGTGTCCTGTCCTATTTTTGTTCCTGCTTAAACAGAAAAAGAAATGCACAAATATAATCGTAAGACTCAAACTAAACACTGGTGTGTATCTAATCATGTGTGCCCTTCTCTGCAATATTCTTTTGAGTGTCAGTCCAGTTTAGGCCTGTGGTTGCTGGCGTGTGGATGCGCTCCCGGCTTTTCACTGCTCTGTCATACAGTGACCATGGCATAGAAAAACAGGAAAGAAATCTTCTCAAGTCTTTCAAGCCATGAAAAAATTTTTTTGGGGGGGGAGAAGCAGTTTACATTTAGAGCATACTTGAGGTTTTATAGTAAGTGCAAATTTGCATACACCAAGTATGCACAAAATATTGTTTTGCTTTCAGACTGAGTGAGTGTGATGTGGCTTAGAGTAAAGCCCGGGAGAGTAGTGTTTAAGCGCTGTCAGTTTCGCTGGACACTGAACAGAGGGTTATCATGGAGGGATTATGTCAATGTCTCTGTTGTCGGCCTTGGGCTGCTACTGTAGGTGTTAGATTCCTCAGCCACCCCATTTTAGCCATACAAAAAGGGAGTGCTGACTTAATCATGTCTTGTCTAGTGTGTCCAGCTTTAGTGTTTTGCTGTTGCATACTAGTCTGTAATCAGTTTGTGTATCTCGGAGCCAAAGCCCTTGACAATGCATGAGTGTGCATGAGTATGAGTATGTGCAAGCATACAGGAATATATCTTTCTCTGTGCAATACATTATAAATCAATACAATAACCATGCAATGAACACTAACTAGTGAACCTAACACTTTTTTTACTGAGAGATGTTGATTGAACTCTAGAGTATGTGCACATTGTTACTTTATATTTGAATTAAATTAAACAAAACAAAACTCAATTTAAAAAAAAAAAATTAAATAAATCTGGAATTTGAATAAATTAAATTTTCATGTTAGTTCTCACTTGATATCAGTTTATATTATGTAATGTAATGATATTATGTGTTTTAGTCTTTGTGTGTAGTGGTGTTTAAGTGAAGTTACCCCCTGTCTGTATATAGTGAGGACGTAACAACACCTCATTACTCACCCTGCCCGAGTAAGAGGGCTGCTGCATGGTTTATGTCTTGATACTTTCTCAGGAATTTGTCTTTGCTGACATCTCTGTCATATGTGACACTTGCCACTTGCCACAAGCCTGTGGGCTGTGTGGCAGAAATGTCAGGCATTCCTCAGACCCACATTTCTCACTTTCTATAAAGTAGTGACTGTCTGCTCAGTGTCACCGAGATAGACGATTTAAAATAACCATCAAGGCCCCTGGGACAGCCTGCTCACTTGCACTGCTTATATAATCTTATATAATAGCCATTAAATCCATTATGCTCACTGTTAATTTTGTTTAATTACGATACAAAGACAACAAAAAAAAAGCCACATGGAAATATAGTGCATAAATAGAGGTAAACGCATGTGACAATACTTTCAATATTCAATCTGGTGCAATAACAACAGTTTCAGTAAATCACAAAAAGTGTTTCTATAAAACTTAATATATAAAGATTCATGCAGTAGTGGACCAACACGGTATACTCACGTGCAAAGAATGGATTGGTCCTCTCGATCTGTGGGAGACGAGACAAGGAGGAAAAAGGGGAAAGAAAAAAAAAAAGTCAACCTCAGCAGTCGCTACACGATTCGGTCTCTACTGTGCTTTCGCAGGGTTTGATTGACAACCTCATCATCAAAACATCGTGCCAAAAGTAAAGTCTTATCAGCAGATTTGAAGGTCAAAGTCAAGATTGGCGCACGCATGCAAGTGTGCCATCAAATGATTTAAAATGTCATGTTTTTCACAGCCTGCGACTATTTTTTAATAAGACTAACAAAATTGTTTGTTTTTTTTGGTCAGGGCATATTTTTCAGTAGGCTTAGGCTTCACAGCATTTCACCACAGGTATTTCCTAGAATGTGATGTCAGAAATGCAGCGAAGCGGCACTGAGGTCAATTCACTGCATGGGGGGAGATAAAGCAACTGTAATGTCAGCAGAGCAAGTACAATTTTGAGACTTGGACTAGAGCCAGCAATCCCTGATTTTACAATCAAGTAAAAATGTGAAAATGCACACCGACAGACATTCTCCACTACCAGCAGATATAAATGTAGAGCACCTTCGCCAAGATAGGCAACAACTAGTTACAGACTAACAACATAATTACTGTAGCCTGAGAGGTCCAGTAATGTTGAGGCTGAGTGCTATCAATATTTGGGCATTTTAGATATCATATATCAGCCCATAGTAGATATTTTTTGCATGAATACATAAACAATCTTAATATGGGTCCCTTAGATCTTTTAAAGGAACTGTGTCCTTACATAGCAAGCACATTTTACACCTGAAAAATAAAATTAGCACTCGTGAACAAACTGTACCAGTGACACTGTACCCTGGACATAGATATAGACCCTACATAGATACCAATATATCTGCAATAAGCTCTTATCTACCAGCTTTGACTGAGGCAAATAAACAGTACTGTCCTCAGTAGACTATTATAATGACCAATCTCTAAAAACCCCAGCTAGGTTAATAAAATTTAATGTGGAAAAGTTTCGCCGAACATGGCCTCGGCCAATTACAGTACGATGACTCAAATAGTGATCCAATTCTTTTGTTGTCTAAAAACGTTAATGTGCACTGTGCTGAGGGAAATTAGCACTGTGGTCATGTGGCAATAAAATATGACATTTCTCCTGTGTCTCCATTAACCCCCGGGATATTCCAGCGTAGTGTGGAGTGTCTTGTGAGCTTAGAGTGAGACAGATCAGAGTCATCTAGAGGCCCTATAGGGGAATATAATGGTGATGATGTCATGGGAAAATAGCACTTTGTCTTCCCGTCAATGCACCCCACAGGGAGAGGGTCTCCTGTCCAGTCACATGCATGGCTGAGCAGCAAGAAGTCCATAGATTAGATTAAAGTCATCAGACTCTCTACACTCAGCACTCTGTCTTATTGTTGCACGGCTCATTCAGAGCTGAAACTTTAGGCCTGACACAGTGTCATGTCTCTGTCAATCAGAACTGCAACTGTGTATAATTTATTCCTTAAGCACACTTGCTATATAATGATTAAATTAATATTGAGAGTTATGTATCAAGATTGTCTATTGGTCTTTCAATAAATGAGCAGCCTGCTGCATTTGAACATTTTAAATTGCCTTTAATTTCACATTGTCCTCTTAAAAATGTTGTGAAGAAAATGATCCTCAGTTCTAATGATGCCACCACAACATTAAACCAAATCATATGGATTTATCCTTGAATACCAAATGCAGCTTCATTACACTTGCAGGTTGCCTTGACAGTTTAAGATTGATCGTGCATCGACCTCATCAACCTCAGCCTCGTGTCATTCTAGCAAAATGCTACACTTTCCTGTATCTCTTTGATGAGTAAGTGCCTGTTCATCAAGGAGGCTGATCTCAGAGGCCATTAGTCCTGTACCTGTATTGCAGACTCTACATGTCTGGTAATTGAAGGAGTTACTGGTGATTGACAATTTGGTGCATTAGTAGATTGACTTGGGAGAGGTAAACCATCAATACCTCAGGAAAAGACGGGTCTTTTCTGACTTTAAATATGGCCGTGAGTAAATGAGCTCACTCCGGTCTGAACACTCATATTTATCCAAACATAGAACGTTTTCTAAATTTAATTCAGCAACAGCCTGAAAAAAAGCGCTGCCCTCGAGTTTGCCCTGAGCAAATGGTTGCAAGGCAACAAGAGCTTGCAAATGAATTCACTTTGAGTTACAACAGACACGCTGATAGAATATTATTTCTCTGTTCCTGAATCAGTGGATGCGACCCACTCTACATCAGAATGATCAAGCTACCTGCTGAAGAGATCTAAGACAGAGAAGCGTCCAAAATAAGATTCTTTGTAAAGGAATGAAAACTGCTGGTAACAAGCTAACAAAATACACATGATTAAAATCACAGTAGTAGCAATGTCTGGAAGAGAGAACTGATCATTTAACCATATGGAGCAGCAGAGCACACAATCTCAGAGGTCGACAGGCTGGTTAATACCAAGATTAATCACAAAATTATATTTATTTTTCTGCAATTTAACAAATTGCTGGAGGCTTTCACCGAATCTAAATCTATTAACACAATGCCAGAAACAGACACATCACGACTCATAATGCCACTCAAGGCCATCATGCGTGACAAGGGGTCACACGTACATGTTGCTCCATTTCGAGGTGTCGCAAGCCAAACATGTTAGAAACCACTGCTGCACGCTGTGAATATTTCAACTCATTTTGTACATGTTCAGTCCCAGACAGGACTGTTCTGCCAGAGGTGAAGGTTTCCTGGACTAACGTGCTGACTGCGGCGTAAAATGATGGAAGGTTATCTGACTGAGGACACAGCTGGATGGCTCATCAGGGACAACCTGGGTTTCCTGGCCCGGACCAGAAACTTCCTGCATTTAAGTGCCATATGAAGGAAAACGGGCCTCACACACACACGCACAAGCACGCACCCACACATGCAAGCAAGCGCTCGCACACACGGCAGCTATTCAAGTCCTTTAGGATTTCTCAAGCTATGACGTCAACTGCCGCTCCGTGCATGACAGCACACATGCAAACACAATCCCCTGTTTGCCCCCACCTCGTTCTCGTCTCTCTTTACATTCACGTCCCTGTCTGAATCAGACACAAAGACAACGCCGGCCAGAAAGCTACTGTCTCCTTTATCAGACTGGCTGCAGACACAGCGGAAAGATATGATCCTTTCATTGTGAGACTGACTGTTCCTCTTCCACTCACCAATTTGCCAGCACTGCTGCACCCTTAACAACCTCTCCAGATAGTAAAGCGCTGATTACTGGCAGAGGACTGTGTTCAACCCAAACAGGGGAAGTTATTCTTGTAACCTTACTTGACGGTCATAAGGACTGTTTTGTGGGTTTCGCGTGATTTGTAATGCTCTTGCCAGCTTCACATGACTCAATTTTGTTGGTTCTGCAGCGAAGATTCCCCCCCGGGATATATAATTTTAGTCCATGTGACAGCTGAGAAATCTCAATATCATTTTTAATATAAGATCCAGACATTTTTAAGAGCAAAGTCATTGTCAGATTATTCAAATTAAGATTCAAGATTCATATAAAAGTTGGAATAAAGCAAGTGATCTTCATACATGTTTCAGACATGTCTGAAAAGATATCATGGACATGCCACAGGATGCACAGATGATGACAAAAGTAGTACTCAAATAGAAAAGGCGTGCATCAATGCACTGGTGACAGTGAAAATCTGCGGATGTCTTGAGGCTTTGACATAAACACAGCAGCTCTGCATGTGGTGTCTCTCCCAGTAAGGAGAGAGGAGGAGGGGGAAGGGGTGGCTGATCTCAGCTCACGACAGTGAGCTCATTGTGAGGCTGTGGCACGCTGGGCCTGGGCCAGTGTCTGCCACTGATGGCCAATGCCTCTAGTTAGGAGTGGCAATGAAGTGCAAACACTCACCTCAGAAATCAATCCTGCCCGCTCATCTAGCTGTTACTAAAGTGTCACAGCGGGACAAAAACCTTCAGAAAACCACAGTGATGTCAATAGCAGTACACATCAGCTGAGTGTTCAGGGTAATGAAGGCAAATCCGTGAGCGCCATGACAGTTTCTCATTAATGGAGGAAATATAGAGCTTTGTCTCTGTGCCGTCTGTGAAGAAAGAGAGAGCTACAATAATGTTACTGATGATGTTTGCTTTGTTTTCAGACAGTATATTAAGCCCATTACCCAAGTCATCAACTAGCAGTTATTGAAGTTATCTCAGTAAATGAGCACCCACTCAACTATAAAATGAAAATCAAAGACTTCATTTCCTTTTGAGTGTCATATAGAGTAGCCCGCGGCTCACTTAGCCCTTTCTCCTAAAGCGAATATCTACAATAAATACTGGTTAGAAAACAGTTACAGTGTTACAGTTACATTAAGGTCATGTTTAATGGAAATCTTAATAATACATGAATTGTGCAGCCATAGCAGATGCTTTCTCAAAGGCTTTTAACAGATGTTTTAAATTACTTTTACTTTTACTTTTACTATTATCTTTTTGAACCTAGGTTTTAACCACCAAGAGGGTTGCAAAAAAGTTGGAAACTAAACAGGAATTTATGGGTATTAAAAGAAATGTAAGGGAATAAATGGGAATAAACCATGAATTTACAGTTACACTTGAATATCTATGCTGTTCCTAAATCACTTGCACATAGCATACTGCTTACTGCGGGGCTATTGATGCCACACCCCCCCACATGCACTCTGCATTCCTCCATCACATGCACAGACGATTTCTAGAAACCTGGACCACACTTTGAAGCCCAGAGCACAAGACTATTGAAGCCACACATTTGAGCCCATGGACTACATAAAGTGAATTATGTTTTGATGACATAATGGGGTAAATAGAGTTGATGTATGGTATTAATGTTTAACCTGCAAATTGCACGTGAAAATGTATTCATAAGTCTAAATGATGAGTTAGATGCTATAAGCTATAGCTAGCATTATTTCATTGAGCATTTATGAGGCTTATGATCTTATCATGATGCTAGCTTACCCTCCAATACGCAATTAACAGTTAATTTCCAGTTAATTCCCATAAATTTCCATGATTCCAGATTTGTAATATTTCCAAAATTCCCCAGCTTAACTACTTTGACAGTCTGCACCTCGCTCTCCTCTTCCCGTGTGGTCGACTGACAATCACACAGCTCCACTGCAGAGCCACATGGAATGGAGTGAGATGTTATCTGGCATTACATTAAAGGCGCAAACACACAACACAGCGGCAACATTATTAACAACAAGCCCCTTCTACACACGAGTCACCTGCTGCTGCGAAAACAAAACTGCGGATGAAAAAGTGCAAAATGTTAAAAGTTAAAAATTACTATTAAAATACTGTTTTTCCTGAGTGATACAGAGAGAGGAACAGAACGAGGCTGTTCAGGCCAGTGTGTGTGCACTGAGAGACAAATGTAGGTGTATGTGGGTGCAGGGAGAAAAGTAAAGTGAAGAGATTAAAGGAGTTTGTAAGTAAACACTAAAATAAAGTAATAAAGAATAACTTACTAGAAATATCGTAATGCAAGTTATACATTCATTCTGTGCCTAACACTGAAACTGTTTGGTAATTTAAAAAAAAAATACAAATCTACTTTTGTCTGCCTAGGACTTTTTGTTTTTACATATTTTTAAATGGAAAAATGGAAAAATTAATGCAATCCTGCATATCCAACCATACATCCATCTATGATGCAAAACTAGCTTAAGGGCTGTGATGACCAACGTCTGACAAAATAACACTTCCAAAACTGCATAATGACTATGCATGGACAACCACATATATTTGATTTTCCAACTGAACTAAAATAGTGGGTTAAGTATCCCACGAGGCAATTATGGGATTTGCTTCTAAGTACACTTGGACGGAGCAAAAGTGTGGGCATGAAATTAAACTGTAACAACAACAAAAAAGAAATCTTAAGCATTGCTGACTTTGAAGAATTCTGGGTGTCTGTAGTGCCCTTTCTGGCAGAAAAGGTATCTCGTAACACGCAGTGGCCTGTGACTGTTTATTAGTGTAACAGTCAGAGTTATACGTTTGACAGGGAACCGACAGAGCTTTACAGCCTTTTTAAACAAGACTACATCAAGACTGCGTCATGTTTTGCAGTGGCATTCCCAATCCGTGTCTCTCATCTTGCTCTGCCTTTTACATATCAGAAAACCATTTGCTATTGGTCAAGAGGGACGTGGATTGAACACAAAGGTATCTGTCAATTGGGTTTTAAAAGTCAAAGCAGTTAATCATTTTAAACCACCCATTTTAGGACTATAATGACCACGGCCTCTGGTGTGGGCAGAACTGGGGCAGATACTTCAGCTAAGGGCTTACAAATGGAAACAAATGCAATAAAGAGTCATAGTATTTGGTTACTTGTGGGGAGCGTTTCTGAGAACTGAAGTCCGTAATGAAACCTGATCGGGAGATTAACTGTGTTTGAGAAAGACTGACAACAGGATTTTGATTTTGATTCAAGGTATGCAAACTAAAGCTTAGAAACCAGTTTAAAAAATACTTCAGGAAATCTGAGATTAATATCTACTGTACATCAGGTGCAAAATAAATCAGTGGCGACAGGTAGTATGGCGGCCAAATAGAGGCAACGGGAGGGAGGAAGATGGAAAAATCATGTCAATGCGAAAGGGAAAATAAGACATAGTGAGGGTGATATATTTAAGAGAGACAAGAGGAACAAGAAGACAAAGCAAAAATAAATCTTCTTTGCCTCAGAATATTGTATAATAAAATGCTGGTCCATAATGTTGTCACCCGTCCAGTAGCTTATGTAATGAAAATAGCCAGCAGGTGAGGTTTCGACACACACAAAAAAAATCTCAGACTTTACAAGCAAGACTCATATAAACCAAGTCTGCCAGAAATCATTTCACACTGGGTGACAATGACGAGACGGTATGTCCCGTAGATCCACATCTGAGCAATTGGAAGATGGATGGAGGCACAATAAGCCACAAAAGTGGAATCAGCTGCACCAGCAATCACAACAAGTAGGAATTTTGTGGGCTCCCTCTGCGGAGAGATTTAATCAGTCGCAAAAGTTGTATGCCGAGTGGTTTTGTTAAGCATCCCAAACAGAATGGTCATGATATATGACTCTACCTGGCTAACATAAGACACTACCTCTCAACAAGAGACATACTAAAAGTTCTGTAGCTTTGTCGCTACTTTGTATCTTTGGTCGCAGCTCAGTGATGTGTGTACCACCATATTCGAGTTCAAACAGATGTTAGATGACAGATGTTATATGTATTTTGGAATATATTTGTGCTTTCAGTTACAATTTTTGAATGAATGTAAATCAGAAGGAGTCACCTGAAAATGTCTGAATAAGTGGGTCTGTGTGTCATGGAGGAAAACATTAGCAGGATGCGCACAACGTCTTCAGGGAACTAACTTTTTTTGTAAGTAGAGAAAATATACTCAGTATATACTATTTAGTATTTCTCACTGGTAGTCACTGGTACACACCTGCCCTATTGCATTTAATTTTAAGGGGATGCCGAACTAAACTGTGTAAACTGTGCTAGCACTATATTTAGGATCTAAGTGTGAGCTTTTTTGGGATCCGTTACAAAGAAACCAGGACTGCTCCTTCAGTTACTGACTGAGCAGTTTCGCCATCCACAGTCACATCTGTTCCAACGTTTTTGTGAGGAAAAAAGAGCGAACTCCGAGAGAAAAGGGACAAGTCTCTCACCCACCGCTCCTTTCAGCTTCTTTTAGAAATATGGTGGATCGCTTTTTTAAAAGATTAGCAAAAATTTCCTGTGTGCTCAATGTGCTCTGGTGTGCCCGGGAGGAGGTTTGAGGTTGAAGGAGCCCAGCGTCAGGCCTTGGTTCAAAAGGCCATCAAAGCCATTACTGTTGCTGTAGACCTCATTGGTGCCAGGTGAGCCAGTGTTTGTTGAGAGTAACACTGTGCCATCATAAACATTCCCAAGTTTATTCGTGACACTATAGATTAGACTGTACACGGGAAACCTCATGAAGCATGCTCCGAATTCTTCAAATAAGTAATTTCAATCTTTTATCAATATCAGTAATGCTGCAGACATGTGAGATGAAAAGTGCTTTGTTCATTGTTGACAGAGCGGACCTCTTTTTGAGAAATCAAAGAGCTGTACTTTGGGAAAAACCTCACTAAGCTAAGATGGATCTAGCTGGACTTGACCTAACGCCCTGATTAAACACTAAGGACAGGACTAAAGAAGGGGGGTCTTTCACAATTTTCGCCGAAACAAAGACCCCTTGTTTCAAAACCCCACCTAGGGACACTCAATGCTGTTGATGCACATCCACTTTTGGAATCCATCACAGCTGCTGACATGACCAGTCCTTTACCACATGTTTTCATTCAGGCAAGCATCAGCATTTCCTTACAACACATTTCCAGATATGATAAAATTAGCTTCTTGTGCGTCACTGAGTTCACATCGGCTGAGCGAGGGCAATTATGTAAAGTATCTGGACCACTAATCAATGGCAGATGTGCAGTAAGTTCTAGAGGTCTGCTTACACACCCTGTCTTTGTTAGGTAACACCTCATTTAACCTCCCATCTGAGCACTGACTGGCTTCACAGCAATGCTGAGGTAATTAACAGATCCCTGCGAGGTTTAGACGCCCTTCAGCCGTAAATATGATTTGACAATCTGTTCAGTTCGAAAGGTCATAAATTAGAGGCAACAAATTATTGGTCCCAAGTGTTCTTTCATTTTCAGATGATGACTGACACTGCAAAGTCTAAACATGAAGTGTGAAAGGTCTGATAATAATCGGTGAAATGTAATGAAACATTCTGAGATAACTCTGGGTTGGTCATTATGGTGTCAACAGTCAGAAATTTTAGCAGTTTATATCCTGGTAGTTATCTCTTCAATACATTTGGGTGTATTGGACTAGGGCTGCAACTAACAATGATTTCAATTTTAGATAAGTCAGTGAATCGTGGGATAATACTGAATACAATTTCAAGAGATCAAGAGGGCATCTTCAAATTGCTTGATTTGTCCAACCAAAAGCCAAAGATATGCAAACAGAATACTGTAAAACAGATATAGGCTGAACAATACAACAACAAAAACAATACACGTTTGGGATTTTTTTTCTCTTGATGAATGATTAAATTTATTAAATGGTTAATCGATTACGGATAAAGTGTTTCAGCTCTATAGTGGGCCATTGTAGGCAGCTTTATGGTACTTCATGGTAATAGTGCATAGCTGTATGGTTTTTGCATCAAAGTGATGAAGTATCTTGATTGGCCAGGTATTTCGTTTGCTGAATTAGCCAAAATCAGACTGCCATTTTAACATTTTAACAGACTGTTATTTTAACTACAAACACGCACACGGTTAGAAAATTCCAAAACCGGGACATGGAATGATATCTGCCAAAGTGTTGGTCTTTCCAGTGACTTTATTGCCCACTTGGAGAAAAGAAAAAACAAACCACCAGTGCTAATCTATACAGCTGGATATTCATTTATATATACCAGGTTGCTGAAATGCTCAGGGCCACAGCTGAACAGCAGCTGGCCTCCACTAATCTCCAACCTACAAACCTCCTTTTCAACCACAACACTGTTAATTCTGAGACGACCACAACTAAAAATGGGTTGGAGTAGTAGTGCATTAAAAATTACAAGTCAGGCTTGTGTACACTGAGACTTACAGTATACATGCAGCACTTTGAAAAGCTCCGGGGCAGAGGTCAATGCTTCAGGAAAATAAGAACAAATATGTTGGAATCAATGCATTGCTAATTGACAGGTCTTTCAGCCCTGCCCCCATGCGTCTATGTCCAGTCATGTAGAAACGCAGTGTGTAAAGAATAGAGGATGTGAAGAAAAAAGGAGGAGGTGGCAAGAAACCAGCTGGACTAAATGACGGGCTGGCAGAGCTCCATAACAGCTACAGCAAGCCTACGACTGAAACCATGTTCCTGTGCTCCTACATCATCAGCTGTGAAGAGCAACTGCCATTCAATCAACGACAACAACAATCATAACAAGCATCTTTAGACTTAATAAAGCATAACCATGAATAAGAAAATCTGAACATCTGTAGTAAAGATGTCTTGCAGCCGTCACTTAATACGGTAGTTTACTCTGGGCGAAGGTATCAGCAAGCTACTTGTTGACACCGCCGAAACTTCCTTCTGTGTACCAACGTGGGGAGAGCAGAGCCTAAAAAGGGCTGACGGGACTGTCCAGTTTGTCACCACCCCCACTGGTCGGCCCTCGCAATCGCACAAAGGACCTATTGTCAAGCACAATGGGGTCACCCTCTCTGTTCTCGCTGGTCTGATCCCAGTCAGTCACTGCTCATAGAGCCTGGAAGCTTGCCATCTACCAGGCAAGAATCTTTGAAGACACCACACTGAGTGGACCGCCTTCACTTACAAGATTTTATGTTCCTATAAGTGAATTAAAACAAAATAAGTGGTCACATGGCAGCAGCATTTTGTAAGAACCGGTATTTGGGGGGATTTACTGGGGGTTGAGGTTAGTGTCCTCATGAGAGTCTTAACCCAAACTAGTGTAAACACTAACACTCCCCTGCTGCTCTGAACTCACAGTCTGGGCACCCGAGCTAACAAACTGAGCCAACATTAGCTAACAGCAGCTACAGTTTAGTTTAGTGTCCATCGGGGAATTCTCTAAATCACAGAGAACTGATGTGGAGCAGCCAGAGGATGACAGGGGAGGCGAATGACAGAGAGACCATTCACCAGATTACACGTCAGTGTAACATCAAAATCATTTTATTTCATTTTATGGCAGAAAATTGATACCAGGTTCCTTTAACTCCAAAAGATGCAATCTAAGTAACTGTGAAAGAGAAGCAAACATGATGAGGACACTAGTCATATTTGTATGGATTTATAGAGTTAATGCATCGACTGTGAGGAGACCTGAACTGAACATTATGTCTATATAGATACTTGACTGTGAGCACACAGGAGGATTCATGATGTTGCGTCATGTTGCTCTGTGTATTCTTCAAATGAATCGCTTCAAATTGATGTGAAAAACATAAGTGCCATCAAAATTAAATTGAAGACATTAGTTTCAGGGTCTCTTGGTAGCACTGACGAATCAAATCTGTGAAGACGGCGCTAACGGGCTGAAAAGAATTTTGATCTAAAACATAATTAAGTATCTGAATGTTTTGCAAAGTCGTATTCAGCATGAACAATGCCAAAACGAAGATTAAATAAACAATACTTTGTAGTATGTAGTGCAATTTAAAAGGCGAGAGAGAGAGAGACCCTAATAAATTGGGTGTGACATTTCCATGTAATGCTGACACACACAGAAAACACTTTACTGCATCAACCTAACCAACCTTGACTCTGGAAATAAGGTGAGTAGATGTGACCTTTGAAAATAGACACTGGAGGTAGGCTGTAATAATCTACAAAACAATAAACAAGGCTTACCTTGTAGCATGCATCTGTATGCAGACTCTGAGATGGCGTAGATATGTGGGGGCATTTCGTGCCTCTTTTTGCCTCTGTACATCTCAATGATGTTGTCTGAGTAGATGGGCAGGTTTTTGTAGGGATTTATGACCACGCAGAAGAGACCAGAGTATGTCTGTAAAACAAAAGAACATGGTTCACTGTTGATACATTACACAACAATTAATATTACACAGTATATGATTATAATGAGCACTAAATGGACTAAATTGACAATGAATGTGCACAAAAAAAAGACTCTAAGACTTGGCTCTACCAATGAGGATTCATTTTCAAACCTGATTGAATGTTGATGATGTTGTGGTTTAACTTTAAAATTATGTTGGCCCAAACTTTAAAGCTATCTTAAAATTTCCAAAGATTAAATTTAAACCTCTCTTTAAGTTTTTACTTTAAACTTAGATGAAATTTCATTGACATACAGCATATACAGGTTGTTGATGAGAACATTTCATCCCATTCGAATGATTAAATTTCTTTCATCGTCCTCCCTAAAGCAGATACCACGTCAGACGCGAGTAAACTCACCAACATGTCTATCGTTGTCTGGTTCTGGGTCCAGTAACAACTTTAATCACAGTTTTAAAGATCACTAATCCCATAAATATTAAAAAATTATATTATTTTGGGGTGCATTTTTTTTCTATTTTTCTATCTGTTAAAAAGTGGCTGAAAAAAGCAACCAAAGACCAAAAATGAGTTGCCAATTTCTCATAATGTGCTCCCGAACCCTACTCAGACCGTACATGACTTATACCACATGTCTGGAGCACTCGTGAATTTTGTTTGTACCGAAGAGAAAATGTTGCAAAATTGGTGAACGGCACAATCTAAATTTGCATGTACACTACATGCCACTTAGGGACAAATCTCTTTGTAGGAGTGGTTCTTGCATGACACCCATTGTGTTGTGTGGATTATGAATTCACAGATCATGCCAAATAGCTGTGCACAGCTGCAGGTTGCGGGCACGTGGCCAAATATCCTGCAGTATTTCAGATTCTTGCTTCTCTGCTCACTTTTCATGTGGAAGTCTTACATTTCCTTTCCTTCACATTAAAACAGGTGGTAATTTTATTAAAAACAAGGTTTGCCTGTGACCAGAAATCAGATTCAGGGGAGTGGTGACTTCAATCTAGAGCACTGTATCGGTCCCTCAGCAGTGTAATGCAGGCAGACATGCAGTCAAACAGGTCAGGACAGGGTTAATCCCTGACATGTCTGCTGCTGCTGCTGCTGCTGCTGCTGGAACACGCCATTAACTCAGGAGTCCATGGGGTACGCAATATACAGTACACAGACACTGACAGATTAAGGCCTTTTGAATCACAAGTCTTACTACACCACGGCAATAAAACATTTAAGGTGGATAAAATGCAGCCATCTATCCACTCATGGTCATGCTGAAGAGGTTGCTGAGCAGTTATGTTTGACCGTATACTGCTTTTTATTCTCATGATCGCATTCTCTTTCATCCTGATCACCCTCTGTTAGCTGCGCCGTCTATTTATTGTGCTTTTTTTTTTTTTACTCCTTTAAGCGGCATCCCTCCCTCTTTTTTCACCTTTCAGATCTCTGTGCTTGGCTGGGCTGCAAAGCCACATTCTTTTAATTATGTTGTCTGTGTGGCGGCCAGTGGACAGCAAGGGGCCCAGGGCCTGCTAACCCAGTTGTTGAACTGGAACAATGGTGACATGACCAAAGCACGCTGTGAGAGCAGAGTGGGTTGTGTGTGTGCATGTCTGTGAGAGCGAGTCAGAGAAAGACCTCTGACAAACACATCTCGGCTGTCACCTGGCTGGACGCTCGCACCACACATTCACACATACACAACACATATCTGTCGCCTGATACTCTGGAGCCTCAACCAGGTCTGGGCAATTCAATATTATCTACTTTTGGTTACTGTACTATGGTATAAATAGCTGATTATCAGCATGATGATATTCATTCATTCCACATTTCCAAAACATTCACTCCAATAAAAAGATCTAAATCAAATTCAAAGGTTGCTAGTAATCGAGTCAAAGTTTCCAAAACCCTCTCAGAAATGCATACGAGTAGCACACGCGAGGGATGTCACCGGTAGTGGTCATGTGGTGCCGTAGCCTGTATGTGTGTGTGTGTGCGTGCGTGTGTCACCAGATGGCCATCAAAACCCCCCTCCACACCTCTTCCATGTGCACAGATGCTTTAGACACAGCTCTGTGATGCAACCCGGCCACAGACAGATTTGTCACCAGCAGTAGCATTGTTCTGCACGAGAGAGGCCAATACTCACACCTTGCTTCCTGCAACTGCCAGTAAAAAAAAATCACATTCACGCAGCTCGGGATGAACCACAGAAACGTCACCATAACAACCCTTACAGTGGGCTCAGTGCCAGGCAGACAGATCAGTGCTCCTGACCCAGCATGGGCCACAAGCAGTGGGGAGACAAATGACTCAGCTGGTTGTCCTTGACGGTGAACCCCAGGGGGTATTTGGGGGATTAATGGGGCTCAATGGGCAAGAGGTTGGACACCTACACAACCAAGCAAAACAAGACGCCGACCAGCCAGCCAGGCAGTGTGCTGTGGTTTGTTCTTTCCCTCAAAATGCAGAGCTTGCAGGGAGGAATGTCTAATCACTGGAAACTTGCTGCAATAATATCTGCTGATAGCTGAACTGCATATCAATCTTTGAATGCATAATGTATGTTATTTTGAGCTGAGAAATGGGATTTAGCTGGTCACGACAACCCTGAGCCTACAACCCCATGAAACTCAATAGAGGGAAACTCTGACACAGTTGAAAAGGTTCCCAGCCCTCCGGAAATGTCCAAATAAAAGTCTGTGAACCAAGTAGTGCTTAGCAACAGTGCCTCAGCCTCTCTCAATGGGAAAAGTTTTCTGGGGTCTCCGCTATTGTATTAATCTGTGCTTTCCATTTTCACATTGCTGGGCTAACCGGCCTTACTAAGCCTATTAAACACTAAAAAACATATACGTATCATTTCCAACTTACCAAGGACATGAAGAAATGCCTTTGCCTGACAGAAGCAATTTGAAATGCCCAGACAGACTGTAAAGATTCTCATGGCTCTGATTTTGCTCTAAATCTCGAGGTGCTCTTAATCTCACTCAACAGCACTTGATTAAAAAGACAAACCTGTCATCACTGTGTGCTTTTGACTGCTTACGAGAGGGAGCTAACCTAAATTCAAACAGCTCTGACAACTCGGAAAGATGACAGCGTTAAAAAAAAAGGAAAAAAAAAGGACTTGAATGGCTGAAAAGACTGAATGACAGAATTACAGTCTGAGACATCTTGCTGCCTCCATTAAGCAAAAATAATTACTAATGTGTGATGTTAGACAGAAACTATGGTACGTGAGTCATTGAGTTAGGGTTTTAATAAAGTATGCACCTCTAGACAGCAAAGAGAAAAACCCAGCAAATTGGCAAAGAAGTCACGATAAAGGCGAGGGCTGGATGAAATGGAGTTGTAATTACCATTAGTGGTGACATCTAATGGTGTGGCTGCGGAGCATCATGGTCTAAATGTTAATGGAGGCTGACCAATGTGGATTTTTAAAGGTCGATATAATAACAATAACAATTGTTTGGAGTAGGAAAAAGCCGACAGGCGATTAATGAGCTGATCACGGCCCCTTAACAATCACTGACAACCCGGCATTTCAAAAAAGGCACCAGCAACCATCAAGAACCACGAAACACACAAGAATTTGAAGTTCACCTCTGTGTATTATACAGTCAGTGCTCAATACAAACCCCACAGTTCAACGAACTCTGAATGATCCTTATATCAATAAGGACTCATTTGAGACATACAACTGTTGGCCAATGAAAATAAATCCAAGTGATGTCTCTTGTGCCTAACAGACAAGCTTAGCCATTCTCCGACATCTCCGGGGTTACATCCCGTACTCCGGCCAGTGCACTGCTGTCATCTCCCGAACAATGAATTACAGACATTTTGGCTCGTTGCCAGGGGTTGGCAAGCTAATCGATCACTCTGAGGATGGACTGGGCCTCTTCCACATGAGAGCACATGCGCCCTTTTTGGTTTGGAGGCTGCACATTGGCCAGTATCGTAGCCACGTTGCACGGATAATGAAAAGAATGATAATGAAAAATGTCCTATTGGCCACGATTAATCCCCCAAACCAATGAACCAATCAATACATGAGTATACAATGGGGATCTTGGATATTGTCAGCATCTGGACAAATAAATGAATTCATGGGCAGGCATTCATGGATAAAAGGAGAAAAAAAGATATACAAAGAGACTCATGCCCCCATAAAAGGTAGGCTTAATGAACAGAGAAACAGTCTGCCAATAAAGACACACAAGTATTCTACATAAAGCTCTGAGCCTGGAGCTGCAGACCATCTCCCCAGGATGTACACTCTGCACCAAGAATGCAACAAAGGATGTATATACAGTGGCCTGCATTCAATAATACATTACAGTGACATCATGACTGCATCTAGTCCTCCTCCGTTCTCCTCAGCTATTTGGTCAGCCATACTAACAGGAGTATAGTAAGTTGCCGTATATTTCCCTCTTAATATTTCTCTCCTTTATGTTCCAATGTCAACAAGTTTCAAGCACGATTATCGCCTTTACATCCACTGCCTGCCGTGTGCCGCTATGCTATGTTGGTCTGACTTAAAAGGTCACACAATCCCCATGAGCAGGACAGGAAAACAGGCAGAGTTGGAAATGCTGAAGAAAATGACCGACAGAGTTCTGCATGCGTGCAAATCAAATCTCATAAAAACTCTTTGTTCATTTGCTTCACACTTGGGGACTTTGGCTTTGAGGAGAAATCAAGAGGATGGTAATTTAGCAGCAGAAAAAAAAAAAATCACTGACTGAGCATGAAAAACTGGATCAGAGGAAAGGCATGCCCGAACAGCAAAGACACACAAACACATGGATTGCTTGTTAATTAAACATCGGTTTTCTGACAGAAAAACTGAAAACACTTTCAGTTACTTGAGCAAACAGCTGTTGCTTATCAGTGAACACAAAGAACTCTGTTAAGGCTGGTTTGGTTACACTGTGACTCAGCAGGCCTCCCTGAGCTAAGAGATGAGGCTGGGGTCACTTTTTTTCTCCCTCTTATAATCCCTCTGAAAATATAAAAAAAATACAAAGATGTTTACTTGGACCGAATAAATAAATAAATAGTCAGGCAGAATAAAGAAATAGTTTTGCTCCAGCACAACTGCAAAGAAATCACCTTTATGATTTATGATACAAAATTGACTTTAAACAGTCGTGTAAGATCAGCTTTGTTCCAGTATGGTGGCAAGCCACCTCTGCTCTCAGGAGATACAAACAGATCAAGCAGTCTCTTGGCAGGGAGCCATCAGTAGACAGCGACCACATGGCAGAGCTCTTACTGCTAAACCCTTGCCTGGTCATTAACCAAAAATACATTACATTAATTAGACAGTGATTAAATTATATATTTAACCACAATACAGAAAAAAAAAATGTCGGTTCTTATTCTGTCATGTTGGAGGATTGCACTCTCATTGCTGTATCATATTTGTGCATTGTGAAGCTTGTTACAAATGTCACATACTTCTATTAATATCGATCACAATCTTTAAAATATTTTTAATATATATTTTATTTTCAGAACTAAAATGAATAGTTAAAAAATTATAATTGGCAACAATGATAATTGATAATCAATCTGTTTTAAGTAACTTTGAAGCAAAAATGCCACATTCACTGTTTCCAGCTTCAATTTTGTAAATATCATTTTCTACAACAGCAAACTGAATATCTTTGATTTACAGACAGCTGGTTGGACAAAACAGCAAATCTGACATCTCCCTGGGTTCTGATCCACATTTTTCATCATGTTTGATATTTTATTGACCCCAAAATGAATTGGTAGGTCATGAAAACGGCAGCAAAAGATATACTTTAGTTATCAAAAAGCTTGTTATGTGATAAGGATCAAACAAAGTGGGCAAAATAATAAAGTAAAAACACTAATTTCAAAACAACTCTTAGGATCAACTGAACATCACAGGCTGTTTGATTCCCATCAGAGTAAGACTACCTGCGTATGGAAAGGATTCTTTGCTTTAATTATACCACAGAGAGACATAATGCCATTATGCCGGTGGTGGTTTGGCAGGCCATCTACTGGATGATGACAGTGATGTAATCATGCCTCATGAACACACAGAATACATAGTGTCTTCATTAACCTTTCAGATGTCATGACTTCACCCATAAATCTTCCACAGCTCCATCTCAATGGCCAAGACAGAAAACCACAAAAATACTTTCAACTGCAGCTCATTTCCCTTAAAACCAAATATAATCCCTTGACCCGAATGGAAAGTTGTTCTTTTTTATTGATCTACACGTAAGAATAAAGTGTGAGTAAATGATTTCAGACAATCCCAGCTGTAACCAGTCTGTTATGATATTATTTTATGTAAATCTCTTAAGGAACGGAGAAATGTTTCAACAGACCTTACTTCTCACATTCACCCAAGTAAAATGTAGTTTAGCCAAGCTCCTTTTCTGTTTTTGTGACCGGGCCTCTAAGCATGAACCCTTCAGCCCCTGCCTCCCCCCTGGAGTCTCAGGTGGCCCACAAGCTCCGTGTCTTGGCTATTCCAGGAATGCATGTCACTAAGTGGGTCATAATCACAAGGGAAATCGGCAGCTTATGTAGGACATGATGGCTTGTTCATTGGAGGAAATGTGTTTCTTAGTTTCTTGAATTCAGAGACTTAAGTATGAAAAGTAATGGGTAAGATATTAAGATGTTGTGGTTAGAACGAAAAAGATTTAGGCAATATGAATGAAGGAATCTTGGGGGATTCAGTAATATTTCAAAATGCAGTTAATGGACAGTTTATTGGACTTTCATGCTGACACAGTGATCAATTTGGTTTCTTGAAAGTGAAGATAATGAAAGACATGTGGTTATGAGTAGTTGTTGCTAATAAATGATAAATACTTACATAGATGAGGCCAGAGTAGTAGCGGTCTTTGAGGTTGTGAAGCACAGAGGCTTCATTCAGGCAGGTGAGTTCAGCCATGTCTTCTACTTTGCTGAACTTTGGCGGGTTCATCTTCTGGATGTCATCCTTGTTGACCACCGCCTTTTTCCCGTTCTCTGCCAGCTCCACCACCACCTCATCTCCGCGCTCCTCCCGAACACTGGCTGCTTCGAAGCCGTGGCGTTCTGACGGGATCCACACTAGCCTCTTGGCGGTCCAGTCGGCCTGCGCGGCCGGGTTGTAGACCACGGCGCGGTCCACAAAGAGGTACCGCTCCGGGTCCTCCTGCCCACTCCTCTGTGACATTGCTGCTGGAAACCAGAAGCAGAACACACTAGGTCACCTGCAAAGAGGAGAGAAAGTATAATGTTCATCTGACCAACACATCCAGCTGACTAATGCCACACCATTAACTTTGTAGAGGACAGATGAGATCACCACTATGACTCAACACTGTGTGAAGAAATCTTTCAATAAACCATTTCCACTGCAGACATTTTGACTTGTGATAGCAGGAAAAGCGCGGTGTTACTATTGACATTAACATTCATGGTTTGGCTCTATTCAAGCGTGCCAGTAAGCCATTATATGTTATCAAACCCTGCGTGACTGTTGACAGTGCTGTCACAGAGGAGATAGCTCCTGCCTCTGGTTCAAAAGTGGCTTAGCTGAGAATCAGCACCAGAGTTGAAAGTCAGGGCAACTAAAAAAAACGACCCTGCATTTCCATCTCCCACCTCTATTTCCATTAGGGTTAGTTTTGAGACAAGACACGGCTGCTGTTACCATATGCTAATAACATGTTATCACATATCACGCACATCAAAACAGCTTCAAAGGATTAAATAAAAGCAGTGTGATTTGACTGACAAGATTCAACCCACGTGCTTCACAGCTTTTGATTTGAATCACTGACATCATTGACGTTTAAGGGTCAGCCCTAGTCCAGTGGGAGACATTCAAGGAGGCAGCAATCCTTTTATCATAGTACATGTTTTTTTTTGTTTGTCACACTATTAGTTCCATCACAAGCAATGTGTTAATGGGAAAAATAACCAGCTAAATCTCAAATCAAACGTGCAAACATTATATAAAAATCCAATGTCTACCGTGCTATATGAGCTACAGCAAAATGTCTATGAGTATTAATATTGATATTATATCATTGTATACGTTGCCATATCTCGCAGCTATGACGTCAAACTACCTAGACTGGTAGCACCATGACTTGTATTTTGACAATTTATGTAAGATATCGATTCAACCCAGCTGCAATCAATACAGCTAAATGCTGGTAAAGTGCTTTAAGGATGAGACAGCTTCTCTGATGACCGCTAAATGCTGGCTCAGACTCTGTTTTAAGGAACTGGAACCAAACATACAACAAATCTTCATATTTCTGTCAGAAGAAGCTAGGCATTCACTTCCCTTTGCCTTAGTGGCATTATGATCATCGTCATCACTATGAGAATGATTTATGTTTCGATGAGAAGATATTATTGTTCAATGAGTGTATTTTAGGACAAATCGGATTTACTGACCAGTGACACAGCTTATCACAGTCAACCGTGGAGGTCACTTCTTGCCTGTCATAAACCAGCAGGGATTTGCGAGGGCTAACCTTAGATTAATGTACTACTAGTAGGAAAATGTGGGTCATGTGTGTATCTGTGCATATACAGTAAGCGTATGCACCGCCTTTTAAATCATAATCTCTTATAAACAGTGACAAACTGAGCATGAGAGGGAGCGTCGGTTACATTACTCGAAGAGGGAAAAGCAGGATAGTGAAACAAATAAAAATGTACTTTGAATTATTTGCATTCTATCTCCTTGTTGGATTCATTTTCGGTCTGTCCTTTGCTTTTAGGTCTTTGCAATGTTCCAGCGGGACATATTTGGCGCACACAAACTGGTCTGTGAGCTTCAAGCTTTTACACCTCCATCCCTGTGCATAACCAACCCACACGTAGAGTGACTTCACCATTTGAGCCTCTTCAAAAGCCGGGGGAAACCCTGACTGTGTTGTGTAATAGAAGCAAGAAAGAAATCTCAACCATAAACCAGGGCACGGCTTCCAAATCATAAAATTAGAGTATAGTGATTTATCAGTACTTCAATCAATACTATCAATACTCTGATAATTGAATATTTGTTCATTTTCCAAGCAAAAATGTCAAACATTTCCAAGTTTGTGGGCATTTGCTGCTTTTCTTTGTCTTATTTGATAGTATATTGAATATGTATGTAGGGTTGGTTACACAAAACAAGCAATCTGAAAATTATTATATTACATTGTGATTGGTAGCTTTACAGGCCATATCATTAACCAAGAAAATAACCAGCATATTAATATACCATTAAAATAATTGTGAGCTATCTCATTGACTTTCTTTATCATTATATAAGCATATGATCACACTTGATGCCCTCAAACGGCTGATGCTCAGACCAGTCTGTCAGTCTCTGACTCCAGCTTGCTTCTTTTTAATCTGAGACAGCATCAGCTGATGAATGCTCAGAGATATTTAACCTACAATCAAGTCCCATGCTTAAATCAGGCGCTGGTTATAAACGAATCTGGGTCAGGTCAAGGCATGGGGGGGGGGGGGTCAGTGCATCCCCTCACTCTCAAGTGGAAAGCACCAACTTTCATCCCGCATTCAGCTCCACATCCCGGGGATATGAAGCACGCCGCGCTTCCGGTGGGATATTTGAACAGAAGAGGGTCAAGAAATTGCAATTAGCTGTCACAATGAGCTCATCGGGGACTGAGAAAAACGCATAACCCCGGCTGGGCCAAACAGCTGCATCGGCTAGGTTAGCCTGCTAACGTTAGCTCAAAGTTGGCGTGCTGTGCTTTCATATCCTACCCGCTGGAAAAGATGCCCGCAAGGACTCGGCTGCTCTGATAAGCAAACTAACACAAAACTGGAGGTTTCTCCTAACGCGCATGTTACTTTAAACAATTACAAGCTGAACAACAATCTCCCCAAATAGTCTTATTTCTATGCAAAGGAGAGTTGGGGCTGTAATGAGCAGCCTCCTCAGACAAAATCCCATCATGGGTGTGGGTGGCTCAAAGACGTCTGGGTGGGGATAAACGCAAGCGGACAATGACCACACCGTTTCACAATATCTCCTCAAGGTTAAACTTCTACAGCAGATAGCTAAATATTTAAGATTATATTAGACTAACACAAAGGGCACGTTGGCTGTGCGGCGCCGGCTAACATTAGCAGAGCTGATGGTCCTCCATCATTGAGAAGTCATGGCACAATAATCCGCTAGCTAACGTTAACGGTTACTGTTGCTAACCACTTCCATCCACATAGAAACGACTTTATGCTTTATGCTGAACTCACCACACACAGTAGACGAAGAAACCCTGTCCAGGTGTTCAACAGTATCCAGTAGATGAATGTAATAATCCACCAATGCGTGCTAAAACAGTCCCTTCTTTCGCCCGCTCTCTCATCAGTGGTACTCCCCCACCATCCAGCACCCTCTCAACCGAACTCTCGCCGGCCGGGGAGGATGCACCACACCGCGGCACTCTTTTTTTTTTTTTAGGGCGACACCCACAACACAAATCTGAAATGTGATTGGCTCCCGAAGTCTGACGCCCAACCGTGATTGGTCCAAAATAATTTCCTTCCCCAAACTTTGATAGTTGACGACTGACGCCCAAGATATCAACACCTGCACACCAATGGATGCTTCTGCTGCTTTACACGTTTGTAGAACATTATACTAACATTTAGTAAACGTTTGAATCATAGGAACTTATGTAGACTGATTCATTTCATATAGACATAAGATAAAATATACTGAACTATACTGAATATACTCGACCTATTAACACTATTCTGATCTTATTTTATTGCACTGTGTTAAGGTTTTTTCTACTTTCTGTTCACTGTTCTCCTATATATACCCCTTTTCTCATTTCAATCTTTTTTTTTCTATTTGTGCGCAATCTTACCTTATATAATCTAATTTGTCTTATCTATTTTCTTCTTTTGTAATAACAATATATTGTATCATACTGTATATAAAAAACTTAATTTGTATAGCACCTGTATGTGACACATACATCGCATGCAAAATAAACACTCAATTCATTTTGTCGTTATGATTTTCTTCTCAGACTGGCAGCACATTTTTAATATGTTGAAATAGTGCCCCCTGTTGCATAAAGACTGACATTGCTAATATAGACCATGTGTCTCCATGTAATAGACTGATAATGAAGAGCTGCAAAAGAGCAAAGACTTAGAAAAATGTCAGATGTCAGAAAAAAAAAATGACACAAAAGACAGTTAGTTTGATATTAGTTTGTCATTCTCTGTGCTTACTCTTGCTTTCTGTCATCTTAATCATAGTTTATTGTGTTTCCCAACTACACTGGTTTGCTCATAAAACTTGAGTTCCTAGATCTGCATTAAGCCCAAACAAATTTAGGGTTTGGCAATATTGATGACAAAATCAAAGTCATAAATGACTGCTCTTCTTTGTTACGTGTTGTGCTGTAATAAGTCATTTTGACTTATTGCATCTTGCACAGATTTGGATTATTTTGCTTATCCATCATTAAAAAATCAGTAGAGCCTTAATAAGGAGTATCTAGCTTTCAGCATTTTTCAAGAAAGCATTTCATGTGTATAAACTACTTATTTACCAAGTTATGTTGTTAAATATTGTTCCCTTTGCACTAATTTCAAAATAGAATAGAAATAGAAATGCAGTTCACACATTTGTAACATACAGTACTGGTACTGTGCCCACATCCTCCAGCTCCAAAACCTCATGGAGCAGGAACACCATTTGAGTGTGCAACTTCTGTTTCATAGCTAAATATACCAGATGCACACACACAGAGACACACGTCCATTTCATATTGCTGAACTTATATTTATATCTGGTAGGGTCTGGTACATCTATCAGTCATAACAGGTCATTCTGTCTGAGATTCAGCCTCCAAGATTAAACTTTTCTTTAACCAAGGACAACTTTTGGTTATTCACGGTGGAGTTCCTCTTGTTTCTGGATGTTAGTGCATCTCTTTAATCTCAAAAATGTTTGAGCCACGTTGATATGTTGAATTTACCCTATGTGTTTGCTTGTTTTAAAGAAAAATAAATACATGTAGGCACAGACAAAGTGACCTGCTGGAGGAAATTTGAATGTGAGATCAAAAGGAGGTGGGTTCACTAGAGGTAGATCCAATAAATTACCCATAGATCTTTTTCACAATACACATTTTGACATGCCATAGCACAAAAAGCATATGTGTACCTACTGTAATGACAACAAGATTACACTTCACTTACACATCATGTGGATGACTAAAGCAGCAAAATAAAAATGGTATTCGCCCAATTTTGTTTACAGTCTGACAGCAGCAAAGGAAGTGATACATGATACACACTCTACCAGGTGAGCCACTATGGCGCCCAATTTAATTCACTTATAAAGCTTCTATTGATACACTTCCTACTAAATTGTGATCTAATTATCTCCATCCAAGATTAGCCTACTGAGAAATAAAGGCTTTGGTTGTCTGTGCCAACTTCAGCTGCAAGGCGCAGTGCGTCCTTTCTGGCTCAGGGTCCATGGCCTTCCCCAAGTGAGATTTGCTTTGATGCACATTGCTGCACAGGTCACAACAGAGCAAAGGTTTGTCACCGAGACTACTGATTCTCAAACTATGGTATGTGTAGCAGGTGGTGTGTGATGTCCCCCTAGTGGTACTATATATATTTAAAAGCATATTATACTATCGCAACACTACAACATTTCAAATGATAAAAAGCTGAGATTGCTGGAATGCAATTTAAAATGAATAGAAATAATAATATTTAGTTTTTTCCTGAAATATTTTGTCATAGGATTAAAGTTAGGGTTAGACATTTATCCATGATTAGTTATGAGCTAAAAGGTGACATCAGTACAGGCTAAGGTACAATCAATAGTTGAAAAACTGAAGTTATGGCCCTAAACAGGGACTATTAGGAAAGAAAGTGTAGATCAGGAGTACCCCTGTCCCACCAAATTAGCTCTTATTCTTGAACCAGCTCTGTTCATCGCCTCATGTTATTGTTAAGTGCAGCAGGCAGTAGAGGGCAGCAGCAGTAAAGGTAAAGCTTTGCAGACTCCCAGCTTGACAGAGATCCGGACAACTGTCTATGTATGCGTTACACATATTCACACATACGATATGACATATCGTATATATTCCATGTTACATAATACATTTTTCACTTTTTCAAGTCAAACTAATTTCTTTCATATCTGTCATATTTTCTATATTTTCTGACCATATGTCCCCATATACTCTTCCTCTGTGTTCACTCACAGTATTGCTTTGTATATGAACCAGTCACAATATAGTAGACTGAGTATTTCTTTCTAAATTTTATGTCACACGCTGAACACTGGCATATTTTGAGTGACAGATGCAAGATGTCTGAGTGAGTTATTTCATCTTGTCTTGACGAGTGACAGAGTGACACCCTTTGGTGTGGCACATTTTGCAAAATGCTGTGACAGCTCCATCTCTCAATTGTTGGCTTCTCCAGTCGCCTCTGTGGCATAATAGACCTGTCATCAGCATCGTCCTCCACCATCCCTATTCTGCTTTTGTCTAGACACCAGTTTATCAAACATTTCCATCTTTTTTCTTCTTTTTTTTCCTTCCATTTTTGCAGCGCAGATAGGGAATGTCAAATGTGGCGTTTTCAATACCACGGTACCAGATTGAGTATAGATAAACGTTTGACCTCATTTGGCGCCGTCTTCGAGTTTTCTGCACAAGCACAGATAGGTGTTCTCTCTTGGAACAACAGCAAAAATCATGATCTTTCAATCATTAATCATTCAGTCGTGGTCATTTTGTCCATGATTGAATTCATATTTTCTTCAGTGGGGTGGGAAGAATTCACCCATTTCCAAAACAAAAAAGTCACTTTGCTCGAAATATTTTCTATCATAAAATCATGTGTTATTCCTCTTGATTCCTCTTTTTTATGTTAAGTTTTAATTTCCAAAAGTTTTTTTTTTTTTTTTTGGAAACAGGTGAAAGATAACCCACCTGCTGATTAACTGGACTTGTGACCTCAGTAATTCTGAAATCCTGGTCAAAATTACCTTTGCCAATCCACTGAATAATATATTGATGATGGGCTTGATTAAAATTAGATTAAAAATTAATTAATATTGTGATCATTTAGCGGCCAATGTATTGAGCATATTTATATTCTGATCTATTCCCTTTCCTCAATCCACATATTCTTTTTTCACCTCTACAAACTGTCTGATGCATTTGTTTATGAAGAGGCAGAATCTTCTCACTGTCAAACTATATGTATACTTTGTGTGTACAGAAATACACACATCTCTATTTTTCAGCTTGTGCCCTCTGTCCATTGCAGCTGCATCTCTTCAGCACAAGTAGCTATCATTTCCTTTTTTTCCCCCCCTCATTTTAAATCAGCTTTTTTGGCATGGTATGTGAATAGATTTATGCTGCCAAGGCACAAAAGGGAAAATAGTGGATAGAGAAAAGGAAAGCAATGAAAATTATAATGTAAAGGCAAATTAGAAAATATAATCAAAAGGGATTATTTTAAAAAGATCATTATGTATTTTGGGTATGAAAAGGAAGATTTTCTGTAAGATTCCCAAGATGTCCATCAAGTCGAATTATGCAAATACTGTCATGCCAGAAACTCCATGTATGGTGCAGTAATTGTACAAAAAAATTACACATATTATACATATTATGTAATTAAAGACAGTTTTATGTACTCTATGTCTACGGTCATTTGTTAGCTGTTTGTGTTGCCTTGTGGCGAAAGGTCATAATCTGTACATATAGTCTTCTGTCTTCCACCAACAGCTATATATATATATATATATATATATACGCACACATGCACACACACACACAAAACAGATTCAATGAGTAAAACAGTGAGTGACAATAAAAAAAGGTACAGGCTCAGTCAGTGAAACTAATCAGAAGCAGGTAGAGATCAAATGTTATTTAAGTTACAGAGGTATGAATGATTTGGTGCCGCTGGCTGTATCTTATTCCATGAAGATCACAAACAGCAAAGGTAATCTTTTCAAGACCAGTTCTGGTTTGGAGCTCCTGGAGCATTAAACCAGTCACTGAAGCGTGTAGTGCCAAAGATGAGATTTAAGATGGCAATTTTGCAACAACATTGCATCAAGTACCAGTGGTTATTACTTGTTTAAGCCAGGGAACACCAATCAACTTTTCCTTATAGAAAGCAGTGGTGAGTGTTGTAATTATCTTCCAGTGGTCAACCTCAGGGCAGGGTGGTCAATGAAATATAGGGGACTCTCGGGACAGCTGCTTATTGATATTTAAAAATCCCTACGACCAAGAAGTGAGAGGAAAACTGGCACAACAAGATTATTTCTACAAATCAGAGGGGAGCTGCTTTTGTGTCTGTAGGCTAAGTATCTGTCACAGTTTACCAACAAGATTTTATATGTGGTATTTCAATTCAAATTTCTTAGCAAAAATGTCAAATCTTTTAGTGTATTCCAGTAGTGGAGAATACATATTCTTTTGTCATCTGTTTCTATGGGATGAAATGTACATGCTTAATTTTGTCATTAAGTACTGATTTAAGGCTAATAAAGGCATCTTGCTGTGCATTAAACCTGGAGTAATTGATTCTCTTGGCCACTCAGGGGTAGCAGAACACAACACTGACATCACCGAATGACTCTAAGGTGGCTATAATCAATATTTTGATAACAATAGATCAAATGACTATGTGCAATGTGAAGGGTCACTTATAGCATCAAACCAACAAACAAACAAAATCATAGCACCTTTCAGTTCATAGTTTTAGGTTTAGTTAATTCTCACTTAAACCCACTTTCAATACAATGAGGCATGACCTGACTGAGTATAAATAGGGTTCTAGTCATATGATCCATTGTTATTAAATCACTTAAAGTAGCTCCAAAGGAGTTGTGATTTCGCAGTGACTAAGTGGACAAAATCAGCAACACAAAAAACAGAGTCATCTGCGTAAAGGCAAATTTTATACTATTTCAGACATATGCAGAGGGAATGTATCTCTATAATAATAAGAAGCCTTTTCTCTACGTGCATTTAAATGTCAATAGGTGTGTCTAAAAACAGAAATAGACGAGTGCCTGCATACATACATGTCACTCCCTGGATGTGACAATATGTGTGCTCAAACATGTGCAGAAGCCCTTGATGCTCTCTCTCTCTCTCTCTCTCTTTACCTCCAGATCTCTCCACCCCCCTCCCTCCCTCTCTCTCTCTCTCTCTCTCTGTCTCTCTCTCTCTCTCTCTCTCTCTCTGTTTTTCTCCCCACCCCACTCTCATTCCATCAGGTCCACCACCACAGCCTCCACACGCCTCATCTCCTCAAACTAGAGCGAGAGGATCAGGGAGAGGGAGAGTGCAAGTGAACAGCAGAATCACTGAGAGGCATCTCCCTCACTGGGGGAGAGAGGGAGAAAGAGGTGGGGAGAGGAGAAGTGGAAAGAGTGAGGAGAAAAGAGGAGACGAGCGAGAGAGAGAGCTCAGCAGTAAGAGAAATAAGTTTTTAGTTGAAGGGAGGACAAGCGAGAGAGTTTGGAGTGAGAGAGCGTGGTGGGTGGCAGTGGGGGGACTGGAAGCTTCATTTTCCCTTTTCTTTTTAATCGGCTGTGAGCACCGCCTGCCTCCTCTCTTCTCCTAGTCCCCTCCGTCTCCTCCTCCTCCTCCTCCTCTTCCTCCTCTCTGCTCCTCTTCTCACCCCGACTCTCTCCCAGCTCCCGCCGTGGGGTCTCAGCTCTCCGTCTCCCTCCCCCCCTCCCTCGCTCCCTACCTCCCCCGGGCCCTCCTGGGAGCCTCCGGGCTGCTGCGCCGCAGGAGGATGTCTCGCAGGGAGTCTCCGCCGCCACCTTCGCCACCTCCACCTCCGCAGCTGCTGGGAGTGCGGAGAGGGGAGGTGGAGTGCGAGGATCGTCCGGAGCGCGCCGAGCCGCTGTCTGATGCTGAGAGGGAGATCATCCAGGACACGTGGGGGCAAGTCTACAAGAACTGTGAGGACGTGGGAGTGTCTGTGCTCATAAGGTAAGCTTTGGCAAGAGGTGAAAGCTGAGGATTTCTTCACTTTGAAAAACTCTCAAATTTGTCCCTGCCTGTCTAAACTTTCAAGCCAGAGATCAGTGAATACATTATTTGCAGCTTAAGATACTTAGGCTTAAGGCTGTATGTGTTGGTATGAAGCCAGTTATCCTGCTGTTTGAGCTTTCTCTGTTGCTCTGTTGTTTGGACCCTAGTTGCTTCATTCTCACATTTGTGTTTGTGATCAATTCACCATCCAATGCATCCTTAATAATCAGCGGCTGGAAAGTTTGAGATTTCCTCTTAACCTTTTTCTCTTCGGTCATGTTAAAAAGCTCTCTTGATTGACTCAACGACCTTCTCTCTCTTTTTTTTTTGTTGCTGTTGAATATCTAAGAAATACAATGAGACCACTTGCACCAAATGTGGTGAAAAGTGGACCAGTGGTATTTCTTACAATATTTGAAAAAACAAAGCGACACACCTGATTAATGTATCAAAAGACAGGTGTTAGCAGTAGGAGTAGGAATGGGGATTGACATAAGCGTGTATTTATTGTTTTCTAACAATTAACTGTTATCTAATGTATGATTATGATTTTCCCACAAAATATAGCAGTGTTATCTGGCTGTCATGTATTAAAACATTTAATCCTTGTACAATTTAATCCCTCTTAATCCTCATGTACATGTTATGACAGGTGACATTTTGCCACACAATTATAGCATTTGTCTTTCATGTGTGAAGGGAATCTGCTGACATGAGATAATTAATCTGACATGAAAACAACGATGGAGCGTATACCAGTGGTTACTGTGCTGATGTTTAGTGGGTGTTGGTTTAGACTACTATAGCACAGAGTATTCCTTCATACATACAGTAGGTCTAATTTCTGAAAATTTCCTGTTTCCTGATTAATGTTGGGATAGTGGCTATTTCACAAGTGCAGGTCATTTGACCCGAAACGACTTTTCCCATAGACAAAATGTTTCAGTGAATTGTCACAAGTGACACACATTTTAACCACACTTAACCTGTGTATGAAACCGGGAGTAAACCTGAAAAACCTTTTCAGCATACGTGCTCCATGTAACTCGTTCATTGTGATCAGTAAGGTGCTTTCTTAGAACATGGCATCCATCCATGTATAGTCCTTACGTACAGTACTGATTTAGAATAAAGTTCTCCCCGGATATTTTATCCCTTTGCATACCACACCAAATTCTCAATGACTTCTTAAAAACTAAATCTAAACATGACCAGTTTAGTTTGGAGAATTGCAGCACTTCTGGCCATGACCCTTCTATGTGCCAAACACAAACCCAGAGAAATGATTTGCTGTTCAGCACATTTCTTGTTGATGCACATTATCGAAATGTTTGGAATTCAACAATGTAGTTGAAAGTTCACATAAATAGATTTTTTAGAAACCCAAAACAAAACATCTTGACAGCAGCTGGAAAATGTGTTTTTACTCCTTCAGTAGTTTAACTTCTACAGATGTCGAATGTCTGTTCTCATGTACAGTAATTTATGTGTCTCATCAGTAAGATGAGTCAGTAGCAGTTACATTAGGTAGGAAACCTAGTGACAGTGATAATGAAGACTGCATTTTGTGTAGACCCCAACCACACACACACATACACACACGCGCACACATCATGTTCGGTACCTGTTCCTTCAACCTCCCACCAATAACAGAGCTGTCACAGGTGTAGGTCTCATTAAGCTGCTGAAATACTGCTCACACCACAGTATGACAAGACACCCAACGTCAACGAGACTGCAAATATGCTGAATTTGTGCATTGTGCATTAAGGTGTATTAAGGTTAAATTCATGTGTAGAAGACAGAGATGCCTCATGAATTGTGTTAAATGTTCTTCATCATGTCTTCTTATATTGCCATGACCATAAAATCAAACATTCTCCAAATCGCTAACTTGCAGAAAGAAGCTTCACTGCAAAGTGTTGCAGACCAACTGGATGTCACACGGCTTCACTGTATTTTTCCTGCTTCTTTTCATATTTTTTGTTTGTTTTTGTTTTTTTATATATTTCAAAGAAGGGAGACTTGATTCGTTTGAATGTTCCCAGCTAAACTGGCTCAGTGTTACACTAAGAAAGCCCTCAAGGCCTTGTTAAAATGGACAGCGAGTGGTAGCCAAGGAGACTGATGTGAGTGAGACAAACTGATTTTCAGTTTGGGGTGACAAGTATCCCTGAGGGAGAGACAGGAAAGGGCAGAGAGCATCTTTTGTGTGTGTGTGTGTGTGTGTGTGTGTGTGTGTGTGTGTGTGTGTGTGTGTGTGTGTGTGTGTGTGTGTGTGTGTGTGTGTGTGTGTGTGTGTGTGTCTTGTGCTCTTATCTGTGGATGACAGCAACAAGCATTGGCACTTAAATGTCTCCCTCCATGCCGCCCTGTCTGTCTTCTCCTCTGTCACTCCTTTCAAATGTATTATCTTTCTTTGCCTAATTTGATGAAAAGATGATATTCCCCTTGCTGTCAAATGTCATTTGCCCGTGACTGTCAAATAGATTGGTGACTCTGCTGTTAGATACGTATTAAAAATTGAGAATTTTCATAGCTAAGAAGTAAAAGAACACACACGGTGTGTTACCAGGGTGAGAGACAGACAATGACGGAACAACTAAAGAGTTTCATTATAGACTTAATCATACTTAGCACTAATTGACAAATACCAAACCGAGAAAGTCATCATCTTCTGCCTGCATTTCCAAGAATTCATTATTTCTAGCTAAGGAACTGAATTGAATTTGCTTCTTTGCTTTTGCTAAGATTTAGATTGTACGCTTGGAGCCAAGAAATAGTCTTTCTGGACTGGTCTCTCTGGTTGTCTGACAGGACTGCAGGAAGTTATGAAGTGCAAGAAGGTGGATTTTGTTACCTGTTCCCAATGTTTCCAGTCTTGATGCTAAGCTAAGCTAACCAATGGCTGGTTATTATTTCATATTTAAATTAGACTGCATTTATAAAGACATGAGACAAGTTAACAATCTTCTCATCTAACTGTGCAGGAAGTCCAGGTGTTAATATTCCATGAAGTGCCAGCTGTTTGTACATTGGCATGTTGAGTTTACATCACTAACAAATAATCACACAGTAATTTAGTTTAGAAAATATGGAAAAATGCCTGTACAACCTAGAGTCTAAGGTGATACTTTAAGATGATTTTGTCTGACCCACAGCCCAAAAAGAATGTGATTATCAACAGTTGGCTGGCAGTTCCTCAGTGACCTAACATAACCTGAGGCTGACACTGGGTCAAAGTCTTCCACGGTCAGGATCAGTACACAGCATCCCTCAAGTGAACACAGATTTGCATTTTCATGTCAATCCACATGCCTGCACGCATGGAGAGAATAGACAGTAATAATAGCCTCAGTTGATTTCACCAATGCGTTCAAATGCAATTGCACCAAAGAGTAAGATCACTCCAGGCATCAGCAGAACACTGCATATGGCAACTTAGTTAATACAATCAAACCCTGCAAACATTCACTCAGACAGTGCTGTTCCATTCAAAGTGCTGATGGGAGGATTTAAGCACATTTTCACTAAGCAGAAGTTAATTGTGTTTAATTTTGTGTGTCTTGAAATTCCCCGTGTTAACCCTTTGAGATCCTACAAGGACTAAAATCTGAAGCATGGCAGAAAATATTTATATAGCTGATTGTATTATATAATTAGAATTGTTAACATTTTCACCGTGAGTTGTTTTGCAGCTTAGAGGCATCTAAAAAGATTAATTGAATACACTGTTCATGTAGTCTACCTCATGGAAACTATGTGCTATGTGAAATAAGACAACATAAAGAGAAACCATGTAGAGAAAAGAAAGACTAAGAGTCTATAAGCATGCTAATTGCTCTGTCAGGCTGCTGCACAGCAGTGCTTTAAGCTTTAAGCTTATGCTAGCACAACATGCTAACCATGATGTTAACATGAATTATATGTGAGGATAATAAGGAATGTAATTCATTTTTGAAACAGGATGGAAAAAGTTATGACAATCTATCTTCTGGGGACCACGAATATAACTCTCAAGATACTTCAGTTATAACCTAAAATGTCAACATGAACATAATGTATGGACAAAATGTCATTTTTCTATTGAATAGTTATTGCATTTGAGTTCATTTTAAAATCAGGATTACATAGTGTATGTATTTTAATTTGCTAATAATTAAGCCAGCAGTGTGGAGTCATAGTTCGCCTTGTGAAGCGTCAGTCCTTGAAGTTTCGTCAGTGAGGCTCAAGGTTGTTCATGTTGCGCCAAAGAATTATAAAAAAACCCTTACAGTCTAATCAAAGTGTTATTAACAAGCCCCGCTAATGGTTCTTCTCTGGCTTTGATGACTTCATTTAAATGCAGAGACAGGTGCAAGAATGTGCTCAGAGCTCTCCAAAGTACTAAACACCAGTCCTCCTCGCATACAGGGACAAAATGTTCTTTCCCATGCCTCTATAAGTAGTATTACCCTTCTGAAACATATCAAGGATCAGGTATTCACTGTGGTCCCCCACCCTTCATACTATTGCAGCAAAAAACAGAGCTAAGTATTATAGATATATCTAAAAGAGGTTTCAGTGACTGTGGTCAGGGTCCCGACGAAGGAAGCCAAAGCCAGAAAAGCAACTCAATGTATTAATTACAGATTTTTTTACAGTGTCCAGTCCTCAGCCTTTTTCTTTCTTCTTTCTACTTCGTGACAGTCCTCACATGTAAAAGTATGGCATGTAATAAGTGCATTCACATTAAATCTATTACTGAGTGTAATAGCTGTATCCATGTGCTGATGTTTAACAATACAGAGCCTTTACACTGTCTATTTACAGTGTGATGGTGTTGGCATTGACAACAAAGTTAAAAAATGAAATGAAAATCTGCAGCAGTTCCAAAGCTAAAGACACCAGTCTAAGCCTTTCAGCTGTCCATGTAGAAGAGGTTAGGACGTCTTAGGTTAGGAGGAGGTTAGGAGGTTTATGTCTAATGACAACTGCTCTCTCTTCTCATCCAGCTTTGTTCACATATCAAGTGTGTGAAGAGAGACACACAGCTGAAGTTTGTGCACTGTGCAAGTCCTCCACCAATGATAAAAACTGAGATTTTTAGATTTAATGTAAGTGTCAATATGTAAGAAATGGCCTCATTAAAACACAGCGTACTATGTTGAGTGTTAGGCAACATGAAAGATCAGTTAGTTACGGTTAATAAAAACAATTATAAATTGCCCCACGTACTGGACTTTCGAAGCTAATACTAATGAAGTTGATAATCATCAGTGTTTGACACTTGATGAATCAGATAATGATTTATAGTTATAGCAATAGCAGTTTAGCTTCTTTATCTCCCTTTTCTTATCTTCTTTCTTTTTAAATTGTAACTGTGATAAAACTGGTTCGCACACTCACAGCTGAAAAATGAGCTCAAACCTATTTTGGCATCTCTGTACTGCAGTTTCCACACACCGATACTAATCTACTATCTGCAGTAAGGTAATGTGGGCCAACATGCTGGATGAATTTTTCAGTAAATTGGTCTGAAATGCAAGTTTGATGTTTCGGTCTGTGACCGGAGGTGAACTCTCATCTACTGAATGTTCTGCATGCTCATCCATAACTCCATCACTCCAACCCCACACCCTCATGCATGTAATTACTAGGGATGGAAGGCTGAATAATGTATAAGCCATTGGGTCCATGTCTTGAATACTAACTTTGGGTCACAAAAGGTTTAGCGGCTAATTCTGACAATTGTCTGGCCAATGCTAAACAATCAGTCATACAATCCAGGAACCAAACACCAGATCAGTCAGTGTAATCCTTTAAACTGGCTTATTTTAAGAGAGCACACTTCCCACAACATTGGTAAATGATGATAGGGGATTTTTGGATGCTTAAACACCAGATCAAGGAAAAGGTTTCCTGTGCCCAGGATGTGCCTGTTGAATATATTCTGTTTATGTGCTGCAGAACCATGCCTCAGCTACAGGGGATCAAACATTCATCCTAAAACAAGAACACAGGCACAAAAGACCTCTCTTTTTCTCTTCAAAAAAAGAAAGAAAGAAAACATCAGTGCAGCACTGTTTTCTTAAAGCACTGCAGTTAACTTTCATGTTTGTCTAAGCAGAACATGAGCTACTAGGAAGTCTGTATTATTCCTCACCAAGCAAAAACAGTGTGCACGTATCGTGACAGCTGGTACAGCCAAGTGACGAGTGCTATGGGCAAGCTGAGCGTTTGTAGACCTAGCGTGACATAGGATCTGGGGGATGTGGATGTAGTGTAGCAAGACTGCCGAGGGCCAAGCTCCAACTGAGAAATAACTGTACTAGCAATTCTAGTCAGCTGGAGCACTGACAAGATTTAAAGTGGGTCAGAGCAGAAGTGTGTGTGTGTATGTGTGTGTGTGTGTGCACATGTAAATCCATCTGTTTGTAATTGTCTGTACAGTTCTGTGTTAACAATAATACTTTGCATTGTTGTTTGTGAGAAGTGACAATAGTTAATCTTGTCAAATTTCTCACATACCTCTTCAGCTAAGCTCGTGGAAACTTTGTTATTGCTTCGGCATACACACTTTCCTCTCTTTTGCTAAGCTGCTGTTAGCTCACAGACGGCTGTGATACAAACTGTCAAAGCCCTGAGTCAAAACAAATCGTTGTAACTAGAATCCCACAAGACAATTTACATTTTCTTTGTATATCTCTCCTCTTACATCTACCAGGGTGGTTTGAAGAGTGGAATTTACTACATCTGCAGCTAAAATAACTCTCATTGTACACACTGGGCAGACCTCAAACACAATCCAGACAGATCAGAGATGACTATCATTTTCTCCCACGTCACATCTTAAATCAGTTTTGAAGAGCTCTGAATGGAAGCTTGGTGAGAACCAGTTATTTCTCTGTTAGACAACAAACTGAAGCTGTTTCTCAGTTTTGTGAGAGGATGTCAGGATGTCTATACTTTGCGGATGCTTTCTCATAACCAACTATAGCAGTGTTTATTTTAAGACACACTTGTAAGGTGGCTCTAGGGATAGCACTGTATCTATCAGTTGGTTCACCACCTTGGTCTAGGCTCAGATGTCTCAACCACCATTGGCTTGAAATGTGGTACACATATTCATGGTCCGTCGAGGATGAATCCCAATAAGTTTGGTGACTGACTCTGACTTTTCATCTAGTTCCATCATCAAATCAAAATATCAGTTTTGTTTAAAACTTAATGACCAAAAAACTGCCAAACTGATGACATTAGCATTAGCTGTAATTTGTCAGTGTGCCATCGCAGCATTGGTCTTTTGTTCTCAGGTTAACAGGCTTTTGTAAAAATGGGGTTTCAGTCTAATGGGACATTTTTGGGACCATGGTGAGCATGGTAAAGACGATGTTAGTTGTTGTGATAGCACACATGTTAGCATGCTGATGTTAGCATTTAGTTCAAAGCACCACTGTACTTAGTACAGCCGTACAGATCTGGTATGATTGACACTTAGCGGGTGATTCAGACAGAAAATAGCCCAACATTTAAACAATGAAGGACTGTGTGGTTGTGGTATGATGTTTAAGGGATTAGTGAAGAAATGAAATGTGATATAGCCAGTCCAGTTGGATTAGCAAATTACTGTGTTATAGGCTTATCAGACACCAAACTGTTACTGTTGATGACTATGATTGTATCTTTTGTTGGGACTGATGCAAGCTAGAGGTCGCAGTGGACTGGCTCAATCCAAATGAATGGGAGGGATTTTTTTTCAAAACTTTGTCTGATTGCAGCATATTTTGTCTAATGTCTATTAGACATTTACATATTTGAGAGAATTCAAAAAACAATGTGGTAAATATATTTCTAACAACAAAGAGCAAACTAATCCCTTGTGTATTTAAACCTATTTCAAACATACAATTATTATGTTTGCATCTTTACTTTGTCTCATGTTTCAATATGGACCTTGTTACATTTCTGTTCCAACACTACCCACATGTCTTAAGCCTGAATTGAATGCATTCAGATTGCGGTAAAAGTACAGTAACACGATTCAATCTAAACAAATTAAATATACGCTTGCTTGCTTTCAGCAGTGATCAGTGGTTAACGCTTGATTTGATTAAATTCATTCAAGAAGATGAATAACATCACTCTTTCAGTAAATTTCAGCAAAGTAACAATAGATAGGACTGTGCCGAAGCAAAAAAATATATGTTTTTAATCTGCTTAATACTGTGCTTCAGTAGGTGTCTTTCAGGTTGATGCACTTGCACAAGCAGCGCCAGCGATCCTTGCAAATTAAACTCTGCTCGGCTGCACACCTGCATCCAATTACATCTCAAACGGTGTGATCAATCTTAACTATCAGGGCCTCATCTGTGCTGCTGCACTGTAAGGATTCTGCCAGGCATATTGAAGGTTCAAGTGGATAACATGTTTCACAGTTATGAAACAGCATGTGTATGAGCTTCAATCAAAGACTTGCAAGAGCTATGAAACTGGAATGTGAGTGAATCCGTATACTCAACCTATTGATTTGTTCAGTAAATTCTTATTTTTAAGTCCCCACATGCTTTTATCAAATGTTGTGAGGCAGTATGATACACTACACTTTATTATGGGCTTCTCATGGGGTTTGTCTCAGATGTAACTAACAGATGTCATAGTTGGTTGGATAACAACAATTCAAGAATAAATAGTGAAAACAACATTAAGTGAAGATTTTTTTTTGTTCACATATGTGTCTGAATGCTTTGTTTCACCTCTTCTTTCTATATTCAGGATTTTGGACCTTGTCTATTATTTGTTATCGGTTGTTGATGTCTAAAAATGCTATTACTGCGTTTACTATTACTTACTTACTATTAATGTTAAAAGGGCTTGGTGCTTGTGGTTGTCTGGGTCTCTGTTGCATCTTTCAAATATGCTGGGGAGCTAAGAAAATTTGTAGATCAGAAATACATGAATAGCTATCCATTTAAATGTTGCTTTGACTCACTTGTCGAGAGTAGCAGACATAATTTCTTATTTGCTCAGATCAAACCATGTGTTACTATAGCTTTTCTTTCAAAAAACAAAGGTCTGCCTCATGATGGTGCTAGAAGAAAAGTCAAGGAATGACCAACAGTTTCAGTCACGACCAAAGTGATGGACTGATCAATCAACATCCCCAGAGTCACACTGCTAGCATGGCTAAAGAACCTAAATTATGTTTGCCTCCAGTAGGTTCTTTGTCAACTTCCCATCGGCCAAACAGTACTTCAGCCAGTTCCAGGACATGGACGATCCAGATGAGATGGAGCGAAGCAGCCAGCTTCGGCACCATGCCCGCAGGGTAATGAACGCCATCAATACTGTAGTGGAGAACCTCCATGACCCAGAAAAGGTGTCGTCAGTGCTGGCTTTGGTGGGAAAGGCCCATGCCCTCAAACACAAGGTGGAACCCATGTACTTCAAGGTAAGCTTAAGGAGCAATCCAATGTCTGATACTATCCGTCATTTGTTCATTATTAATTTGTGATGTTCAGGAGTTACCGGATGGTAAAATATATAAGTTGAACCGGCCACAGTCTGCTTTACTCTGATCAGAGATTTTCTATTTCCTGGGTTGGGTATCGTTTAAGAAAATTCTGATAACTATACCAGCATATTTAAATTGATACTGCTACCAACAGAGCACTTCATACGATTCTTAGCAATGAAGATGTCATTGGCCTTGCAAAACATGGTACAGTTATTTACCCTGAACTTTCCTCCATTCTTGATGAGGTGCTTTATCATTTCCCAGGTAGTTTTTCCCCCGTATCCTTTCTAAGGATTTGGTAGCATCTCAGCATGCTGAACTGCCAGCTCCATCAAGTACACTGCTCCCGACTTCACCACCACAAACCGTACGTAGCTGCTAACTGTAGATGCAGTAGTGGGCCATTCAAACATTGCATTAGATTGAAGAAGCTTGCAGTGATTGGCTTTGAGCATTGGTTGGATACATCTTGCTTTCTGGTTGTGACCATATGTTTGATTCAGACTATGACCTAAAAGATTGTCAAGTGCTCTTTTTCCTGAATAGCATAGTGGCGTAGTTACCACTCCCAAAGAAATATTCTTATTACTATTTTATCACAGCAAATTCACCTGCCTATTTAAATTCAAACAGGAAAAAAAATAGATTTCCTGTTTTGCTCTCATCTTTTTTATTGGAGCTATTTATATGCAGCTATTATGTATTATCTTTGTGCCTGCATGCAAAAATATATCAAATGATTATGAAGAGTAACTTACAGTAATATGGAAAATGGAAAAGTAGGGTTGAAGTCTCTTGCATCTCATTAGTGATGCTGAGTGTGATCACAGGTTGTAAATCCTCCAACAGTGTTATCACATTGTACTGACTTAATCAGTCACTCACCAAAATGTCAGAAAGTATTATTATTATTGTGTATAAAAAAACATACACAAATGTTAGCTCAGATCACAAGTGTAAGATATCTTATGCTACGCTAATACATATGCAAGACATTTAAGCAGGTTTTCAATGTAGTTCTTCTGCAGATGAGTTAAAAGTGCTGATGACCCGGTGAAGGCAATAAAAGACAGAATTGGAAGAAATCCTAAAATATGTTTAAGATCCAGTGTTTGATGTAGATCATATAGCTGCTTAATTTTCAATGTGTAACTCTGATATGATTCCCCTCTTCATGTGATTGAAGAGGGGAATCGTGTCACTTCCTCACTTCAAGTCTTTTGAATGTCGTCTGCAGTCGGTTCATAAATGCAGCTGTGAGGAGAACACATTACTGCCATTTACGCGTCCCTCCGCTGGTTTCCGATTGCCTTTAGAATACATTTGAAGATTTAATTGATCACTGTGAATAAATCATTAAATGGGTTAGTCCCACTGTGTATTCCCTGAACTCTTAACCCGATATGGGTATGCACAGGGGCGCTGCCATAATTACTATTTATTATTTTGTGACATGATACCAGGTGGTCATACGGGGGGATGTTACAATTCCCTGCCTCCCTCCGTTTATGATCACCTGTTATCACACGAAGGTCATATGGTAACAATTTAAATCATCTCTCCTGACGACTGAGCAACTCCATCCACTAAGGAAGCTTCACCAACGTGTATCTTGTGTCGTATTTTATTCTTTATTCAGTTTGTAATGGTTTTATTGACAGACAAAAGCAAGAGTTGAAGGGGTTCTTCGTGTACTGCACTCCTCCAAATGAATAATGTCATGTTTCATTGCTGCAGCTTTAATGCTACTGCTCATCTATCACATTTAAATACACATTCCCTGTTTTTTTTTCCCGCTTTCCCTTTATACTACTACTTTTTCAGTCCCCTGTGTTCTCTCTACTTTGCCGTTTTCATTCCCTTTGTATGGCCTGTCCGCCCACTGCTTTCATGTTTTACTGTTATCATTTTCAATTCTCACCTGCCTCGCCCACTTTTCTGTAACAGCAAATTGGATTCTTTATGTCCACTGCTCTGCTCTGCTCTCACTTTACCTACTGAATCCTATTTCTCTGCATTACTCTATATTCCTTTCAGCTGGCATTGATAGCTACATATTTCCACTCTTTTGCTCTTTCTGTCCCCAGCTCTTCTCGTTTCACCCGATGTTAATCAAGAATCTTTCTCACCTTCCTTCTTCCCAGATTTTGAGCGGTGTGATGCTGGAGGTGTTATCTGAAGATTTCCCAGAGTTCTTCACGGCAGAGGTGCAGATGGTGTGGACCAAACTGATGGGAGCGGTGTACTGGCATGTGACAGGGGCCTACACAGAGGTTGGCTGGCTCCAGGTCTCCAGCTCAGCGGTGTGAAGAGTTTTGGAAGAAGAAGAAGAAGAAGAGGGGATAAAGGAATTCCAATTGCAAGGAGTTCTGTAAGGACGGTTTCACAGGATAAGGATAAGATTCATGTGGTAATCCGTGCAACTCTGTACTTTATTTTGGTGCCATTTTGGTGCTGAGCATTTATTGCTGTGGTGTTTCTATATCATAACACAATCCAGAGATCACAACACCAAACACTGTAGCCAGGCAACATTTGATATATGAAGATTTAGCTAGTTTAAGTGGTGCCTTGGGCCTGTTCCATGGAGGGCATCACTGCTAATGCTATCCAGTTATTCTACTGTTTATTCTAAACAAACTGTTTTGAAGTGATGCCAAAAGCATCACTTCAAAACATCACTTCCTATGTGGCATGGGATCGTCCCCATTAAACAGCTACCAAGTGCTCAGAAAAGCAAATCCAAAATCCAAAAGCTTTAACAAAATTGCAGATTGAATTACTGTTCTGTTACATTCACTGATAATTGACCCTTCACTAAACCCTGTTCGCCTTAGTTACTGTTGCTAGGCCCCTCAAGCTTTTGAATCTGGCCAATGAGCAATGCAAGATTCTCAGCAAATTTTGAAACATTCCTTCGATGTTCCTTGATTTTTGCAGGTTTCAGTGGCTAGTTAATTAATGTTAGCTAAGTAAGTTGTCCATGAAAGCGTCTTAAATAAGCACTTGAAGGCTCCAAAACACATATTTGCTATTTTGCTAAAAGATAAATCTACATATCCAAAATAAACAGAAGAGCAGTATTTTTCTTTTCTTTTCTTTATTTTTGTTATATGATAGCAAGTGTGCATAATACTACACATTGAACTTTTCATAACCCGTGATCACACAAGGTTACTCAAGTAGTTTACCGTATGTTAACGTTATGTTGGGCAGTTGTTTGACGTGGTTGGGTTTTAGTGAATGGTCAGCGTTGGGATGGCAGAAATATTAATCTATTCATATCAAAACGTTGCGTTGGATTATGACTTGACAGAGTTCATTTCTGTGGAAACCTAAAGCGAGAGGAGCATCTTCCGGCTCAGCTGCACAAATGAATACACCTCATGATATTTTGAAAGAGAGATGAAGAAATGTCTAGACGATTTTTAAGCTCTGAGAGGGGGGCAGTTAGTTGTTGAAGCCCTGACTATGGGACCATGGAGCTGCTGACTGTTAATAGATTCTCTTTGTGTCCTACTACAGTATATCCTCATATACAGGGGACATAAGCCCCTTTCTCTCTCTATTGATGCATTGCGTGCTCTTAATGTCTTGTTTAACTTTACAGAGGTGTTGTTTGTATTAGTGTACAGTGGGCAAGTGTGCATACTCTTCTGCCTTTGTTTACAACTCATTGACACGTCGATCTCTCAACGTGTTAAAGAGGGCTGTTTTTTCTTTGCTAAAAGTCTCAGACTAGCGGCAATGCTTTTTTTTTCTCTTTCTCTCTTTTGCCCACAACGTTCATTCCAACATTGTGAAAGTAAGATGGAAACTATCAGCAGGTGGACGCAATCAGCAGCTACACGTACACAACCCCACACAGACACGCTATAAGACCTCCCCTACACTAATATTTACAGGACTGTCAGTTAGTTTACGTCTTCAGAACCCCATCAGAGAGACGTGCTCCATTAAGAGCTTTAAAAAGTCGCTCCGGAGGTCTACGAAAAAACATTTCAGGTTTAGAAGTGCTGTCGGTCAGTTTCCTTATATCTCTGACCCGCTGGACACAGCTTTTTCCTCACAGTTTCTCTCTAAACTCGTGCAGACATCATGTTCAGTTTGTTCAGTCCTCAAACATGCCACATGCTGTCAAATTAACTTTCGTTACCTTACTTCACCTCATCTTCTTTCTCACCTGCACTTCAGCAATCACAGTCGCTGGACTGTGTGCACTCCCGCTCACAGTCCCCATCTGCAAGCCTCTCTCTAGTCAATTCCCAAACATACACGGCAAATCTGTTTAGGATGGACATTTGATCCAATCTTCAGTTTGCATCTGCTCCAGTGACGTCCTATATCTCCCATCTGACCCCCCTTGGCATCGGCATCTGGCATTAATGAGGAAGTAATGAGTCTCCTCTCCTCCTCATTTGGTCATTCATCTACTGTAACTTTCCATTGCCTCCGTTAGGACCGCGTCACTGAGAACAAAAACAATTATGACTGGACAGATGGTCTTAACCATTCACAACAATGCTTTCTAGAAATCTCTTTCATAGATTCATACATCACCATTAGGGAAATGAGTTCAGCACAGTTGCACTTAAGAAAAAATATCAGAAATAAAAACATTTATCTAATGTTTTAAGTGACTTCCTTTACACGTCATGTCTTGAGTTAGACCAGTCGTGTCTAAAGTTTATCTAACGTGCCACACAAAATGCCCCTTCACATGTAAATTTACTGAATTTTTATCAGCCAGGAAGAATATTGGGGAGACTAAAAGAAAAAAAGAAATATGGCAAAAAGATTTTTATACTTGGCTGCGATGGGGAATTTGTCATATCAAAGGGGAAACAATTGTTTTATTTCAGATAAGATAATTGAACCAGTGCTCTTGAAATAATTGAAGCAAAACAACCAGAGACACTCTGACTTTAGTGTCTGTAAAACCGGCCATTGTAAGACAAGTTTCCCAAGAATTCTCATTAACCGAGTTCCTTTTCAAGTTGAACTGGAGAGTTGTAAGCCTATGTCACACAGTGATACGTCAGACAAGTGGATAAAAATACACACAATAGTCAAACAACTCTCAAGGTAAACTATTTCCACTTTGGCTCAAATAGCTCTGGAGGCAATAAAGCTCTTGTCAGTCATAAATGATCTTTTTTCAAAATACACACCCGTCTCATTCTTTGCTCAACTTCTGACGTCAGCATCCCTCTGGGGTCAGACCTCAAACAGCTTGAGGTTCAGGAATATTTTTGTTCAGCTGGATCCCCTGACATCTTGTTTATTAAACACTGTGTGGTGTGAAACCTATCTGCAAACACACACGCACACACACACACACACGCACACACACTCGCGCACACACAGACGTTTGAGATGTACTGTTGCTCTTGCTAAGCTGATTTTTCATCCATCTTCGTCTATATGCAGCATGTTCCTCGTCACACTATAAACACACACGCACACAATTATGTGCAAACACATCCCGATGACTCGCTTAGTTGCTTTATTTATCACATATATTTATTTATTTATATATTTTTTTAATACTTACACACACACTCATATGGTCTTGCATTAAATTGGCCCGAGTCGGGCATGTCCTTGCATGCCAAGTGTACTACAGCAGCACTTCATCCAAAATATATTTTCAGTCATTTTAAGATGAAAATGAGACAAACTTTCCTCCACTCATTATTACATTTCACACGTTCATTCTCTTTCACCAAATAAGGGCATCACAGCATATGTGGACCAATGTGTTTTTGGTGTGAAATGTTTTCTGTCTATCAGTTGAAAAGTTAGGACTTTATATTTTTCTAAATATATCTAAGAGAAGGATTCTATGTATTTGAATACTGTACATGAATATGTCATTGTATACTGCGTTGTTGGTGCGAGCGAGTGCAGTTGCTTTGTAGTGTTTTGAGCATGTTTGCACAGCCTACCACAGACTTGTACCTTCGCCAAACAGGTGAAAATGAATCATGATCATCAATAAAATGTACTTGTAAACTTGTCTCCGTGCAATTTTTTAAAAATTTATTATTTATTTTTATTTATGAATATAGATTTATTTATAGATGATTCAGGTGACTTCTGGATAATTCTAGTTTTCACTACATACAACTAACAAGTAGGCTACAAAATGACGTTAACATGCAGACACGAATTAATCAGAAATATCATATATGGTAAAATGATGAGCACACAATTTATGTATTAAAAAAGTTGTTCAAATTCAGTTGGCTGTTTGATGCAACTGTCCATGCTCACCAGAAAATGTTACATCCAGGTTACATCACCTGGAAAGAAAAAAAATATATTTGCATTTACACATTTTGCTCACATTTATATCCAGAATGACTTCAAACGGTGGAAAAAGTAGATTAGAGTTCCTCAAAATTTAAATTTCATTACAGTGATTGGGTTAAAGTGAGTCAACACTAACACTGTTTTTACATGTTTCTATGTTTGAGTAAAGCAAAGAATTTAAAGTGAGGTTGAAGTCAAACATTAAAACTTTCTGTGTAAGAAAATAAAAACTGTAATGACACTGCAGCTATTACATGACACACAGATTAATTCTTCTCAATTTAGTTTTTTGTACTTGTACCATATATACCTTGTACTCCATACAAGGGAGAAAGATGTGAACTTAAAGAGTAACAATCTCATAATATAAAGAATTTATACTGGAGGTATTTATTCTAATAATTCAGGGTTCAGTGTGACCCACTGAACACAGAAAATTGCTCTTGTTTTGGGAGCATTACGCCTTGCGAGACGTAATCTGAAGCGTCACCAAAGTTTTAAGCCTGAACTGAGCTGAACTGAGTGTTGCAGATATGTTTAGTACTTAAAAATGAAAATAAATGGTGCTTCTCCTGGGGAGGTCTGGATGGTTGATAATCTAACAGCAGACCAAAAATGTATTTCGGGTCTGAACCTTCCAGTGCTTTATATATGAATAGCATTTTAAAAGTAGTTCTTTGTGACACATGAAGCTGGTGCAAATATCTGAGGCCTGGTGTGATATGTTCCAGTTTCTTGTATTACAGAGGACTCTGGCACCAGGAACTGAGGAAAACTGATTTTCTTGTATGTATTCTTTTGGTTAAAATGATTTCGCTCTTTTAGGAAGGATCAGCAGTGTTTTTTTTTTATTTATTTTTTTATGTCTTTCCAGTCTAATTCTGTTTTTTTACGTTTCTTTTTTTATTTCCTCAGCCAAAGGTGGACATGACCCAGAATACCCGACACAGCACATATCTCCTGCCTGCAGGTAGTCACTGCACATACTCTACTTGCCAGTCCCACTGTTTCAGGAACAAAAGATAATTAAATGGAATGAGATGTTAATGTTCTTAATCAATGATTAATGGATTGCCTGTTCGCTGTTTGCCGCTCCAGGCGAGACTCTATCTAAAGCTCCAGTGGGAGGTTCATGGAGGGAGGAAGACGCTCATTTTTCAAATCCATATAGTAATTTATTCAAACCGTACATCCGACCATCAAAGACGACTTTCTGAATGCAGGGAGGGTGTTTTAGAGTCTTTAATGTTTTTGTCTAGCTTTCATAAAAGCAGCTCACACATGTCGTATTCCAGAGAAATCACAGTTATTTAGGATTTCAGCATTTTAATGATTGGGTTACAAATGTACTGTTGCCTAAAGGACATCGATTTTACCTTCTTGCTGTGTGGCTATATGAGTACAGGAGAAGGTAAATCAGGTAAACAACAGCATGCAAGACAGAAAATAGAGTAATAGAGTGTCTCCACCGTACAGCGTGGTCGACAGGACACTGACTTGTCACCATGGCGACACATTTTCCCCCTGCCAGGTATTGTGATTTCCATAGAGCAGTGGTAACATGGAATTGATGCACAAACACACCTGGACAAACTTTAGTCTCTGAAATGCACAAATTAACTAGAAGCGAACTCTGAGAAGCACATCAGGCTCCATTACTCAGAGACTATTAAAATTATGGGGGAGAGATCTATCTTGGCATGTTCTTCAGCTTCTTGGGCTTTTAGATGCATTGACATTTATAATTTAATCATGTGTGCATGCAGACACACAGCTGTCTCTGTCAGCAGGTCATTATTCAGATTAAGCCAGCTCATCTAAATATAAACCGACAGAGGTTCACAAGCTTTTTATTACTGGTGTTTTAGCACAGACGGTGCACAGGTAGCACTAGTATGTAGACTGTTTGAGATCATTACTGTGATTCCACCAAGGCATGAATTTCTACTGTAATGAGGCTACTTTGAACAATTTGAATACAATTCCTGCAAATTAGGAACCCAGGCACTAACCGCTCAAAACACTTGCCTCAATAAATCCCTTAATTCTTTCCGTCAAACAAACCCCGGGCACGTCTAAGCCGGCCAGCAGGTCATCACAAATAACAGCTCTGTGACATTTATACCCCTGATTTTAAGGTATTGGTGAGTCTGTGCAGCTCTTCATCAACACACAACTTGAGAGGAGGCCTGAAGAATTTTCCAATTAGAAGGCATGAGCTGGTCTCAAAGCTGCAGATGAGATGCACAGCCACATCGCCGCAACTTGACATTCCTGACAGCCACTTGTGTGAACTTGCTTCTGTCGGCCGTCCGTGCACCAGAGGTTTCATGACAGAGCAGTGACAGCAGAGTCACAGATGCCGTTGCGGGGAATGTCATTGCTGGCTTGAGAATATCCACATCCAGCTGTCTGCAAGAAATATAACTTCGGCCTAATGAGACAGAAAATGGCGAGGCTTAGGGTTTGATTTGTGTGAGTGTGTGTGTGTGTGTGTGTGTGTGTGTGTGTGTGTGTGTGTGTGTGTGTGTGTGTGTGTGTGTGTGTTCATTTTGTGTGAATTTAGAGCCTTTCTCTGTCTTGGAGCCATCCTCATTACGTTGCCAGGTTGTTGTTGATCCACTTAACAAAGGTCATCATGCACCAGTGGCTGAATGAGATACAGCTTTTAATGTGGCATGAAATCCTGAATTATTCTCAGATTTACAACATTGTAAGAGTGCAAATAAGCAGCACATGAGCAATTCATGGTGTCCAGAGGATGAACCTTAATGTATTTAATTGGATCACGTTTTCAGTTATCCTGTGAAAATAGCACATTTCCAGACAGAACATGCAGACATGAGGTGACGTGAGGTGTCCATATTTGTTTGTCTTTCAGGCATTCCCGTATTTTTGAAAACATTGATTTTTTAATGAAATTCAGAGCGTTTCAGTCATAATTAGACTTGGTCATTGACATGTACGGTGTTTAGTCAGACACTAAATCGATAGATATGATAACTAGGGCTGTGTAGCACATCAGAGAGTCTGACAGAATAAGAGCTGTAGTTAGACTAAGAATATATAAAACTAGGTGGATGATCAGGGGAATAAGGTGCAGGTGTACAGGCAGGTGATGATTAGGTGACTGGGGAAGAGCAGGAAACTTGGCGAGCAGTGACAGCACGACAAGGTCTGACATAACAGGAAATGTTACAGCAGGGAGATATGGAACAAGATGCAAAAATATCTGAGATGTAAAAAAAAACAACAACAAAAAAACAGCCCTGTGCTTTTCTTTGGAGATTATGCAGTAAATATCTGAATCATGTGCAACAAATGCGCACTCATCATAACGTAGCTTAGGTGTGCAGCAGTGCTGTGCCTCTGTAATGCACCATGTCATCTTTTCTAATCCGGGATTGACTAATCCCCCTATGTTCCCGATCCAACCAGGGAGTGTGAGAGAAAGAGAGACAAACAGAGCTGCGGTGAGTGGACTCACCATGCATGGTTCATGCTGACCGTGCTGTCTCTTTGGCTGCAGGGTGGTGGGCTCTGAGGACCATGTGCACCACCATCATGCTTCTCTCCACTCTGGCTCTTGTGCTGCGCCAGCATTTCACCGGCCGACCCAAGACGTAAGTTGTTGTTGTTGAAAACGACAAGGACGGGGCTTTGTCATAATAATAATAATAATATGAGTTAAAGTAGTTAGAATGTCTAAAACCTGGAAATTAGGACCCTTGAGGAAACCCTAATAACAGAGCTATAGACTTGAGCTGGAGAGTGTTTTGATAGGGAAATATGTACTGGAGATTATTTCAGATTAATACCATCACTTATTATGATTAAATGATTGTTACTGAAGTTCATATACTAACAAATTTTAGAAATTTAGAAATCCATGACATGTTTTGGTGAGTCACCAGCCAAAGTCACGTTATTTCTGCATGCTGCAACTGCATGTTGTTCTTGTTCTTGTTTGATCAGTCTGCAAAGATTTCACCACCTTTTCACCACCTTAGGAGGCTGAAGTTTTCCAAAGAGCTCAAGCGTGTGCATGAATGTGTGGAAGTACATGGATGCAGCTGTCACGGATGTACACTTTCTTTTAGTTTATTTATTTTTTGTCATACAGGGATCGTGAAGAAGAAACAGGGCAGAGAGAGGGTTATGACATGCAACAAAGGTCACTGGCTGCAATTGAACCATATTGTGGTTATGTGGTGGACACTGTAACCTTTCAGCTACCAAGATGCTCTAAGTGCTTTATATCTGTATGCCCTTGCAAAAAATATTACGGAAGACATGACCTTATTGTCCCTGGCGACTACCAATCTTCCCTTGGTCTGTTAGTCATTTCAGAGAGAGAGAGGCACATAGTTTATATAAACACTGAAGAATGCATGTAGAGGGAGGAGAAATGAGGTGAAATGATGAGGGCGCAATCCACAACTATGCCACTAGATGTCTCTAAATTCTACCTACTGGTCCTTTAACACTTTAATTCAGTAGTAATCCAAATTTCAGATGCGTTTAAAAGCATCTTTTTGTGATCTCAGGAAAACAAACTTATTTTCTGTATTAAAAATTCTTTCATAGTTTCAAGAAAACAAAATCTTCGGTCATTTCCTCTGTGGCCTTCTATAAAAATGTCATAACCAGCATTTAAAAACATCCATGTATCTTCTGCCTGGTCCAGTTATTACCACTCAGAAACTGGAGCTTTAGGTTGAAAGCATTACATTTAACTCTTTAATTCATCTTTAAATACAGCAGCATGGTTTTGCTTTCTTCGAGTGCTGCAGGATGTGCCGGCATCTTCGTAATGTTTGAGAATAAATTGTTTTAGATGTCATCATCCTCAGTTTGTCAGATATTGATCTCTCCACACAATTATGTGTAATGATGTGCTGCGCCTCAGTTGGAGATCCATGGCTAATGCCAGAGCATGACAAAGTATAGATCACTACATGAGTCATTTTCCAAGAGCCCTTCTTACCTTCAAACACTCAACCCCCGGGCAGGGTCTGTCCTTGGACCTTTTCCTCATTAGAACATTCAACATCTATGGTCAGATAAAGCAATTATGTGGTGTGAATAACACCACGGTTTGGGGCTTGAATTGATTCCAAGGTGACTGTGTGCTGGGAAACGAGCGCTGATTATTGTGAAATGTTTTTGTCTTTCCCAGTTAGTCGGCCTCGTTGTGACTGTTTTGTCACTGGAGGGAATCTCCGTCAGCTGAATACTATTCTGAACTGACTAGGTTACTGATTGCAAATGGCAAGATGATTATGTCGAAAGGTGCAACAACACTGACAGCCTCAACGAGCTGATTCTGGGTTAAGATGCCCTTTAAGAAGATTGTTTGACATACATTTCTGTTCCAGACGTGTCTTGAATATGACATTTCAGCAGGAATTTCATATAATACTTATAATTCCATACATTATACATTAGATGTGACAGACTTAGACAAATAAAATGCCAGATTCAAACTAGTAATAACCATCCATTTGTTTTGACTTTCAATTAAATAAACAGATAACAATAAAAACTATACTGTATTCAGTTACTGAGTGGATGAACAATAAATGAAACAAGAAAAAGATTTTAAATTTGAGGATTTGTTTGATATATCAGTAAGGAATTGACCCTGCTGTCTTTTAATGGAGCTATCTAATGTTTTGCACTAGTTAAATATACATTGAGGAAACATATTGCAGTCCAGACATACAGTACTGTATCTGTAATATGTTTACGGCTCCTCCTGAATAAATAGGCTAAATATGCAAAACCAGTGTTGCATATTTTCAGCTTCAAAACAGCGATTTGGAAACCTATGGGTGACGCCACTGAGGCTCTGTCCATTCTTTATACTGTCACTGGTCTGCACACAGTTTTGGTGTTATACAGATTACTTGGCCTGACATTGTGTTTTTGAGGCAATGCTTGATAGTTTAAAGCTGGGGCGGGTCTTTGAACACAATGCAAAACCTTCTGCCTCTCCGTCCTTTAAGCCCATCCCACCAAACCCAGCAGCGTTAGGAGAAAATGACCCCATGAGGCGTCGTCCCTCATAGGGCTCCACAACGTGAGCCTCACTAAAAATCTAGTCCCTCTCACCATAACTTGTCTTCTCAAAGCCGGCCCTCCAGCGCTCCACACCTGAGGGGCAGAGCGCTCCAGGCTTTAGAGGCAGCAGCAAAGCTGTCTAACAGCGGGATGAGATAATGTCATAACATACTTTTTGACTGCCTCGGCAACACTCTGCTTTGGTTGTAAGGGACAAGAGACAGCCAGATTTCTCTGGGAGCTTTATGCCAGCGAAAAACCACACAGCTTAGCACACACCACACACACACGCCGGTGTCTCTGCTCAAAAGTTATTCCCCGCTGTTTGTCATCATGCCACTTGTCGATATGAGTGCCATGGTATCAAAGCCCAGAGCTCCGTGTGAAGCCAGGAGTTCACACACACGTGTTTTGTACTAAACGCTGTTGTAGGCAAAAGAGCAAATGATGGGAAATGATCACAAGTTTCAGGATTTTGAATCAGGCTTTCACTAGTGCTGACAAAGCACTGAAACTAAATGTAGAGAGAGGTCTCGGTTTGCGAGACTAGGCTAGGCTAACTAAACACAAAGTAGAGCTGAGGTCATTAGTTTTTGCAGATATTTGATCATAATCCAATATTGGGCTAATTAAAGTTTTGCTCTACTCCTGCTAGCATGACTGAAGTTAAAGGTCGTCCGGGCTCTATGGTGGACAAACTAGTTTCTAAACTACCTCAAACATATCCTTGGCATTTCTGAGCTACAGTTTCTAGTTACACACTGACTTATAGTGACCAGTAGTTGCTTGGAGAAAAAAAAAAAAGTATAAAAATAGGTTAGGTTATGATTAAAAGATTAGGAGCAAAGTCAGCTTTACAAGCTACAGTAATAAAATGAATATTGTTCCAGACAGTGAAAGTGTAAAGTAAATCACCTTAAAATATGATCATTTAAATCATTAGAAGAGACGGCAAAAGAAAAATGAGTCACCTTTTTTCATACTGACCCAATTCATTATAATCTTGGTCTGTGGTTCTAACACTCAGTTCTGCCTATTCTTTTTTTTTTTTTTTAAGATATTTTGTGGCCTTTATTTGACAGAGACAGCTTGAAGAGTGACAGGAAATGTGTGAGAAAGAGAGAAAGATGGGGAGTGTCCTCAGGAATGGCCGCAGCAAAGGCTGAGCCTTTGCACACGGGGCAGTTGCTCCACCAACTGAGGCTAAACGACACCGTTCTGCCTATTCTGACCTCTCCTTCACCTCCATCTCTTCCTTCTTTCAGCTTTCCAAAAGACTCCTCGGAGGAGGAGAAGGCACCCTGTGTGCAGAGCAGCAAGGGGAACTGAGGCACACTCAGCCTCAGGTAAACAAATACACTGTTTTTTTTTTTGTGCGCGTGTGTGTGTGTGTCTCCATTCCCTGCATGGCCACAATCCACAGCTTTGTTCAACAAACCAGTCAGAGGGGCAATCTGTTCTTTGTTCCTTTTCAGTGCTAAACAATTGTGATTATGCTGTTTTACCTTTCGCTTGGCAGGATCTGTGTCTAATCAACCACGTGTCAATTTATTTTTTTCTACTCTGGTCCGGTGTTGCTCTTGTCTGGTGAATAACTAGAGCCAATCAGAGTCTTTGTGAACTAGGATTAAAATGTCTGACAGCAGCAGCAGTTTAATCATCACTCTGAGTCCGTGCTTACGAGTTAAACAACATGCAGTTAACCTTTTGACATTTAGATTTTCCCTGTTCTCAAGAGTCTTTAATAAACCATCTTGGGGGCAGATGTATAAGAATCTTAATATGCCAAGCAATTTATTTAAAGATGGAGCTAATTACAGCAGTCTTTCCCTGTTGTCTTAGTGACAGAAAATGAGTAGTAAGCCTGTTGTCATTTTTACTTCACCCTCATAACAAATCTTTGTATGTATAGTTTATCCTGTAATATACTGAATTACCAGTTTATTAGATATATCTGTAGCTAACTAAAGTGGCACTGGAATGGCTAAAACGCTGCTTATGTAATGCTGAAACCACATTTAGCCCATGAGCATGAATCTGTTTTGTCTCATATATATAAGCATCACTGAAAGATCAGACTCAATGGATATATGTAACCTGCGCGCGTCACACTGGTGTCCTCTCATGCAAGCTGAAAACATTTTCCATTAATCATAAACACTGTCAGTGAAAGCTATATATTATGTATAATACTGGGACTGTATTGTGTCCACGCCATCTCCACTGCAACCGAATATCTTACTGGCAGAATAGTTTCAATCCTGCTCAATGTTACCACCCGGTTTGCTTTTGTGTTGAGGAGGATCAGTTTCTAGAATCAGGTTACGTTGTAGGAAACCCTGTTGGACACTTGAAGGGTGGAAGTGGTCAGTGCAGCCACCCAGCGCACTAGCTTGCTGGCACACTCTGTGGACAGGGACAACATGGCTAGGAGGGGAGACAGCTGGGCAACGGACACATGTTTTCCAGAGCACTGGAGGGATGTGCGACACTGGAGCATTGAGAAGCGGCAAAGCCACAGAGTAAGACCGTCTCTAACCTCTGAGCCGGTCCTGTCCTGCTCATTCTCTCTCTGTCTACATAACATAAACATTTTAGGGAAAAGTGTTCCTGCTGCAGGTCTTGCACATTTAACTGTGAACAGATTTTTTGTTGTTGTTGTTTTTCAGTGCAGTCAATAGTGATTTAGACAGTCTGTTGTGTATCCTAGGTACCTGTGCCTCTAATTGGCCAGCAGATTAATTGGTGCTCCTTTACTTGCCTGAACCTAAACTGCAGTGTCTGTGTAATAGATCTATCAATTGTATGTTTTACAAGAATGAAAATGAATTTTCTTCACGGCGAGTCTCATCGCTGTCGGAGTTGCAACAATACATTTAGCCACAGGGATCAATAAAGTTTCATTTCCAGAAACACCATGCAATGTATTTAGTGTTATACATTTGCTCATATGTTGTATGACCGTCCGTACGTATGTTGGAACATCCTGTAATGTTCATGTATCAGTTTGTCCTTCATATAGACAACACGACTCGAATCACTATATTTTTTACTGGCTTTACTTGTCTTGTATCTCCTTAACGCTTTTTAATAGAGTTGATATTAAACTGACACAAATCTGTATCAATTAACATATTAATTAGCTTACTTAGTGAACTCATTAACAGCAGGCGTATTATCTGTCATTCTGAAGCACCATCACACCATGCTGTGCTCCCAGTAAATAACAAACAAAGAGAAGGACAAATCTGCCTGTCGGCACAGACCAGTCTCCAGCTGTGAGACAATCTTTAATTTATCCGTGAAGTAACTATCCAAAATAACTTAATAACTACCCACCCAAGTGCCTGACAGACGGCAATCTTGTTAATCATAAGATGGCTACTGCATGTGTTTCCAAATAGACACAAAGCCATTACTGCAATTATTGCCCTGCTTGGAAAATTTAGATTTTGGCTGCCTATTTAAAGACGGTAGAGAACTAGTTTCCTGCTCACTGTGGACTTATGGGGGCATTCAACCCTGCAACCTAAAAATACACAAACCCCACCACTAGATTAAGGGGGGGGATTCATGGGTTTATTCAATTATTCAATAAAAATATATGTCATCCCAAAAAAAATGTTGCCAAACTCTCACTGATGCAAAGAAAAACATGGCATCACCATTTTTTCCAGCATAGCCACAACCTGCGAGCTGCGAGAAAAGCGGAGACAAAACATAAATGCATAGATCTCTCATGTAAACTAAGCAAAAGTGTTCTAGCGTTTGCTGAACAAATAGTTTCTTTATGAATTACTTTATCACCCATAGCTGATTAAGAGGGCCTTTAATTTGATTTTACAATAGATTTAGGATGCCTTCTAATACATGTCCAAAAACAGAGCAGTCTTCACTGCTATGTCTGCGTTGTTCACAGTTTTCATATTGATTAATGAGGACCATCTTTGGCAACTAAAATTAAGCCTAATTAACCAACTGGCTGCTGTAAGTGCAGTAAGGCCGAGCGCTTCCTGGAGCTCATAAACCAAAATATGAACCCACTCAAAACCAGTTCTGCTGTGTTCAAAATATGCACGATCCAATTCCACGTTGTAACATCTGTCTATAAATGATGAAATACCTCATTCGTCACTTTCCATTTACCCCCTCTCTGCTTCCTCTCTTTCTTCCACACAGTTGTGGGTTTTAGATGTGGAAGGTGTCCTCAGGTCCATGGCAAGACAGCTGGTGAGTTCATCCAAGTCCTTGTTATTTAAAGCACACTGAATGCATTAATCTGACTGGATAGATGAGTTAATCATCAAACATGTAATTCATGAAGTTTTTGAATGTGGTCATTTATAGCTTAATGTGGGCAATGGAGTGCACTAACGTATCTTCTCCTGTTCCCAGAATGCTTCTCTGGAGAAATATCCTCGTTGTAAAAGTGGAAACAGCCCAGAATGTCGCCCTCCATCTTTGAACCACTGCAGGTCTCTCTCCAGTCAACCATCTGATCCATAGGGGTGGCTTTAGAAGTATTTGTAGGCAGAACAAGCGTTAAGCCACTGATTGATTTGGTACCTGTCCGATTTTTCAACAAAATAGGCACCTACAGAAATGTGGCTTTGTGTCATGAGCAGTAAAATGACAACATATTTGTCAGACCTCGGTTGTTGTTTTTTTTCCCCCCTTTTTTTTTGCAAACTTGGCTGCTTCAATCACTCATGCGATGATCACTTCTCTTAAGCTGTTGTTTGACATTCAGGAGAGGAAAGTAATTTCACACCCTACTGTATCATTACTTTGTCCCACGAGCGATGAAAAGTAATTTCCAACTTGTGCTCCTCTGGAATGAATGCTAACATTTTGTCTGCTTCTTGCTGCCAGACCAGAAATAAACAAATATTTTCTGTGATGTACGCGGCCAGTTGCCTTTTTATTTAAAGCGAGCTCCATACCTACACTGTCAAAAACACACCATCACTTATTCTTTTATGTCGTTTTACTATCTGCACAGTTAAATAACGACTAAATCTTATACAGTAACAATTTAGCCCTACAAATGTAGGAGATCTCAGCAATTAATGCTGTTTTTTCCACGTTGTATGAGCTGCTGGACCATTTCCTTTGCAGACAAACGAGATCTAGTTATTTCCTGCCTGATTACATAAATGATTGAATCCTTGTTGATATTAAGGTTGTTTTCCTGTTTGTTGTCCTGGGGACACCGGTGTGCATTCAATTTACATTCCACTGGGACCAACAAGCTAGAGAGTTATTTTTGAAAAGGGACCAAAACTACCACTGTGACAGGAATACGAGTGTTATGCATCTATCCTATTGAGAACTCTATTATCGTAAAAGTCTGTTTTCCTATGTGACAGCGGTGTACCGAATCCCTCCAGCTATAATACAATACTGGCAGAAGCCGGGGAAACTAATGTGCCTAATATGTCCCCAGGAACATCGCCTATGCCAAGCATGCACTCTAAATCCGCCTGTGTAATCAAGGAGGTACAGTATAGGACACGAAAATCTACTGATAGCGGTGGCAGCACTTCCATATCTCGTTGTTGCCTCCTGCCTTGATGAGCCTATCTGACTCAAATTACAAGGTGAAAGCGCGGCTTTTGTGTGCCCTGTAAAGTAGAGCAGCTTGAGTAATGAGAGTGATCTTCCTGCATACTCTGGCAGACCATGGGAGTTAATCTAATGATGCTGTAGAAAGCCATGGTTCCTAATGGCCTCAGAGAGAGAAGGAAGGAAGGTATGGGGACAGAGAGAGTCTAATACACAGCCCCTGTTTCTTTCCCAATCACTGGGGCCTCACACTTGTACTAATCATCACTGCACTAGACTTTGAGATTGAATTTAGAAGGACGCCCAGAGCAAAGACCAGGAAGAATCGAGGGAAGAGAAGTGAACTTATTAGCTCGGGAGAAGCTGATTATAGTCGCGATGTTAATGTTGGCAATAGAAGGGTGCAGTTCATTTAGACATTACGTCAATATTCATCGTGAGTAAGTCAATATCAAGTGACCCATTTTTCTTAGTTATCTGTCATATCAGTCATGAGTCATATCAGCTTACGGGCATTTTTTAAATATATGTGTACATGTTTTTATACCGTAAAGCAGTGGTCAGCAATTAAGTTCAACCTCAGATCAGTATTTTCAGCGTTGTTTACTGGGAAGCCATGCAGGCATGGTGGACAACATAGGCCTGAATGTGTTTAGTATGTTTTGTTTCTTTTATTTATACATGTTTGCTTTAGGTTTGTATCCCAGGGCGAATGTCATTCTCTTGTTTTCATGGCTATCCATCCGTTAGGTATTCATATTTTCAGTCTGGACCAAAGTGGCGAACCAAGTGACTGCAAGTAAAAACATCAGCGTCATATCTTTATGATTACCTCTAATTTAGTGACATATGTGCAAAGTAACTGTGAGATAATGAATGAACTGATGATCTGTTTAGTCTTCACATAATCCTGCTTCAGTGGGAATTAATAATACATTGCACCCTCATTCATTCAGTATTTTTGCACTTAAAGCTGTACATAAAGATTACTTCAAGTAATCTTGAAGTAATATCCAGTAATTGAATTCAAGTGAATTAAAAGTACATTTTGTCTTGATCAGTGAATATGTCATCAGAACTTAACTTTACTGGAGGAAGACCAAAACGTTGTCATGTCCGTGCAGATTTAAAGAGGCATTGGGAGAAGATGTTTTTTTGTTTTTTTGTAACACCTCTCCCGCTCTCTGTTACTTGCAAATATAAGTGTTTCCGTGGTAATCCACACAAGTAACACAAATGCCTGATAATCAGCTGAAGGTTGATACAGCGAGCAGCAGCCTCCTGCAGCGAGAGCAAAAGTCTGATAAGATGCCACTCACAGGCAATTAGCACCCAGCAACAATAACGATCCTTCAAACGCTCAGACACACACACACACACACACACACACACACATGGAAACGCCTACACGCACTTGAGCTCTCCCTTTCTCCCTCTACTATTTTATAGGTTGTGGTTTTGTCAGGGGGCTTGAGTGGGTTGAAGAGGTTGAGAGAATAGCAAGGTGTCCCCTCTACCTGCATGATATGTTTGCTCTCTTCTCTCAGTGCCACTTCAGGAGATGGGCGGCGATATATAGAGGAGTTGCCATAAGTAGGTCACGTATAAGCATCATGAGAGCTGACCCTGTGGTTGACACTGTGATGTGGGAAATGAGATGATGGAGGATCATTGCTCTACATGTCATACACCCTGTTTAAGATTTTGATAACGAGTGAGACTCTTTAGAGCGTGATCGTGTTCTAATGAGTCATCCCAACATAACACCCATGGAGTGCAGAAACATGTGGACACAGGATCCGGTTCAGAAATGTTCAGGCTTTTTTGTTTTAATCTGAAAGTGGACATGCGGCGATGTGACCGCCGTATGCCGACAGATTACACCATCTACAGCGCACACACACATGACTGCATCTCAGTGAACGCACATGTAAGTGATGCCCACTGGCCACGATATTCATATGCATTTCTGAAACAACGCTGCGTTTCTAGCATTACATGGACGTCCTCTAATCGAGTCAGGCAAGTCGGTTCAGTCATTTTGCAAGAATGCTTATCACCCCCTGTGAAGCACACGCATCATGCTAATCCAGCAGCCGTCCTCCACAAACATGCTCCCGCAGCTGAACATCTAGAGAGTGGAGGTGACCCAATAAACCACGTCCACATATAATGAGGAGTGATTCCCCCCGCTGCAGCAGGAGAGGCCTGGGCTTTTCCCCTGCCTCTTCTTCTTGGCATATCTTCAGTTCATTGAGTGACTCAGCCATTGGGATGCTCCATGGCTGCTGGGTGACTGCTGAGAAAGAGTTTGATTAAAAGTGACCTGGTGGATGCTGCAAGATGCTTCTGCTGTCCTTGGGGTGCTGGACCTTTGTGTTGGTTGTATATGGTGCAATTGGCGTGCTAAAACAATTATTAGGTCGATTTGAAGCAATGAATGAATTAGTTGACCGACTGAAAATTAATTAGCATCCTTTACTTTACTGTAAGTCATTTATTCGTTGGTTCCAATATCTCAAATGTGAACATTTGGTTGTTTTCTTTAATAAAGTTAAAGAAAATGTATTATAGTTTGTTTTGGGGACTGTTGGTTAGCCAAAACAGGCAAGGTGAATATGTACTTCTAGGATCTGGGGAAGTATGATGGGCATGTTTTAACTATTTTCATTATGTTTGAATTTCCTTAATCGATGAAGAAATACAAAAAGCAGAGATAGACAGCAGTTGCTTCCTGGAGCCTTGACATCACTGTGACATTGCCAGGCAACCAGCAAAACATAACCAGAAGTGCTTCTATAGATAATAATATTTCAGGAGTGCTAAACAGAATTAATGTATTACGGAAAGAGTCTAGTGGGAGTGTGAAGGAGCACAAAGCTGAAGAAAGCCCAAATATAATCCAATTTATTTTGACTACTAAACATCGAGTTTTCCATTTATATTTCTCCATAAGAAGCCTTAAGGGGTGAAAAATCTGATTGTCTGTACTGACAGGATCTCATATATTCTGTAACGGCTTGTTCAGAGTCTAAATTGAAGATATATGATGTTTGGATTGAGAGAAATAATCAAACAAATCCAAGGCTCTAGGTGTGTTGACCCTCTTTTTTTTCTTTACAGACACAAGGTTCAGTATTTCATTGCTATTTCATAGTCGTAGTGATATGAATTTGCTTTGGTAAGGTCAGCGCATCACATAAGCTTATGATTTCTAACTGACTACTTACTTACTCACAGTGCTAGTATGATGTGCAATGCATCCAGGCTTTCATATTTTGTCATCAGTGCCACTATAAAACCCATTACTGGCAGCATAATCCATCTTCATCATCGCAACAGCGATGCGCCTGAGGAGTACGTCGCTTTGAGGAAAATAATAAAGGAACCTGACTTTTCCTTGGTCAAATCAAAGTCATTCTTGCATTGTTGTTTTGCTCCAGGCGAAGGCACACGATCCGCAGAGAGGAGAAGGGGAGTGGTAGGAGGAGGAAGTAAGCATATATGCAGATGGGAATTAGTGGTCCCAGTAAACACCTGGAGCCAGAGGGGAAACGAAATGATCTTATTCACATGCAAGTCTTGTCCCTGCAGAATATACCGCTGCAAAAAAAAAACACACAGCATTTCATCCACTTCACACCAGAACATAGGTAGGCATCACCTTAATTCCTTCTTTGGCTGTGAATGCAGCTTTTGCCCAAAAGCCATTCAGGCTTTACTTGAACATGAACATATTATGTAATTTGCTGCATCGGGAGAGAAAACGCCTCACAAAAACGTGCATGTTTCTTCAGCGTGAGATCATTATACACGCTATGGGCTTCACAACAAAAGAGGCCTTTCATTTCAAACTGCAGGGTAGATGCTGATTTCCTAAAAGCTATTGATTGAAAATGGCACAGCTGAGGAGCGGGAGAGGAGCCATGAATGGAGACAGTGGATTCTCACTTCCACCGCTCTCCAGCTGTGAGCTCTATTGCTGCCTGCCCTTGATGGGGGGGGGGAGAGGGGCCGTCCTTGCATATGGTGTTTTTCATGCCGTTTAAGACACAGTAGATGACACTCCCATATGCGCTTGAGAGTATAGTTTTAAGAGGTTTCATCTCAAAAGGGGCGATGGAAATAAACTATGTTTTCACTGCATACTTTCTGCACACATGCCCCAGTTTGCACTAATTGCCATCACTGGCATTCCTCGCCATCTGGTTTCATCTCCTGAACATTAAACCAGTGAAACAAGATTAATAACTGATAAGCAGCCATTATCTGTTGTTAGGGGCAATGCAGTGCAGATGTCAACTTAGTGCATATCAATAGAGTCAATACATTAACCTAATTATTGCTTATATAACACACAACTCACTGAGACTGCCTCTACCCTATCACCAGCCCACACCCCCCCCCCACGCACACACTGACAGATAACTGAGTGGGAGGCAGCAATGTCATATACCTCAGCATTTAGTTAGCATTGGCATCCAACATGACAGATTCCCCGTCTGGGTCACTTAGCACTGATGGCTTGCAGAAAGGGTTTGCCTGTCTGCACGGCTCTCCTTCACTTGCCCCTTAATTCTGCTCTGTTTCTTCACATGCCCACCCCCTTTGTCAAGGCGCTGCCATAATTATATAAGAGCTATGCAAACCTGTCTCTTGCTGGCAAACAATGAAACATTTCGAGCCCCGAAATGATGAAGTTTAATGGTGATGACTATGAGAGATTTGCAGCCGCACATTGTGAAACTCATCATTTAAAGCGAATAAAGTTGTCGCTGCCAGGATGCTACTGTATGTGGCACGTCATCATTTGTGTATAACTTCATGCTAAATCATTCTCAGTCCTCTGTAGATTAGCTACTGTGAAAACTGAAAATGCAATTTAAAGAGAAAAAAAAGTATTATCATTTGTTTTTCAGATGGCGTCAGAGGAGAAGTTAACGTTTGTAAAGAAATGTGCGACCTCAGATCCTTTCTCACTCCACTGACCTGCTGGTGTCCTTGTTGTTACGAGCAACTACACTTGGTTTATACTCTGAGAACTTTATACGAAATCGCAGTGGCATATTATTATTAACAGTCTTGTTTTATGTTCCAGTTGTCCCTGTATATGTAGGGTCTCTGTGATAAAGTTACGACGTAACACAACATACTCAAGCAATGGGTTTAATGAGTTGACGAATACTCTGCGCCTTGAAAGAGCCTTTTAGTGACCATATAAAATCCCAGCCCTTTATGTTGTATATTCTTTATATAAATAAACTATAAACATCCTATTTTCAGTCAAACACCTTTGAGGAGGAAAAAATAATGGAAAGTTGTACATGGTCAAAGTACTCAGTGGGCAAAAATGCATGCATGTCATACTGTATGCATACAAACCCTTGACCTGCATCACATGTTGGAGTGAAATGTGCAGTAAATGTATGATGTTGCATGAGATTAACTGTACTGACTTACCTTCTGCAGTTTGGCTTTCATCATGCAGCGTGCTGTTTGGTTAGACTATTTTAAGACAGGCTTTTAAAAATATCTGCATTTCAGACCCAATATATTGTGGCTGGAAATGATCATGCTGTCTTTTTCTGAATCAAACACTGCCATCTGGTGGTCCACTAAAGTAACTTCTCTTTTATGCAGAACAAGGGACTTCAATAGAGAACATGAAGGCAAATAAAGTATAAAGAATGAGGCCCACAGTCTGTTGCTCTTCAGGAAAAGGCCTTTTGTTGCTGAATGTTGTACGGGGGAATCCACAGTAGCTCACGGTGGCTGGTTCAAGTCCAACACCATCCAGTCAATACCAAGTGGAAACTGCTCAACAGTTCACCTCATGGGCACTGCTGAGGTGCTGCCGAACTGACTGTGCGGCAGCGCCATCGCTATGACATCTCTCCAAGCATTAATGCGTCCTGCGTGTATACTTTGGGCCTGTGAATGTAAAATGAGTATAAAGTATGCCTACTTCCCTCTTCTTTTATTGGACCTGACCAAACTAATTTCTATTCTGGTGGGCAGAGGCTGGATCTTATTTCACTATATAAACACAGTCTAGACATGATCTCAATAAAGAAGTCTTGAAAAAGGTCTGTTGTTGCGATGCTGCATATTTTCTGTAATAAGCTGACTTAAAGACAACATGTCATTATAATCATCATTATAATCAGTATAATATACAGAATAATCGTCATGTTGCTGCATCACATCTTCCTCATGTACATCACAGAATATCCATCCATCCATTTTTTGTAACCGCTTGTCCTTATCAGGGCTCGTGAGGAGCCGGAGCCTACCCTAGCCGACAGGGTACAGCCTAGACAAGTATAGTTCATTGTAGTTTTTATGTCCCTTAAAATCTGTGTGAATTCTGAGATTATTTTAAAAATACATGAAATGTGTTGGAAAATAGTTGCTGAAAGCCTGAAAAGACTTTGAACGATGTGTTACTCAGTGATGTGGAGTTAGAGGTTGAAACAGTTTTTGGGGTTTTTTTTGGCGGTCCTAAACGGTGACACACTGAGGCCACCCTGAGCCAGCCCTGCACCCCTAGCAGAGAGATGACATAGATGAATTCATCTCGCTCAGAGTGTTAAAGTTAGTCATAGAATTTTAACTGACACGTTTTAGTCGCTTCAAAATTGCTGCTTGACTGCTCCCACGTGTGGACGTGGCTTGTATGCAAGAGGGAAACCTAATGAAATACAGAGAGTGACACACATTTACGTTTGTCTATGGTAATCAGTTATTATACACTGTGCTGTTAGTAGTCACAAACTATGAGGGAGCTCACATAATATAAAAAACAGTTGGAGAGAAAGTAAAGGTCACTTTTTCATTAGACCTTTTTTACAGAAGACATTTTGACATGTCACAGTAGGAGAAGCACAGGGATAAATAATAAAATAAGCGAAATTATATTTGCTTCAGTGTCAGGGTCCTGGTGTCGTTCATGCTGATTTACTGTCACACTGTCATGGCTTACTGAAACACTTGAATAGAGAATGTTATCAGTAAGACAACTGCAACTCAAACTCATTTCATTCTCATTCTCATCATTTGATGAGAATGTGTTTGTCTTCATTCACATAGAAATAACTTCCATGACAATTAGAATCAATGCGTTTGGCAATATACTTTGCAAGAAAATTCTTTAATTTTGGTTAAGGATGATGAATTTTATTATATTTTCATCAACAAAAGAGTGATTTCATTTTTGACATGTTCATTTATCACTTTTTATTCACATTTTATCTGTTGTGGAAATTTTCTCTGCTGCTGGTGAAGAATGAAATAGAGACTTCTGCCGGCCGACAAGGTTTTATTTTCTTTGCAAAGAAAAGCTCAATCAACATGCGAGCAGTCAAAGATGAAGAAAGACCCTGAGCATGGGGAGACCTTAAGAATGCCCCCCAGCATATGTTTTACATCCTTTTGTCTGTTGCAGGTATTGGTGTGTTTTACACCTGAAGTATCCTGCAGAGTCTTGTATTTAGGTGCGTGGTAATTTACAAAAACAAAAGGGCCTGGTACCTTATGTTAAGGAGGGGGAGGTTGTGCGTCTCTAGTGGCTGAAACAACAACAAAAAAAACTGAGTTTACTATTACATATCACAAAACAATCAATCAATCGGGTATGAAAAAGCATTCAGAGTGGCAGTATCAATCATGTTGTACCACAGCTAACAACAAAGTAGGCTAATCTGATGACAATAATACTGATACTCTATCACAGAAAAGTCATGAATGTGGAAGTTCATAAATGAAGATAATACTCACATGTGTGTTACCTGTGTAAAAATGACTTCCTGGGTGGTGAGACTGCTGGCATCAGATGTGTAAGTGCGACAGTAAATGTATGCTGACAGTCACAGTTGATTTGAATCAAAGGTTCGTAGGGCTAACTCTGCAGATTCCATAGGAAATGTTTGGGGTCATTTTTGACCCCGCTTATGGAAAGATGCGGTAGTGATACAAAAGCTGCAATTTCTTAAAATGTATGAAAATTCTTTTAATGCAATGGCCTCATGTCAGAAACATGTTTTATGAGGAATACCTGGAATATGAAAATATAAATACTTTTAATTTCAAAGATTTTGAAGAATTACAACCCTCTGGGTCATTTTTTAGCCAACTTGTGCATCTTGTAAATACACTTAATTGGTCTAAAATTATTTTGACACCCTTGATTATAAAGTTTGGAACCTTTCCCTTATTGTACCACTAGGTGGGAGCATGCCCACTCTTTTTGCCGGCAGGACGACTGAACAGTAAAGTTCAATCAAACTGCAGCAAAGTGCGTCAAGCTAGCAGGAGACACCCAGCTCAGAGAAACTGGGCGGTTATGACTTCAAAAATAAAAGCTTAGACTGGTCATTTGGCATCTTCAATGGATTACGACCATGAATGTGGACATCCATAAATCGATGGCTAAAAAATATTGATTATAAACGTGTTTCACTGTCATTGTTAAAGAAAATGCAGTGGGAAACAGGTTAGTACACCAAGGACATACAGAAGCCTACTGCTGGTTTTCCATCATGTCTTTAATTATACATATTCACCTATATAATATATATATATATATATAAACAGTATAAATAACACAGTTAAATTTACAAAATCAAAACATAAACTGCTAAACGGAATTTATTGAACTGAATTGTATAGACTTGATGATGAGATTGATTATTATTATTATTATTTATTTAAAATAAGGAATAAATGACTTATTTAGTATGCTGTGGTTACTGGTCTAATTAATTTAATTTAATTGAACTTTTAATTGAAATCTATATCAACTGACATGGCAAGTGCCCACAGTACTGTATGTAATTTGTGTTCCCCCAAAATACAGGTCGTCAAGTAATGTGGCTTTTATTTTGAAATGTAACTGGATGTGGTGCGTTTGATTCCGTTTACCTTCACACCGGTCCGGGAAGCAGGCTGTCAATGCGGTCCTGTCTCCACTTTGCTCGCACCATCCAGGCGGATAGCAATGTAAGAGTGCGGCTGCTGCTCTCTCCCGGACCCCCCGCGTCTCGGTATCCGCCGTCCGCCTCAGGATGGATCAGAGGATAACTGAACCGGACCACTTCAACCCGGTTTCTCTGTACGGGGAATTCACGCTCATTGGTAACCGAAAAGTCCGGTATGCCGTGAGCTTGACCGAGAGGGACCTCATCGTCCAGAGACTCACTTCAACACCTGTCGGACGGAACAAGGTGGTGCTCAGCCTTAAGGACTGCGTCGGATGTCGGGCTTATCGGGAAGATGACAACGCGGACCCGGCAGCTTACTTGGCGGTGTACTCGTACCCGCTCAAACGTCGGTGGATGAGTTCCGGGGTGTCGCGGCAGAGAGTGGAGCACTGCTTTCGTCTCGCCGCCCTCCAGGACCCGCGCGCTAACCTGGAGGAGGCGGAGAAGTGGGCTCGCGCTGTCCGGGAACGGTCTGCCCGGCAACAGAACAGAGATGGTGAGTGTCCCATAGCAACAGGAGGGAAAAGTTTAGTACCAGGACCACAAAACACAGGTGCATGCCTGATAGTGCAAGTCTACACATGAGTATTGGTGAAAACAAAGCGAAGAAATGAGTTGTGGTTCTCAAGTATTCTCTACTCCGTGTGTGTTGTAATAATTATGAAAAATGCACCATAAAAGCACAATAAATGAATGAAGGCTGGGCTGCATCTTAACTTAGGGCCTCAGGGATAGGAGTGCTATCATACAGCCTCTTTCATTCCCATGTACACTGTGCTTTACTAGTGCTTTACTACCAAACACGTTTGCAATTCATTAAAACATCACAAAGTAGTTGAACTGAACTGGGTTGAACTAGTTCAGGTCTGGGGCCTTGGGGTGTCTTTAACATTGCAGGCTTGTCTTTGTCTGCTTTAGCCAAAAACTCTTTTATGGTTTATTCTCGTGTCAGTTTTTCATTTAGAATATTTTGCCCAACAGTTAGTGAATTATTTAATATCATGCACTGATTATTTCCTTTGCATTGTTGGTTTTTTTTTTGCCACATCAACCATACCTTAGCTGAAGGCTTTGCTACCTTTTAAAGTACTCCTTAAATAAAATAACAGGACTGGTTTGGTGCAGAGTCACATTTCAGTAACTCCAGAATTCAAACAAGGGTTACCTTTGACATACTCCTTATATGAATAAAACAATAGGACTGGTGTGGTACTGTATACAGAGTCACATTTCAGTAACTCCAGTCCGCAAACAAACCATTTGAAAGGAAAAGACACCTGAGAAACAGGAGACAATAATACTGCTATTGAGTTCATGTAACGCCAAGAGGTATAATTACTCCAGTGGGAAACTGAATGTCCTAGAATTGGAGATTTATAAAGATAAGTTTTCTCATTATTTGTCCTCTTCACCGAGCTGACCTGACTCTATTATAAAAACCAAACCAAAACAAAAACGATTGTTCGCCTCACAGAAATGTTTTGTTTTTTACCCAGACAAAATATCCTGAAATTTTATACGGCTTATGTCAAGAGGGAACAGCAGTCTTTTATTGACTCAAGATAGAATTATTGGCTTCGAGACGTATTGTGACTATCTGGAGCTTAACCCGAGAGTCATGGAGACAGTGACCTAACAAGTTTTCTACCTTGGGACAGGGAACCAAACACACAGCCGTGTCTCCATGGCTTCACCTGCTCTGTAGTCACGTAATGCACCTTCATCTCCACCCAGACTTTAAAACGTCTGCTGTAACTGGAGCTGTTTTTGCAGACACATTTTTTTTTTCCTGCTTGCAATAATTTAGTCTAATTCTAACAAAGTTTACAAACCAGAGCTGAAACAATTGACATTTCACTAAGACCCCTCCTGTTGTTGTTGTTGTTGTTGAAGCAACACCTGTCAGCTGAAACTGACAGATTTTATCAGCTGTTAATAGTTGGTTGAAAGCTCTAGCTGACTTATTAATGTTTCCAGCTGACTTGTATTGTCAAGCAGTATATTTTATTTATGCAAGAGACCAATGAGATGGCTTTGAGAGTGAAGACTGAATGATGATTTTGCCAAACCAAACATGAAGCGCATTTTTGGTGTTTTTCAAGCAAACCAAAACCATGTGCTGGATCCAGACCCTGAGATATGACAATGTGCTGCCCGTTCTTAAATATCTTTGGTGTTGGACGAACAAGAAAATTGAAGATGTCACCTTGAACACTGGGAACTGACTAATAGAAAACCTGTGTGTGGCATATTTTCATATTTTGGCACTTTAGAAGTCCTTGAGAAATAATCGAGGTTTATTTTAATTAATTTATTGTATCCATAGTCAAACATATGCATTTCTTAGCATTCCTGTGGTCAGCAGCTTTCATTTCATTTACGCTGCCGAGGTCTTTATTATCTCTGGAATGTAGCAGCAGGATTCCTGTCTAAAAAGCAGCCCACAGAAAGTTACTCATTATGCCAGGGGCCTTGTGGACCACTCTAAATCATGTCCAGGAGCTCTGCATCCAAACCATTAGGCTAAATTAGGTCAACACTGCCTGTCTGACCTCTCCATCAATACTGATGCATGTTATGGCTTAACTTCCAGTGTTCTTACAAAATTATACCGAAGCCCTCTATTTGGTGCAGATCCATTTACCTTTGGGGTCTGCTAGGTAGACATGTGATGAATAAAAATGTAATGTGACCGCATCTAGTTCTGCAAGAGAGTTTTTAGTCTTGGCCAATATGTTATATGCACATCTGATTTATTACCCAAAAGGCCAACTCTCATCTTCAACTCCATGTTTCCATGAATGTTTGGTCATCTTGTGTAGATAATGCTCACATGCAAACAGGTGCCGGACATGTTTGCACATGCTCAGGTTGCCTCTCTGCTCTAATTGGAGACACTGCAAAGGGACTGACTCCACTTCATGGACTCATGGAGTCAGTCAGTGACATCAATAATAGTTTGCACAACAACGATCCGCACATCCGTTAAAAGAGTGACACAGCAAGATCTCAGCTGCTTCTGTTTTTGGCGTCTGATAACATCAGTGCATAGTAAGTGATTTTTATAGGAATGTTGCAATTATTTATCAAAAATAGTCTCAATTTGTATTCTGAGTACGGTTGATTAACCAGTCTGAATATGGGTTTTCAGTTTGTTTTCATTAGCCGTTGGCTTAAACCCAACTTTTAAAGCAGCAATTTGTAATACCTCGCCACATGCTGCAAAAAAAATAATAATAAATAAGGGGCAGCATGTCACACAGATCAAAATAGTTTACACCAAAAATGTATCGCAAACTTTCCAAACTTATAACAGCAATGCCAAGTGGTCATATAATGGCTGTTGGGTTGTTTGTGCTCATACACCCACTTTCTACTGTTACATTGGTATGAACCCAAAATAAAAAAAATAAACACTGAGCTCTCCTCTGCCCCACCGATAAGAGTTACCAGCTTAGAGCAGAATCCAACGGGACTCTCTCCTGCTCCAGCTCTGCAGCTCTGCCCCTGCTGTCTCTTCCTTCCCGGCCTGCTGCTGCTTCTGCCGCTGTCTGTCTGTCGGCCGGCAGCAGCTCTGTCCCTCCTCTCTGCCTGGTTCTCTCCTCATTCTTCCTCATATTTAACTAAAGGCAGACACCACACACAGTGAGTCACTATCGCCGTTTCAGCACAACATTATAGCTGTTACCTCTTCCCGTTCTGTTGATAATGTTGCTGAATTTGTTGCTTTGAGTGTTTAAACATTCTTGGCTAAATCTTACATATTGCACCACAAAACGTGAGGCGACAAGAGAGGACACATGCGTCAATCTTTGCTGACACCAGTTCCTCGGCCTTTAAATTTCATCTCTGCTCCGACAATTACAATTGACAGTTCAGATGCATTGCCAAGTATTTCCTAAATACTATTGATCCTACGTTGTCAATAAATGGCAGCAGGGAGGGAGGTTACTACTATTGATTAAATCAATCACCGTAGGTCGTCATTAGGCTTGAGCACTTGGCGGCTACTGTCCAGTGACAGTGAATTACAACTCATTGGCAACTAATGTGAATTCATCCATTAGGGTTACCCAGCATACATTTGCCCAATCACAAAACACAGGCACTACAGATACAGGGTCTCTGGCATTGTGGTCCAACCTTTATTATTTTGCGTTGCCCTCATAATATTAGATCCAGTGTATTACCATGCTGATGTGCAGCCACAGGTGAATTCAGTAGCAGTATGATGAGCATTAAAATAACTGTATTTAAATATCTTCATTTAAAATGATGCAATAACTGAAAGCTTCAACACTTAAGGAAAAAATATAGATAAGGGGGCGGGGGGTTATCATCACAGGGGTCATGACTCGCACTAATGCATCATGACTGAGTAAGGCTGTTAGTAAGGTGTGAAACCATGGAAACGGCAGTGATAGAAAGCCAGATGAGAGGCACCTTATTCAACATTCTCAGGGGGGCCGGCGTTGCTCCTTTTAGCATCAAAATCCAGGCCTCTCTCAGCCAGTCAATGCTGTTACTGCTACCTTACGTAGAGACAGAGTTGAAGCTGGGACAATTATGCTGTGTCAGACTAGAATGGAGCACATGCAAGCAAGAATAGGAGGTTTGGGTTTTAAGATTTAGATGGATCTATTGGAAGATATGTACCGAAATCATTTCATTGCAGTCACCTGAAAATCATGAATTGTTGTGTTTTTGTTAGCTTATAATGAGCCTTTTACCTCTACAGAGAGTCCTCTACCACAGAGGCTACCGTGTCGAACCACCAGTTCATGCACTAGAGTGGCCCAGATATGACCTTTTGCATTTTTCTCGTGTTTCGTGGCCACCACTGTTGTTTCTCCTTCTCGTTTGGAAGATGAGAGTGAGGCAAGGAGTTGTTAGCCAGAGCCCACAGAAGATGGTGTATGGCAGAAATTCAGCATGCTTGTCAAAACACAGCAACGACTGTCCTGCCATGCATGTCAAGACATGTTGGGTCTTAACAGTTTAAGTACCTGAAATTGTGGCCGTAAAGCCTTTAAGGCACAAAGTGACTTTTGAGAAATACCGGATTTAGAAAATGTTGTCAAATGCTGCATCCGCCAACTCTACGTATACTCCTCAAGTTTTGTTTTGTATCTTGTGACATGGTTTTGTTTTCTATTACGTATTGAGAAAATCAATAAGCAGCTATTATGATGAAAAAGAATTGTTTCAGTAACTGTCTTGCAAAAATTCCCAAACATAATTTGATTCCAACTTTTTTCCCCGCTGTATTTACATCATAGTAAACTGAACATCTTTGGATTTTACAGCTAAACAAGACAAGATGAGGAAATTAACATGGACTTTTTGAATTGTTTTATGCCTTTATGTTCAGGCTGTAGCTCAGGAGGTAGGCGCGTTGTACTAATTGCCATCCATTGGTTTCCAAAGCGCTGTTTTGAAGCTGTGGCTCGATTAAGCCACCTGTAATGGCACTTACCTGTCAATCAAGCGGCGACGCTGTTAATTATGCGTAATTTTAAGCCTTGATATAATTTGAACGGGTGAATTAAAAAAAAAAGGTCACCCCGCTCACAGTTGTCATGATTGGGGAAATTAGCTATAGAGACCAAAACCATTTTTGAACCGCACTGTAAACATGTTTATTTCTGCTGTGATTGACTCACTCCTGCAGTCTGTCTCAAGTGGCCCCTCGAGGAATTACAGTTTTTAGCACTTCCACAGTGGCTTCATTTGGAAAGGCGCTTCATAAGTACAGTCAAGTTACCATTATCAATATGTTACTGAGGTACTGAGTCTATTACAAAGTGAGTGCACAACAGACACAAGAGCTGAAAGAGGAACTTAGTGTCCATTCACATAAAAAAATGAGAAACTAATAAAGTGTGCTTCTATTATCATTGAGGATCACACCCTCGTGAGTAACACGTCTTCAACGGTTAAGAATGTTGAAACTTCCTGACGTTCTTAAATTAAACTGCATATTTTATCTTTGCTCATACAGGAGTAAAAAAAAAAGAAGATTTGATCAGCGCAGTGTGCTTTTCTTTGGGATATGAGAGGTAGTGTGTGTGTGTGTGTGTGTGCCTCTCTAAGGACTCCTCCTCATTGGATATACGCTGCAGTAGAGCTTGACGTGCTCTCGAGACCTCTGATTCAGCCTCTCTGGAGCTTTCTTCAGCTCTCGGGGCTCGCAACAGCGTCCTGCCCAATCTTTCTCTCACCACGAGCAAGTACATCAGAGATAATTAGACAAAAGACACTCCAGCCTAACCCCCTTCAAACGTTGCTTCTGCCGTTGCTGCAGGATATCTCCACCTCGACCCGGAGGATAACTTTCTGTACATTATACCACCAAGCATAAAAAAGCATTCGGTGCTCACCCAGTTTACTATTCTCAGAAATGGCCTCTCAAGACATTCTGTGATACGCCGACAACAACAACAACCACTAATTGACCATTCATCTTACAGAGCAGCTGGTTCACCTCAGAGAAAGCCTGTCTGTGCCTGGTAAAAGAACATGTGGTTGTGGGTTTTTTTTATGGTGGGAAGTCCATTTCCTCCATACGCCGGCACATTTTATATGCATTTAGCTGTTTTCTTTAACAGTTTGCTGTAAACTTATGTTTTGCCTCATATTTCTTGCCTTAAAATGGGCTAATATTTCCGGGAAGTGAGTGTCCAGCGGAACATGCGCTACATGTAGCGCCAACTGATGGTGACAGTAATTAATTGATTAAGTTCCAGTTTGGATTAAAAGAAAGGATAAACCCTAAACTAGTGGCATTACAACCGAGTGACTTTAGAAAAGTTTGTTTTCATGCAGCAACCTAACCTCCCCTCCCTAATCTGACCCTGCAGCCTAAAATACCCATTTGGGACACACATCATTCCACAAAGGGACAGACGGTGGTTTCATCCTCTCTCTCTCTCTGCTGTCCTGACCTTTCTCTCTGTCTCACAGCGTATGTGTCTCTATTATTTAACAGTGCGGGGGACACACACTGTAGTCAAGTGGTTGACGGACAGCTCGGGATGATTTTAATAAAAACCTCAATGTCATAAACTCCCTGCCTTTCCTAATATAGATCTCCAGCAGGCTAACCACTGCCACCTCCTCCTCTCCTCCACCTCCCCCTCCTTCTCCTCCTCCTCCTCCTCCCACTTCCACACCCATTGTGGTTCTGGCTCAGCAGAAATCTGCTACGTGCCTGAGCAGCTTCCACCCTTTGATTTACAGACAGCATTGTGGACGAGAGTTATCACCTCGCTGTGCCTAAACGTTACTGCAGTCTGGCCGAGTGAGGCGAGTAAGGTTCCTTTAAAGGCTCAGCCTGCGATAAACAAAACGGGTGGACCCATTACCAAACGTTAAAATAGAGGAGTTGATTGGCAGGTGTTCTAAGGAATGTTTGAATGATTTCTGACGTGTGGGATTTTCATATCAGTTATGTTAGTAAAACATGGGCAGATTTTGTTTAGGATCAGATGAGCAACACAGAAAATCAAACCAAATCCTCAATTATTATTATTTCGGTTATTTTCAGACCCTGATTATCATGACATTGTTCATCATTATGGTGTGATAGAAAGGAAGAGATGGTGCAATGGGTGTAGCACCTTTTATGCAGTAGATTTTATCACCTTTCATCAAAATTTAAAGACTGGGGCTCCAGCCCCACCGTGACCCTGTTGAGGATAAGCGGTTACAGATAATGGATGGATGTATGCGGGCGCATGTAACAAACTAGCATCACCCAAACACAAGACAATATACAGTCACACATGATGCGGCCCACATTGACCTGCAGTTAGGTCCAGATCCAAACCTTGAAGCTCCAAATAAAGCACCTTACCATGAATGATGGTATGAATGGTGACCTTTGAGTGTGAGAACTGAACCTCTAATCGTGATGGGATGGACCCTCAGCTGGCCTTGGACAAAGCTAACATTTAGCAGATTGTGATTGGACATATCTGTCATATTACAGGAGGCAGACAGAGTATAAATACCAGGTCAAATACGTGGTAATCCATTCATTCCTTAATGTGGAAACTGGATTCCCTCCTAATGGGCATTTGTCAAGACACAGTGCCCACATCACGAGTGAGCAGGAAACAGAAACATACGAGCAGTCTTCTGTAGGAGACCAATCTGTCAGTGGATACAAGGTTTGTTTGAAAAAGTACAAAGTGCATCAATTTATCACAAAGGTTGATATGCGGTCCTGCACGGAGCATGAATGATGAAGCATAAAAGATACTACAGACAAAACCCACTCCAGCCACCGCCTGTTGTGCCTGCTGCCAAACCACCAGACTACAGAGCTGCTTCTCTCACATTCATCCTCTGCACACCACCATAAATAAGAGTAATAGTAAGTTATGTAATTTTTATCACGGCTTGTATTTCATTGCACAACCCCGCGTTGTACTAATGATAAATAACCTTGTACCTTGAATGGAGAGCAATATCATGTGCCAGGCTGGGCACATGCCAGAGTTCACACCATGTGTACACACAAGTGCCACCTGTGCTTGTACGCGACGTTGAACTACATAACAATCAGTATCAGTAAAATAAATATTAATCTGTGTTGATATGAGCCAAACATCAATCCGTGGAGTGTTTTCTTTGTGGGATCTGTGAATGGCACATGTTCTTTGTTGACATTTCATACTAACATGAATCAGCACGTGTTTCAATGACGCTATGAAAGCTATGTCGGCAGACTGGGAGGAACAGGAATACCTCCCATTATTCCAAGCAGGGAGTGTTCAGTCAAGATTGTGCAAGCCTTATTGTCACGCCATTGAAAATGATGTAGATTATTGTACTACGCTGTTTGTTAAAGGTGCATTGTGTAAACAAATTTCCATTGTGTATTTTATTTAGGTGTAATTACCAGTGATGGTAGAGGTGCAGTTTATTGTGCAGCCATATTGTGTCAAGCAACTATTCTGTCGTTCGTTTCATTAATAGAGAGAGCGTGCAGATGATTGCTCTGTAATTGTGCTCTGAGGGATTTGATGTGAACACGGAATAAATGACAACAAGACATGTTCCTCTGCATCCCCCAAATGACACCAGGCCTGAACAGAGCGGGACTGGTCCCATCTGAGTTGCACATTTATGCCAGCTGAGCGGTGGTGCGGTGTGCCTGAGGGAACTGTTTTATCAAAACTGCTGCTTCATTCCTCAATCACAGGCGGTTTTTGCTTCGTCACGCTTCACTGCTGATTTTAAGGAAGCGTACGTGAGACGCCGGTATGACTGACTGACGGGTGCGACGGGCATCACAATGAGTCAGTGTGACTTGTTGAGCAATGACGTGCTTTTCGTTCAGAGACAGTGACCATGTAAGGTCACGGATAGTTCACAAAGAGGATGCGACGTGCTGAGTAGTGTTTGCGTTTTACCCACATCCCGTTTCACGTGAAACGTCTGGACAAGTAGGAATATTGTGCAATCTTCTATCTCGAAGAATCTTAATACAAACAAGTAAAGATGTATTTGATAGTTTATGGAACAAACACAGCACGTTTATGGCTAAACCTTCACCTCTGTGTCTGCTTAATAGAAGCTGACATCCTTCTGAGTGTACTGCAGAGTTGTCAGACAAAGCTAAGAAAGTTGTCTATTCTCAGACTCTATATGCACCCAGATAGCTATTACGGGGAACCTTGCCGGAAAACGTGTTTTTTTTCCGGCTCCTGGGTTTTTCCCTTTCATTTAGGCTGTCATTTCCTATGGCGAATACCTCAGTAGTGATTATTCCATTAAGATCTGGGACAGTTCCCATGCTCTTGGTTTTGAGGGGCGCAGATGAGACGTCTGTAATCACAGAAACAAGTGAACGCAGTCGAGATGCAGAGCAGAGCTCTGTTGTTTGCTTCCATCTTTTTCATCTCGGCCGCTGTTTGCCGATTCACTTGGGTTTCTTCAGTAAGTGTCATTCATTTTATCACTTCATCCCAGACAGTGCAGTAATTGACTGCTTCTCTGCAGTTGTTTAGTCTAGGGTGATTCACACTGTGCCTGTCTGAGCGCTGTCATCATGGTTTGTCATCATTTTTGGCTCATTTACAAACAGATAATGTAAGCGAACCCTCGTGACCACGCGATTGGACAAAAAAAAAGTGACTTTATATCATCAGTAGCAACATATCATCACTTGACAATCAAGACTACACCCTCCCTATATAAACAAACCAGACACGTACCGTATTACATAAACTGCCGATCCTCAATGAAGAATAATAACCCTTGTTTTCATTAAGTCCGCTGCAGGATGTGCAGCATGGTGGATATTTTGGATTGCAGAGTTGGTTGTTTTGTGTATTTTGTATGTTTTTTTTTCTGTGCTTTGGTAGATGTATGTCATACCTTGGCACTGTGCCATGACGTCGGCGAAGCCGAGCTAATGATAGAGGAGGAAACCCAGAGCGTGGATAGACAGAGACGAGCAGATAGATAGTGCCCTCTGGAATGTTTTGAGAAGGGGAGGGGTGGCACACAGGAAGTGGCATGGGGTTGGATTTAGCCAGCGAGGTCTGCGTGGGTGTTAGGGCACACGGACGGCAAGGTCAGGGCCTTCGGTGCCAGCTGTCACGCCAGCTGATTCATGAGGGCACTTGGCTTTTGCTCAGGAGTGCAGTCGTGATGATTCTGAGATGACTCCGTAGAAATATTCATCCTACAAAGAAAATGGCTGCGCCTTTAAAAACCTGCTTAAATCATACAAAAAAATTTGAATTTGTTGTTTTGCAGTTAAAAAAACAACAACATACAAATCTAATTCAGTGAGCTGGGATGGACTCCAGCTCCCCCGTGACCCTTATGAGGATAAATGGTCACAGAAAATCGATGGATGGTTTTATTTCTGGAGACAAAACATTTTTTTTTTTGTACTTTCCACTTTAAAATATAGTACAATTTAATTTTTACTTGTAGCAGCAAAGTTCTTGCACACCAGGAAGACTTCTCACCAGATGCATCGGATCAAAAAAACAAAACAAAAGCACCCACTATTGTTCACTTGTACGCCCATTAATAACGACGTTTCAGTCATCAGACCTTTAATCCGTAAAAATCCAGTTTTGTCCTGGGACCAAAAATGTCTAGACAAATATACAAATTGGCAGCGCGTATTTTACTTTTAATAGTCACAGACACTCGCTCGTATTTGTGTTTTTATTGGACGCTGGACAACATGATCAACCCTCCCAGTGCATGCTGGGATAGCGTCCAGACTCCCTGTCACCAGGAGCATGCAGTCGTAGAGAAATGATTTTTCCGGAATGAACTGATTGAGATCTTTTATGAAGTTATTTCGGGAATCACCGAAAATCTGTTGTAAGTGCAGTGATTCACATGTGGCCGACGGTTGCGTCATTAGAGTTGGACAGCAGTACAGTTGAAAACTACACCCTCCAAAGCGACTGCATGGTTGAATCACCACCTCTCAAACTGAACATTCTAACCTTCGTGAAAGGAGGCTTTCATTGCACGACTACACAGGCAGCATTATTTTGGGCTTGATGTGTAATAATCTGGTAGCCGGTACTGTTGTAAGGATTATCAGAGAACAAAAAGCCTGATAAGTCTGTTTGAACTCCAGCAGCACAGACGAACAAAAAAACAGGTTGAGGTGCGTTAACGTATGAGCATATTTCGGACCTGTTTCGCTGCATTCCTGTAGTGACACCGTGTGACTTAACAAGGGCCGTAAAACGAACCCTGCCAATTTAGAACCAGGTTTTGAGCCAGTCCTGGAGCAATGACACTTAAGTTGTCCCCGCCCACCCTTACTCATTTATCAGCTGTCAGTCATGTTTGAATGGTTCTCTTCCCCTCAGGCTGACAGCGTTTTTGATCTTTAAAAAAAAAAAAAATGCAGCAGCTTGCTATACCGAGCCAGATCTCACTGCAGGAATGTCACCGCAGGCTTTTTGCCTATCAGGCCGCTTCACTGAAATGGTATGCTTCATGTGTGTGTGTGTGTTTGACAGCTTCCCTCTCCTCTCCTTTTATTATCTTCAAGCTATTAAGTCATTTGCTCCAAAATGTGTAGGAAGGAACAAGAAACATTTCTCACAGTTTTACCATCGTAGTCTGATGTCCATCACGTCTACATTTCTATTCAGTTATCCCCCGTCTCTCATTGCAAATATCCAGTCATTGATATTTTGGCAAGCCGCAGTCTTATGCAGTACTCAATTATCAATCCTCTTCAGATGCGTTGAGACGCAGTCAGACCAGCTCCTTCCAGCTCCTCCTTCCCTCAGCCCCTTGCTGTGCCTCTAAGAGATCAGCAATCTTCACGTTGTTTTAAAGGATTGGGGTAAAGGTCTGTGTGATCCCCCAAGATATTTGCATAAACCATGTAGTTAAAAACTTGCCAAAGGGGCCGCTGTGTCTGAACTTGTCCATTTTTCAGATGGCAGTAGTGTAGGTAACTGCAGACCTCCACACATCTCCTGTCAATGCTATGCACAGTTTTTTTCCCAGAGTTTCAAAGTATAGCATAGGTTATTGCAACAGTATGTATGATATACTGTAGGGGTTTTGTCGTCGCCCTCTCTCCCCTCGTCTGTCTTCGCTCGCTCTCAAATACTGCAGCAAATAGGCAAAAAGCCAAGCAAAGAATACAAAAATACTGTTTTCATGAAAGATTTGCAGGCTGACGTCGCACACAAACAACTGTGGGAGGACAAATATATGGAAATATGTCAAGGCGTGCAAATATCAGCTAATATTTTATCCGTACTATCCCAGGAGCTAACAAATATATCTATAAAATCAATATAGAGGATAAAAATATCATTGTCCTGTCTCGTACTGTGGTGGCTCCACAGATGAAGAGGATAGTTTATCGAGGTAAAAAGAATGAAAAGAATAAACATAGTCAGACTTTTGCTGGAGAAACTTCATTTCTTGACCTTTTTAAAAGTTGAAATGTTGCTTACAGTTTTACAGAGTTCCTTCAGGAGAGCACACGCATGACAAAGACTAAAGACAGTGAAAGCACGGCTTTCACAGCGGCGCAGCGGGATGAAAGGGAAAAAGAATTACTTGTCATTGTGCGTTTTTGTATCTCAGCTATTGTTGGCCTCAGACCGTGAGAGAAAAGAAAGTGTGCTCTCTAAACAGTTCATTTTTCACCGGAGTCCATTTACCGTGCTGTCATTCCAAATGTTCTGGAAAAAACAAACAGTGTCATATAATAGTGTCTGACCAGTTGCATTTAAATTTGGGTTTCACAGCCATTAGGTGACTGAAACTGTGACTTACAAACATACAGCATGTAGGATGTGATGATACCGCGAGGTGTAATAGTCATATTTATTCATAGTTATATTTATATATCCGCCTCTTCGCTTCTTAAAATGTATTGTTATGCCAAGATATTAGTAAGTATGCACTTTAAAGCATCGGTGAGTGCAAGTCTTTCTTTTGTCGTAAAAAAAGTTTTCTACCGGCAGATTAAGACAGATTAGAATCTACATTTTTTACAGTTATTAGGATGATTATTGTCCTTCTCTCTTTTTCGCTGCAGTCATACATCATCTGTCTTGTCTCTCTCTTTCTGTAGAGATGTCGAAGAGCAGGTTGTCTCGTCCGTGGCGGATGATGCTGCTGGTGAACCCACAAAGCGGGAAGGGACAGGCGCTCACTCTCTACAACAACCACATCCAACGAATGCTCAACGAGGCGGGAATCCAACACACTCTGGTTATCACTGGTGAGTTTGAAGCAAAATACGTGCGAGTCCACGCAGAAGAAAAATAGTTAAAGGTTTTATGTCTGTAAAAGCTTTAAGTCCGCTCACATCCATTCATGGAAGCTGGTCTGATATCCTGCTTATTTGTTTTCTGTTTCACCCGCATTTGCATATGATGCAAATAGATCCGACCAAGGCAGCTAAATTAAAAAGAAGTCGTCATCTTCCTCAGTAGTGTTTTTTTTGTTTGTTTGTTTTTCTACAAACCCATCTTTTCCCTCTGTGGATGATCATACCAACACACACGAACACAATAATAACAACACTAACACCTCCCTTCATGACCCTGCTTCTCTCCATCCTGGTACCCGGTTTAAATCCTGTCACCGTCATTACGTTGATCAAATGCCTCTGACCCATATGCATTCAGAGCAGTTATGTAATAAATATATGTACACGCAGCGAGATACACATATGGATAAAAACACATCCATGATAAACACAGATATGTGCACAAAACCCTCTCTTGCCATGATTTGATTTGATGTAACATCTCACATTGGTGTCTTTATCATACGTCGCAGTATTAGAAGCGCTCACTCGTCCCACACTGTATCAGGACGGATCGTTTCAGTTATTCTGTAACGTTCCCTCCTTGTCTTTTATTTTCGATTCCACCCTCTGCCTGGGTTTGTTCATAAATCAGTGCGGTGTCAGATAAGAGACAAAAACGCGTCTTTAGTCGCAGCGTGAGGTGAACAGACGGAGAAAAGAGGGCAGAGAGAGACAGAACCACAGAGACCCACGAGAAATCATCTCACTGGTGCTGAAAAGGCTGAAAACTGAGCTTTTTGTGATTTTCGAGAGGTACTGTTTGATCCTGGAGAATACATAAGTCCAGATTAAATCTCCAGATCTCCAGCTGCGTGAAATTTTGAATTCCACAATGAAAGACAATCAGTTTGACAGAGAGAAAAAATAAAATAAAATATAAATAAAATCACCAGCAGCAACAATCAATGAAGCCTCGGCAGGAGAATCTTCAAATTTCTTGTGTGTGACTTTTGCGTGGCATTGTCAGGTCACACCTCTCTGTTTGATCTTACCTTACTGAGATCACATAACTTGACAATGACAACAAAGTGAAAGAAGCTACATCTTAAATCTTCTTAAGAAAGGGCGGGTAAGCTGTACCTAATGACTGGTTAATAAATCATTTTCTAATGCTTTATAAGTCAGTTAAGGTTCCAGGTTTTGAAATCTAACCTAATATAATATATGTTTTATTGACAGGCAACATGTGCCACATATTTCAACACATACTCTCTCTCAGAGACACAATTCTGTTTTTGTTTTGTTTTTTTAGCTTGATTCGGTGGAGGCTCTTTGCAACTGTTGCCGTTTGGTTTCATGGTTAAACCTCAAACTGTGCACTCAGCTCCTCTCTTTATTTTTCCGTGCTGAGTTTCCTCACAGGTGTTTGCGCTATAACCATAGACTGTCTAACAACTTTTTGAGCCGCCCCGGAGCTGCTTTCCACCATGGTTTTGTCTTACTCTCTCTTCAGCGCTGCGTTGTGAAGCAACTCCTCGGAAAGTGTAGTGAAAAAAATGAAAACGTGAAAAAGTTCTCTCTGAAGTGTAAAAATGTTTTCCATTCATTATGGGACTGTGGCAGGACAAATTACACTGTAGCTGTCCACCACAGTCTAGGTAATTCTTGGGAAACACTGATTTACTAATGCTTTATAGATCAATTATAAGCCAAAAACGATAACTTTTAAGTTAGGTTATAAAAATCTCTTTGGTGGTGTTTATCGTCCTCTAGCTGCTTATTTCTGTCCTTCTTTTTTAGACCCATATAATGGATGATTATGCCACTTCTGGGAAGATACTGTGAACCATGTCGTATCATCAGAGTTATAGGCCGGCACTATTCTGATCATTACTATAGTAACTGAGGTCAGAGGAAAGGACTGTCGGAAAACCACTAAGGGTAAACATTTTGAATTGTTTGTGGACTGTCAACCAACTGACAAATACCTGAAATACTGTAGATGCATAGAGTATGACAATAACCCAGATGTTGTACTCATTGACTGACCTGTAACGTACAACTAAATGGTTTATTAGCCGTAATTAAAATATAGGTTACAACTAAAAACTCTTCTCTCACCATTTTTGTTGAAGTTATGCGATATCATACTTTGTTTTCGATAAGAGATGGTGTTGCTGATCACTCTCTGATTACGTTAACAGACTGAATCATGCAGTATTTAGTAAGACTGAGACAAAACTTAACTACATCAGCAGTAATAAGTGGTGGTGAAGTCTTCAGATGCTGTTAACCCTTTACCTAAATTTAACTCCTGAAGCTGCGTGGGGCGATACCCACATGAAGCATGCCAAAGAAAAACACAAAATGTTTCCTAAACATCGGGAAGTTTGAGAGTATGTCACTGAGGTCACATGAGAGAGCATTCTTCAAAAACTAATGGGAGTAACATCTTCTGTCATTTTCAGAAAGCCAACATGCAAAGTGTTCTTTTAAAGATGAAGATGATTGAAACCTTGACAATACAGTTGCATCTTTCATTTGCTCTGTCTGTCTGGCCATTTTGCCTCCATGATTTGTTTTTAACATTTGAACATTTGAGGAAGAGATTAACCTTTTGAGCATATTTAAGGTAAACTTGACTAAACACAGGAAAGCGAAGAAGAGAGCTAACGCTAAACTCACAGTGGATGTGAAGTCTTTTGCTAACATGACCTGTAATGGCACATAATAGCATGCTAACTTAGGAGGTAATGCCATATTACTGCTGTAAAAATAAGCTAGTTAGCCAGACTAACTGCTAACATTAGCATCTTACTTAAACAGTTTAATCCATCCATTCCTGTGGTACTTTTCATTTTAGTGAGGTGATTTTAAAAAAGACGCTCTGGCTGTAACCCATTTCCTGAGCTGTGATGTTGATGTTGTCGCTGGGACACACCCAATTTGAGTCGCACGTTACCAAAGAAAAATGTGTTTTATAGCACTATGTTTGGCCTCAAACCTGGCTAAACAGCGTGTTCTATCTGTCTCTCTCGTATCTTTGGGATCTGTGCCAGACGTATGGTTGGAAATGCGAATGAGAGCAAAAGTAGACCGACTCATTATTGGATTCTTGGCTGTGTGGCAGCTGTGGGCACTGCCAGGGGTGGAGGACAGATGAAGGATGACTGCACTGATGTTGGGTCCCGATGCAGAAAGAGAGGGAGAAAAATGATGTTTGTCTGAGTGTGTTTTTTTTCTTTTGCATTTGTCAGTGAGTTTCTGCTCCTAGGCAGCCTCCCTCCCTGTTCAGGCACCCCAAGATGTCTGTCAGACGGTATTAATTAAACGACAGAAACACGATCGTCTCTGCCTTGGATGCAAATTGTAAATATTTTCCAGTAGAGACAGATATCCCCTCCAGCCTCTCTGTGCTGCTCTTTTTTTATATATCTTTCAGTGCTTGTTCCCCCTTTTCCATTTTCCTCTTTTAAATATGGATTATTTAACATGGCACATCATGTGAGTTGTTTGAGCTCCTTTCTGTGTCATGGCCCATGTGAGACAATTATTATATGAACTGTAGTAGAGAGGGCAAAGAGAGGACAGGGATCTTGGGATCCTACAAAATAAAGGAAAGCTACTAATTATCAGTTTTTGCTGGTCTGTGACGCCTTGAAGTGACCTTCACACATTAAAATCAGTTTACTCATCACAGTGTCTTCATGATGATGAATGCCCACGGCTGTGGAAGTTGAAAGATGTGAGCATTCAACAGGGATTGGGGGGGGGTTATTGGGCTGTTTATTTTTCATTGCGGAGATGTGGTGAATGGAGTGTGCTAGTGGGAAGTAGCAGGCCCAGTGTTCACTTGGTGTTCAGGGAGAGAGCAAGAGGCACCAGGGTGATTAACATGAGTACCCAGGTGCCAGTCAGTGGAGCGTAGAGACGCTTTTGATTACCAACCTGCTGATGATTTGACGAAAAGCGACAAAAGTCAAATAAATGCATCATGAGAACTGTGGAGACCAACGTTTCTGGTGCTTGATTCATACGAGACACTAAGCGTTTCGACATCTCTGCCTCTGTCGCTTCAGTTTTTACCCTTTGATGACCTTGCAAAACTGTTGGAGGATTCTTTAGAGACCAAAGAAGACCAAAGAAGAAAATAGGCACGATTTCACGTTGTGACATTGAGCAGGCCGTTTGGAAAGTAGGACAAGTCTTTCCAGCATCATTCTCTGACCCAAAAGAAATAATTTCCAGGATTTTATTTGTTTAATGTGGTTGTTACCGCTTCATGTAATTGCTGCTTGGTGTAAATATACTTCCTAAAGTTGAGCTATATCTTGATTGTTGCTCAATTTAGCAACTTTTTTTTCCCTCTGCGGCACAAGATTTCCCACGTTTAAGCTCTTGTTAGCTGGTTCAGGCTTGGCTGCGGGCAGTGTCAGAAGAGGAAGTGTCTATCGGTGCCTGTGACCATCGACACAGCCCGTTCTAGCCCCTCTAGAGCTCTGATGAGGTGAGTTTCTGCTACTACACCTATTTTAAACTGTGGTCACCTGTCCTTTAGTAGCAATTTCTGTCTCTACCAACTGATAGCGACTGTACTGCTATAAAGCAAATGTTTTGACTATGCAAACACAGCCAGTCTGACTTCTTATGTTTACATGATGTACATTTTCAGCTTTGAGAAGGTTTCAGGAATACCACTCGTGTGTGTGTGCACAAATTTCATCCATGTGGCTATGCGCTCCGGCCCTCCCAACAGCTGAGGAAGCTGCCACAGTGTGTATAGTGTTTCCTGCGATAACAGCACACGCACACACACACATCCAAAAGGCGGTGCTGTTTAATTGTCATCACCTGCTATCATGTTGGTGGAAGAGTGCTGCAAATATTAGACCGTCCTGCTTGATGAGAGCCGCAGTCAGGATGTGTGTGACAGCAGGGTGGGGACTCATCTGCCTTTAGTCGAATTATAAGGTCAGCTGGAGGACAGAGCTTCTTTGTTACTTAACCTGTCGGGGTGGAAACATTTGAAATCTGACAGCGTGGAAATGATCACCTGAATCTGCAGCTCCCATCGGCTTCATCGAGTTTCAGCTCATTGGTTCGTTGTACGGCAGCGACTTTACTGTTACTGTTTTCGTTTATCCTCACCGCTCTCATGCGCGTCAAACACAGCAGGCAGTTGATTCAGCCTGTACAGCGCCTGACCAACACCAAACACCGGGCAAAGCTGAGTTTGTAGTGTAGGCAGTATAAAGAATGGATGTCATGACAACATTTCCAAAGCGCCGTATTGAAGTTCAGAGTGCCGGGGCTCTGGCCATCGCCATCTTGGCAACACTGCCTCCCGGCTAATGTAAAGATGGGCAGAGACGTGACATTTTGATACTTATTCTGTAACCGGCCTTAAGCGGACATTCTAAAACCTGCAGTTTCTGACATTTCAGTATTGGCTTCATTTCGCAGCCACAGAGGTCACTATTTGGTTGTTAGAGACCAACCCCCTCCTCGCCAGGCTGGCTGTGAAGTGCTTCCTTTGTACTGCAACTCCAATGTAACACGAGGGCCAAAGTTCAGCTGAAGTTGATAAGATGCTTCATCAGTGTACAGTAGTTAAATGAATGCTGCTTGTTTAATTATCAATATAGCTGCGTTCACTATCCTGATTCACAGATTAATTGTGCAAATTTGCCGATAAAAATCTGTTGAATTGTTTTAGCTCTATAATGTTCCTCAGAAATTAGCAGTACCTATCTACAAGATGCAGTCATGACCTCAACATAATCAATATCGTAACCTCCTGGAGCATTATTATATTTCAGTATGTTTTCCTCTTGTACAATCAGAGACTCAGACACTAAGATTTGGCCTTGCTGCACCCCCTAGTGGTCGTCCTGTTTAGTCTTTCAATCCAGTTTGTGAACAATGCTGCGTACAAACGTTCACATATCCATCCACGTCACAAGAAATACCATCATCCCAGCCATGATTTGCAGTTTTGCGTATCCTCACAGGATCCTGTGGATTCATTTATAAAGCATGCACCACAGTCTCTGTCCAGGCGGCGACCAGAGGCCAGTAATGAAGCAGAAATCTGCATGACCGTAATGAGTCACAATCCACTGCCTCTACCCACAGGGAGAAACTCAGCTGGACAAAACTACTGCGCTCCTCTCCCTGCCCTCTCCTCCTCTGCAGTATCATTACGAGCACCGTGCGGCTCGTCCCCGTCCCTCCATCCCTGATGTTTGTTTTCCCCCTCATTGGTTCGTTTTGCCATTATCAATATAACTGACGAGCCGAGTCGCATACTAAAACTCTCTGCTCCCCCTCCCACCCTCACATTGCGGTGTCCCCGCTTCACAGTTTTGTCGCCGATCGCGGCCCTTCAATGCTTTTTAGTGCACCGCCTCTGCATAGATAGGAAAATGCAATGTGACTGGACTGATAAGGAGGAATTGATTCCTTTATCCTGCAGAGTTTAGGAAAGGGAAGAGAAGAGGAGAGGCCCGAGAAATCAGATCCCTCTCCACGGGACTCTGTGTGTGTGTGTGTGCTATTCTCCACTGGGTGAAGACATTAACACAATGGCAGCGTTAAAGTGAAGAATGAAGAACAGGGTAGCTATTTACATGGAAGAGACACCAAAGAGGACAACTCATGTTCAGCTCTCTCAAAGTCTGCAAAAAAGTTGGTTTAAAAAATGGTGATAAAACACGATCATATCATCATTTATCTGACTTCTTCATTTGTACATTTAACAGTATTTGACACACAGAACATGGTCACTGAGGGATGTTTAATTAATGAACCCTGGTAACAAGTATTGAAGAAAAAGAATGACTTCATCAATCCCCCACACACATTGTTCCAAAATAAACACGCAGGACTCATAGACATGCTGTTATTGGGACAGATGTTGTCATGGGCAGCCGCAGAAACAGTCCCAAGCAGTTTTGAGCTACAGCCGGCCCAAATATTGAGCGATGTCTGTCACAGTGAAACGGAAATAGGAGCATCTTTAGCTTCCGTCATTTGATATATGTCCCAGTTAAACTGAATATACGGGTGAGGTTTAGTTACAGTACATTTGAGCCATTCCTACAGATGTGATCGGATCGTTAAAAGTGGCCACAGGTTAGTGAATACAGCGAGATACCGAGCTGTCGAGAGACATGGCGGTTGACCTCCGTACTCACCTCCCTCACCCGAGCTGTTTGATGAATTTGACTGTCCTAATAAGATGTCGCTTTGCAAGGTACACACAAGCCGGGCGGGTTAGCTAGTCATCCTCAAACCACATTTGATTGGATAAATGTATGTAATTTAATATTCTCTAAACTATGCTGTATACCATAGATTCAATTCTACGCTTTATTGTAGCCATACACTACAGAGAAGTGTCACGTTCGTGATCAAAGTGACAAGTGGCAACATGTAGAGGTTCACACAGATTTTGCAGGGCTGCAGAGATAGTTTTACTATATACTGTACTAGCAGGTACATTTACATTTTACCCACCGGCAGTTTTGGTAAACAGGGACCCGTTAAGAGTAGATTTACTGTGTGACTTGACTGAGTTTTGACAGTCAGGAACTGTTAGTCTAACATATTTGGTTGCTCAATCTTGAACAAAGTCCACGTGTGAAAACCTGAATTTTCAGCTAAAAAACTATTAGCAGCTGAAGCACTGAGTTACCATATGGCAAAAAATAATATTCATACGTACTGCATGAAAAACAAACAAGAGGACTGTTCACTTTTAACAGCTTCACAGCTAAACTTACTTACTTACTTTTTTCCTTTTGTTTTTCCGACTACTCGTTTGCTTCTTTCCTCATACAGGTTGTGCAGCAGGCATGCCTTGCCATCTGTGAAAACCTTAAATCAAAATGATGAGTAATGATATTTCACCATAGATGGCTCTTTTTAAAGTAAAAGAAAAATGGTATGGAAGAGTAGAGAGACCGAAGGAAGAAAAGCTTTCAGTGTCGCTGAGCCTCGGCAGGGGGAAACTGTGAATGAAGTCGTGACAGTCTGCTACACTTGACTGACTTTGCTTCACCCCTCACAGCACTCGCTCTGCCCTCTCACCTTTAGACAGAGGACAGGAGGACTGAGACAGAGAGAGATGGATACCTCCACAAACACACATGCACACTGAGTCAAACAGAAAAAAAGATCTTATTCTTAAGATATTATCAGATGATAATATGTCTTGAATGCAAGAACATCACAGGATTAGCAGGTTTCATTTTAAAGTTCAAAGGGATGAAGAAGTATTTTTTGATATTAATATAAGTATTAATATTTTTATGTCCTCCAAGTCACTTAACATAGAATCTGTCTGTAGTTGCATGTTTTAGAGTTGCCTACAAAACTGTAGGTCATGGTACGGTGTATTTGGTAACACACTTTACAGCTCTGTCTAGCTTATGCAAGCAATTCATTGGAATTAATTGAAAGTGTACTAATTACATTTTCTCTATAATCAATTCAATTCAATTTGATTGTATTTATAGAGCGGCATATCATAACAAAAGTTATCTCATGACACTTTTCATGCAGAGCAGGTCTAGACCGTACTCTTTACAATATTGTTTACAGAGACCAGTTCCACCATGAGCAAGCACGTGGTGCCGGTGGCGACGAAAAACTTCCTTTTAACAGGCAGAAACAAATTTAAAAGGTAGAAGAAGAGCTGTAGCAACAGCCATGTCAGCCAGAGTGATGCTCTCCTCCACCAAGAAGGTTCTTTATACCAAATACCAAATTACAAAGTTCCACGAAACTTCTAGGAAACAAAGTGTTTGCAGTCCAAAGCCACAACATCCACATAATTTGTAAGAATTTTTATTTTAATTCCATTTTTTTCTCCATATTCAATTGTCCTGGTCATGGAAAGTGGCTGCAGTGTCTCAACTTGTGTCGTACTTGAAGGGGAAGTTCAACGAGGCGCCACTTCATCAGATTATTCAGACTCTGATTAATTTGACAGAGTGCTCCTGGATAATTTAGTCGTTCTGATCTAATTGGCAGCGTAGTAGACGCTTCATTTAAGACCATATATCAGCTTTCCCTCTCCACAGCGATACTTTAATTTGGCAAGAGAAGGGGGGGGAGAAGAAAAGAAGACAGGAATGACTAGGACTCTTGTATTACCCGAGATCCTCTTTTAGTCATTATTTAAATAACATGCATATTAGTGTCTCGCGTAACTTGAGCCGCTGATAACAAACACCTGTACGAGATACTGGATGTTTCTCACGCCTCACACCATTAGAGCTGACGGTGACCTCTGACCTGTCCGGTGAGGGGGGAAGCTGACGGGACCTTCTCTTCCTCATTTACTGTAACAATCACAGTATAATACTTCACAGAGGAAAGACAGAATGTGAATGAACACACTTTATATTTATGTGCGTGTTTGTGTGTGTGTGTGTGTTTTTTTGCAGAGCGGCAAAACCACGCCCGAGAGCTGGTGAGGGAGGCCGACCTGTCGCAGTGGGATGCTTTAGTCATCATGTCTGGAGATGGACTTCTGTTTGAGGTGGAGAGAGACGCGTGATCACTGTGTTCATTATATCCTACACTGTTTGACTTTACATTAGAGCAGAGTCAACACACTTCCGTGGTGACGTTCAACTGAAATGTTAAGCCAACATACACAGTATATATACTCTGTATATATACATAAAATATACATTGAAATGTGTGAAGATATCAGGTGACTTGATAAGATGCATATACATTATAAAGAGCCGAAACAATCCATTAATCGGCAGATAGAACATTAGGCAGCAACTGTTTTAATGATTAATAGATCAATTTATAGGATAAACTCACAACTATTCTCTGGTTCAAGCAGCCTTTCTTTGTTTTATGTCATTGTAAACTGAACATGTTTGGACATAACAAGTGATTTGAAGCCCTCGCTTTGAACCTTTTTCTAACATTCCATAGACCCTAAACGAATAATTGATTGATTATCCAGCCTAACTTACTAATGTAACTAATGTATTTCTATCCATCCATCTGATCAAAGCTGGGTTTTTTTTCTGTGTCTGTCAGGTGATAAATGGTCTGCTCGAGAGACCAGACTGGGAGGAGGCCATCCACGTCCCGCTTGGTATCCTTCCTGGTGGATCAGGAAACGCCTTGGCTGCCTCCATACATCACTACTCTGGGTGAGCCACGTGCAGAAATGGGCACTTATAGATGTAGTTGTGATACTGCCTGTTTAAAAACCTCATGAAGCGCGTCGAGGCACTTTTTAAGCCGTTCCTAAACTTTTAATCTATTTTGCCAAAGGCTGATCTGATCTGATATCGTTTCACAGCTGCACACACATCACATCTCCGGACGGGTGAAGTGACAGTAGCTTCACTGTAGCGGAGCTTCAGTGATGTATCTTTAGGTTTTGGACTGTTGATCGAGATTGACATTCGACATTTAAAGACGTTGTAACTGACAAAGCTCCACAGAAACCAGTCGGACCAGTTGTGCCACCTCATCTCAGGTGTGATTGCATGGATACTATATCTGGTTCAAACAGGATTTTGCTATAGGTACTTTAAGCCAAACAGTGTAAATACTCAAAAGATTTGCTCTAAAAATATAAAGTAACCCCCCCCGTCAGTCACCAGCAATACCTGTGCTTTAAAGAGGAGAAACAGGACACTTATGCAGCTGTCAATACAGTACAAGTAGTCCTGTCTATTTTTATTCTCATGTGCAGGATGGACAGTTGAAGCTCTGCACACAGGGACATGCCATAATGCCTCTGAGTCTGCGGTACTCCAGTGGAGCCTGTAGTATTGACGGTGTACAGTATCTTAGTTATATACAAATATAATAAATGCAGCTCCACACACTACTGGGTGGGTATTTATTAAGTAAATAGATTTAGGTTGTTTTGAGAATAGATATATAGCAGTATTCTTTGTATAACAGCCTCAGACACACACACAGACCTGCCGTCTGGTGCTTTTCAGCGTAAAATGCACTTATCTCTGTCTATTAATAATTCATGTTTTGCTCATTTGAGTGATTGTTTGGATTCAGCCCGAACAAAGGGCCCAAAGGAGAAGTTGAAGGACAGAACAAAATGAGGAGAGAGCCAATGAACAACTGGCCAAGGCCAGCAGTCTTCCAAGATATCCAAATCTGTACATCGTTTACTTTAATTACAACAGGAAGATCCATCCATTATCTGTAACCGCGTATCCTTATCAGGGTCATGGGGCGGCTGGAGCCTATCCCAGCTGACTTTTGGTGAGAGGCGGGGTACACCCTGGACCAGTCGCCAGTCCAGTCACCATCACAGGGCACAGAGACAAACAACCATTCACACCTACGGGCAATTTAGAGTCACCAATTGACCTATTAAGGTCACATCTTTGGACTGTGGGAGGAAGCTGGAGGTTTTTTTTTAAATATTTTAACACACCTCTATATGAGAAACATTTCATAAACTGTGTATTTGACAGCAAGATTTATAGAAACAAGACTAAGACGCATGGCTTTGAGTGAAATGCTAATATCAGCACTGCAAGATGCTCACAGTGAGGATGAAGACATGTTATTAAGTTGCTGACCTGAGTTTAGTTTTGATACTCAGGGATAAAACACAAAGTCCAGCTGCGGCCGGTGGGAATATCGTTAGTTTTGCAGCAACGAATTGAAATGTCACGGAGCACAAAAGTCATTAGGATTCATCCGTTTCGTACACGAATGTCTGTCCAAAGCTCAAATCACCCCAGTAGTTGGTGAAATATTTCAGTCTGGACCAAATAAGATTGATCGATCAATTGATATATATATTGTCGTCCGGCGTGGTTAAATATATAGAAACAAAATAAAAAAATCAGGTTTGATATGAGTTTCTTCAAAGAAAGAAGGGAAGACAAAAGGCTTAATGTGTTTTCTAATATTCCTCAGCTGTGACACCGTATTTCACTGCAGATCCTCTCCTCCTGTGGTCGAGTGAAGGTACCCGGTGTAGTTTAACCGCTTCTCGTCCTATAAATTTGGACTTGAGAGATTTTCTGCCTGATGCCACCTGTCACACGGGGAATTTTAAAACCCGTTTAAAAAGTGCCATGACTTCCTTTTTCAGACTGTTTCTCCTATTTGTAGGTCACAATAAGGTTTAACTTGCCCTTTTACTGTTTTATTCGTTGTTGTTTTGGTTTTTTTTGCTTGCCGTCTACCAAACATTGTTTGCGCTGCAGTTTTTTTTTTCTCAGTGGGATTGATGACTGCATAAATGATAAATTAGCTGATGGGTCTGTCTTCAGCAGACAGCCACATTCGTTCGTCGCTTCGAACACATCTGTCAGTCAGCTCCTCGTCAAACAATGGTCTTCCAGCTAGACCGGTAGCAACAATGAGAGGAAGGGACCAGACTCTGTATTGTTTACTTTCCTCTCACACTCCCGGGGCATCCAGAAAATATCTACCCCCTCTCCCTCTCTCTCTGGTTACTGCAGGCTGTCCTGCGGTGGCCCTGGCTAAAGTGTATTCAGCATTATTCCCGGGTGAATGTAGGGTTCACCGGGGCTACATGGATCAAACGAGTGACTAGACTAGAAATGAGCTAGAATGTATCAGGTATTACGCGGTGGACAGGTTCGCTGAGTGTGGTTTTTAATGTGCTCCTGTACACAAACACGAGCCCGAGCTGAAACATCGTACAAAAGGCCGATGTTGTCTCAAGTGACAGGTGAGAGACGCTGTGGTGTGAGTGAGAGTCTCCCTCCCCTGGTGATTTACAGACATTGCATAAGCAACAATATACGTGGAGGTGATCTGGAAATATGAGGAGCTCATTTAAACCAGTTTTTATGTGCATGTAGCTAAAAGCAAAGTCAAACACACCAGCCCCCTTCACGAAGGCTGTTCAGATCTGGCAGAAACAGTTTTAGACAGATGTCGACTGTGTGATCGTTTTGAAGTATGCAGTTTATCAGCAAAGTTTACTAGCAAAAGTACTCAGCAGGAAAGTGACTGATTTGTGACTGATATATTGTTCTATATGACAGCATCGTCACTGGTTGACATACAGTTACAGTTATGGAAATCTAAATAAGAAAAGTAACCAGTAACTGAGGCTCATGACTAAACAGCTGAGTAAAAAGTACACCATCCCTCTCCTTCTAAAATGTGGTAGAAGTATGAAGTAGCAGAAAGCGGTAAAGTAACGTAGGTGAAGTAAAATGCGCGTACCTCAATGTTGTAATTAAGTACAGTACTTGAGTAAAAGTGCCGAGCTGGAAATCATTTCATTTCTTGACCTTTTTTTATAGACAATGATTAGAAACAAACAGAGCCGTGGAAATGTAGATGAGACTATTTGGATATGAGACCGGTGAATAAATTCAGGGTGATGAATATGGAGATATCTGCAGGGCCACTGCCAGTGAACTCCACTGAGACATCCAGTCTTCAATGTAATTGGCCGTGGGTGGTAACAGCAGGCAAATCTGTGTGTGTGTGTGTGTTTGTGTGTGTGTGTGAGGGGTGTTATCATGACCTTACACCCCTGTCTCCACTCTCCCAGATGGGGTTGTCTTTGTTGTCTGACTCGCCTGTCATGTCTGAAGGCCCATAAGCTGATTCTGTCCCACCTCAGAGATTTGTCCCCGAGCCTCCCGTTTTTATTGAACCCTCTACTCCCCCACCCTCACCCTCACCCTCGTCCTCACTCCCTGCATAGATCCATGGACCTCCTCACCCTCCTCTCTCTCCTCTGTGTTCTTACCGTTACACAGTAAGGTCACAGTTACCACAGAATTGTATAACATCTCTTATTGCTCACACCTGCCTCGACCCGCTTCCTAACCCAAAAATATTATGTACCTTCCAGATTTTATTTTGGTGTCTGCCTCTTATTTTCAATGCTGGAAAAAAAAAAGCTACATGCTGTTTCAATATCCTTGTAAATAAAAAATCTTGGACTGTTTGGAAAAGGTTATTTAAAGATGTGACTTTGGGCTCCAGGCGTTTTTTGTTGTTTTTGTTGTTTTTTTTTTTACATTATCTTCTGACTCGTGTCCACTCTGAATCTGGTGCATCTCTGCCAACTAAATGGGCATGACCTTCGACCGTCTAATTAGAGCTGCTGCTGCCTTAAAGACAGGCTCTCAAGTCTAAGTCTGGAAGCTCTAAACACAACCTGTCACACATTCAAGTGCATTTGGTCGGAAATATTGAAAAGCACCCTGAAGGGCAAGTAATTCTGTGATGACTCTGGTTTTGTTTTGAGAATCAAGCTTCACATTCGGTATCTGTCCTTCTTGCAGAGCCCCGCAGGTGTCCAGTGAGGAGCTCCTAGTCAGCTGTGGTTTCCTGCTGTGCAAAGGACTTGTGTCTCCTATGGATCTAGTCTGCATCCATCTCTCCTCCAGCTCTCGTATCTACTCCTTCCTATCGCTGGCCTGGGGCTTCGTAGCGGACGTGGACATAGAGAGCGAGAAGTACCGGCACGTCGGAAGCGCTCGCTTCACCATCTGCACGTTGGTGAGGCTTGCTTCTCTCCGCGTCTACAAGGGCAAGCTGGCTTACCTGCCCGCCACCGACCTGCCCAAACACGAGGAGGGTTTGAGAAATAATAAGACACTGCACTGCAACAATCAGGTCTCCTCTCTTGGTCCGACCCCTGTGCTGGGTCGACCGTCCACGGTCTCTCCCTGTGAGAACACCTTCCACAACTCCTGCCACTCCAACAACTCCCTCAAAGTGAGGAAGGTGGAGAGCACGCCTTCTCGAAGCACCAACGTATCCCTCACCGGCCCGTCTGACTCCCTGCTGCAACCTCTGGACCAACCGCTACCCAGCGACTGGGTGGTGGTGCAGGAAGAAGACTTTGTCCTCATGCTGGCTATGTACCAGTCCCACCTGGGAGAGGACATGATGGCAGCACCAGGCTCCACTTTGGATGAAGGCGTCATCCATCTGTTCTACGTTAGAGCGGGAATCTCACGTGCCGCACTACTGAAGATGTTCCTAGCTATGGAGAAGGGAACGCATTTGGCTAATAACTGTCAACACCTGGTGCACGCTAAGGTGCGGGCATTCAGGCTGGAGCCATATACGCCCAAAGGGATAATAACAGTAGACGGAGAGGTGGTGGAATATGGGCCGGTTCAAGCTGAGGTACAGAGAGGCCTGGCGAGAATAATCACTGGGTGAACTGAAACCAACGTCAGCTTTCATCTCTGCTGTTAAACGTTTTTAGATCAGAAATGGTACGGGAGTTACAGTGCAAATAATGTGTTGGTTCAGATACGGCGGTCGAGTGCCATGTGTGCAGACCCAACGTGTTCGATATTTAATAAATAAGACATCAAGAGATAAATAATAATATAAATCAATTCAGAGAAAGCATGAAACTGTAAAATAATACATTTTTAACTCTTAGCAACAAGCTCTGTCATCCTGCTGAGTGTTTTTATTTGTTTTTTTTTAATTTCAAACTGTTTCCATACAGTCAAGGCAGACACAGCCGCAATAAGATGAATTCTGCAATCGTGAAGAGATAAAATGTCAGCCGGTGAGGCTTAAAAAGTAATGAATGATTTCTCAATTTCATGCCTAATTTATTTCGTATTGAACACTTTGGTCCTCCATACTCGCGACTCGAGCATCAATTTGCAGACAAAACACAAGCAGACACATCGTCACCTCTAGCCTCCGGTATCTCTTCTTGTCTGTCGCCGCACGGAGAGGAGTTCTCTCCCTCTGCGCTGGCACATCAACCTGAATTACAGCGTCTTATGCAACAGCAAAGGGTTGGATTCATGCCTTCAAGGCTCCTTTGTTGGAGACTGTTTGTTTGTATGCGTGCGTGTGTTATGTGGTAAATGTGAGGTAGCGGCAGGGCCATCGCGGCGCTGTCATTGCCCCGGTTTGAAGAGAGGTCATCGGCTGTTTTTCGACTGTTTATTGAACACAAAGAGCCTCAAACGCTCAATTAGGACCAAAAAGTCTTTGACTTGAATTTTTCATGGGTCAGTAGGTGGAGCCGGTGAGGACGCTCATCTACTTTAACTCTACTAACATGGCACACTGCTGAGTGACGCGAGGGCAGCCTCTAGTCTGTGCAAATGAACCCCAAGAAAAGCGCATCACGTGGAAACATCAGTAAATATGACCATTAATATTTATTCACTCTTAGCAGAGCTTTTTGGGATGACACTACAGCGTTTGTCTGCATGCCTGGTCTCTGATCAGAGGCCGTCAAGTATTAGAAAAGCTTGACTGGTTGCCTTAAAGGGTTGCACACTCCATGCCGGTTACCTTAACGGCAGTCACAGAGCAGACTCGTGTCCATCAAACCCGTTCTTATATCTTCTATTTTTAGATGTATAAAGAGATTTTATTCTGATGTAAAGAGACAGCTCTCCATAGAAAAGTAGTCATGTTTAGGCCTCGGGGGTGAGTTACTCTGTTGAACGGGATTTTTCGCTGAGATTTCCGCCGCCGCGCAAATCAGCGGAGGTAAACAGTTTTGTTTGTTTTGTCCAAGTCAACATACTTCCCTGTCAGGACCGCTTTTTCTGTAGAAAGTTGTTCCAGTAAAGCGTTCCCAGATAAGCCGGCGTTGAGGGCAGGCCAAGCAAAACACCACTGACCGGCAGTCGGTATGGAGATCTGCTAAAATATAACCAAAACTATCCATATGACGATGTAGCGCTAGTGGTGAAAGAGAATATATATATTTATGTGTGTTGGTGCTGATTCATCCCATTCATGTGAATAACTGGCTAGTTCACCTGCAGGTTTACTGGAGTTCATGGAGCACTAACTGAAGTCCATACAAAGGCCAGTTAAACACAGATCTTGTGGAAAGAAATACCTCGGGGAACATCACAGACTGACGACAACGGTGTCAGCATGTTCAGCGCTCTGATAGCTCTGATCCTGGAAGGGTGATTGATGCGTTTTAGTGTCTCCATAGCGGCATCCTCCATCCCAACATATCGCTCTTCTTCTTCTTCTTCTTCTTCTTCTTCTGTTCTCTGCTGAGCTGTCCCAGGTCTCTGACCCCAGCTGTTTATCAGACGCAAACACACACACACACAGGCTGTCCCTGTGGGAGATTTAGTAATGATCATCACCAAGGTGTCCTTACCATTGAGCTTTAAGTCACGGAAATGATGACTGAGGCCTACGCGGGCGGTAAAGTCTGATTATTGGGGGGGGGGGTTTATGTGTTTTTATTTGTGATTGGACACAAGAGGCTAAAAGTCAGATATTCTTCGTCTGAGTTAAAGTGAAACGAACCCTGACGCCTTAAACAAGGACTCGGGCGGTCGAAGCTGGTTTAAAAACAGCACAGTGGTGTGAGGGCGGGATGGGGAGGTGGGGGGAGGGGGAATATCGACCTGTTCAATGCTGCATGAGGCAGGCGGCGCTGGGCTCCCGACGGTGCGCCCTCATCCTTCCTCCTTCCACCAACACTTTCAGTCTCAGTCATGAGTAAGCATAAGAAAGGTCGGACGTTGGAAGCGTCGACTTCGCCTACGGGGGCTATTTCCATGTTTTTACTCAGTGTGTTTGCATTTCCACCCTGTGAAGAGGTGACTCGCGAAAGACCAAAAATGAGTTTCTTTCAAAGGGATTTTCTTTTAGAAACGTCTGTACACGATGCAAGTTGGTTGCCAGTGCCGTTTCGAAGCCTTTGCGACACGTCAAGGTTGATTTTACGTCATTTCATTTCTCACCCAGCCGGTTTAAATTATGTTTACTCATGAAGGACTCAGGCAGCAGGAATTCAGCTGACAAGCTGACAAGCACATACGATGGAAATAGTACTTGAAGAAGCGTCTGTTCCGCTTCAGGGGAAAGTGTGGTCTGTGGCGCGAAGAAAACTGGAGGAGTTAATGACTGTTAAAAGTAGACACACTGTACATCCTGCACAGAGTGTTCCCGAATTCACCAAAGAAAGACTTCACCTCCAGGGATTTTCGTTTGAACACTTTTAGTGGCCTTAAGATGTAAAATGATCCTGCAATGAAAGGGATAAAAGGAAAGTGCTACTGACCCACACCGCTTTCACACATTTTTTTTTAATCCTATGCAAAGTCAGATTTCATGTGAGAGTGATGCTGTGCTCCTCTTTAAGCAGTTTGATGTGCCTTGATTGTGCTGCGCCCTGGTGGTTTGAACATGGTAGTGCATTCACTGATTTTCATTTGCTACTTGTTGTTTTTCTCACCGCCGTTACATTAAAACTCTGCTCATGCACGGAGGAACGGACAAACTGGACAAACTGGAGTCAGAAAAAAAATGTATTCATGTCCGGCTTCTCTGCAGAGCGCAATTGTGGCACAGTGCTATTGTGTGTCTAACATTTAAACTGTCAATGATGCCGCGGTGCCGCCTCTTCATCATCTATTGGCGACATTTTCAGCATCTTTTCATTTAAAGGGAAGAAGTTGGAGCAACAACCAACAGCCTGAATCCAATTTCTGTCTGTAGTTCTGTGATTGAAAATCTAAATGAGTCTAATAAAGTTGAGAAATGATGTGCATTCCTCTGTCGGCAGCCTGTCTGTCGATTTGCTATTTATGTCTTTACCTGCTGCTTCTTACCTGGTGTTTTCTCGTGTATTTAAATGTTTATGGTGAGGGGAATCTTTTATTTCTTGCACACTAAAGATTGAATTCTTTATTCAAAGGGAGAGATCTATTTTTCCAATAGACAAACGACTGTAATTTTTCTATAATCAAACATTCTCCTGGGGTGTTTTTGATTGGAAAATAAATATGATAACAAATAACAAATGTCTGGTGAAGTATTTCTTTTGCTTTTTTTTTTTTTTCCTGGCTTGAATCAGCTGAGCAGTTACTGACCGCAGCTTATGATCATTTTGGTGTTAAACTCACTGATCATGCACTGAAGGTATTCCTTTCACTCTGGAGAGGGGGGGGGGGCTCTCCTGTCAGGTTGCGAGGGTGAAGCCACAAACAAGAAGTTATTTAAAGAACATTTTCAGCAAATTTTATTTAGGTCAGGTGGAGGGAGACCGATTCAATGGACTGGGAAAAAAAAGGTAATCAACTCCGCCCAGAAGACGTTCTCCCTTCATTGACACTTTTATCCTGTACCTGACCTGAATAAAAGAGATGATATGCATTTACCTGAACTGCATCAAGTATAAACATGTGAGAATCATGAGACCATGACAGACAGACAGACAAGGCAACCGTCCTCCCTGTGAACATTGTGCAAATTTACTTTTACTCTTCTAAACTGCATCTGAGCTTCAGTATATTTTGACGCCGTCTAATCTCTGTCACAACGGAGCCATACTCACACTTTACACAGATATAATGTTTACAAAACATTATTCTTTGCCGTACTATATGTGCTGTCCAGCCATATCAGGACAAATGAATAAAAATATGACAAATCAGACTGTGGGCAGACATTGAATGAAGCTTAACATACCACAGCATCTTATACAGGAAACCTGTGATACAGGTCGCACTTTGTTAAAGCAGAACTATTTTATCAAACCTATTAAAGCTACCGTGGCACACTTCATGCACCATCCAGCCCAGAAATAAATAAGTCTGTCAGATGCTATGAGCGGGTATTCAATAAATATTATATGAAAAGATGTAAGGACTTACTTTTGACTGCTTCTCAGTAAGTGATGTTCAATGTGTGTGTTCGATCACAGATTTTTATCAGTTTTTACGTAGAGCTCTACGGTCCAAATACACAACATTAGGCGTGGGATGCAAAGGGACTGCTTAGTTAATCAATTAATGGATGGTTTGGGCTTTTATGTGATTTGTTAATATTCATTTAAAAAAAATAGAGAATAACACCAGGCTTATCCCTTAATGTCATCCTGAAGGAAAGCTAACAGGGATCCAAATAAATAAAAGCCACGATGTTACTATGGTACTGCTTGCAAAGTTTAATACATCACTATACAGTCGTCTGAACGCAACAAAAAAAATTAACCATTAAAAAATGAAAAAAAAAATGAAAGTACAAGAAGACACTCAGCAGTTTGTACATTTATGCCCCAAGCATCCACGTGACTTGTTAGAACTCAAGTTTGTGTTAAATATATACTGTATGTATTTATATATTTCAATATAGTCATGACATCTGTACAGAGGGAATCAGGCTACAAATCATAACTTTATTAGTTCTTTTTTTTTTTTTTTTTTTTTTTTTAATATATCAATAACAGGCCACTGTGGAAATGTAGACATCGTACAGTCAAGTCTTGTGTGTAGCCCATTCAAAAGGCTTAAAGCAACATGTTACATGCTTTGGCTGTAAAACAAACTTCTCGCAGTAATAATAATAATAATGATAATAATAATAGTAATAATAATGGTTTAAATCTGAATATACACACATACACAGAAAATTGTACATAGCATCGTGTGCTTGATATCCTGCCAGCTTTATCTAGCGAGATAGCTTCACATTTTCTGTTTCTGCGACTGTTGACAAATGAGAAATATGGAGCAATAATGTCACCTCACAGCTCTTCGCGAGGCTTTCCAAAACACTGCAGCCATTCAGGCGGCGCTCTGACCATTTCAAAAGCACAAGAATTGTGAAGGTGACATCTTACAAAACAGCAGCATGTGGAGGGGAAAAAAAAGTATATAAATAAAAATAGGGGGAAGAAAGCAAACAAGGCTACATGCTACAGCTGCAGCAGCCAGCAAAGAAGACCATACATCCTCCTCTGTGGCGTTAAAGGCAGCGAAATAACAAAGTAAAATCCAGGAAGAGGACAAAATAGCATGGATGCCTGATTGCCACATCTGGTACAGGAACGCCAGTTTGAAGAGTCGTGGGGGGGGGGTGGAAGACAAAGCAAAACAAAATACCCTCATTCAGGACCTCTATTTCTTTTTTTTTTTTAATTATCAAGTCTCTTTAAAACGCAGCAACTCTTGGCTCATGGTTTCTATCCTCTCCCATCATCACTCATAGTTTCATTCGTCAGCATCAAAGTTCTTTGTTCAAGTAAAATACCAGACAGCCAAGGCTCTCTTTGTTTATTCACGGGTTATAGCAAGCACAAGGGGGGGGGGGGGGTTGTGTGACCTGTGTTATTATCATAATAATATTTATTACAATGAGATTTATAACATCTTAAAGAATAAAAGAACATTATGTCAGAGGTGGGATGCAGTTATTTCAAAAGATGTAAACAAACACTGCTGATTTTCCCCAGGAAGCACGGGTGGACCCAAAGGTGATATTCTTTTTTAACTTGCTTTCACAGTTAATTACAGCACAAAGCAAAGAGTTTCATGGTAACTTGGTAAATAAAACCTTGATTTCTTTTCATCCAGACTGAATATATCCCATGCGGGGAAAGAAAAGAAGATCAACAGACAACAGTCGTATCAGCTAAATCTTTTTGTGCTGTAATTTTCTCTCGTCAGCGGGGTCAGCGGTTTCCTTCGCGGGGAGAAGTCGGGGGGGGGGGCACGGGATGACGGAAAATAATGACAATCAAGCTCAATAATTATATCAACAAACCTTCAGCGTCACACTTACTGTGGTTTGTAATCCGATGTTATTAAACTCCGCACGTGCAATTTGGAGAGGAAACAGATGGCGGCGACGAACGCAGTGTGAGGGGATTCATGATTAAGAACCGATAAAGGGGGGAAAACTGATCAGAGATCTGCACTATCAAAGCAGGAAAACACTGGCGCGGGGTTTTAGTGGTTTTTTAGTGTGTGTCTAAGTCTGTAGAGGTTAATGTCTAAAGCGTGACACAAGCAGCTCTGTACACAATGGTCTGAGATCAATAAGAACTAATTCAAGTAAGGCAACGTTGACATGAGATGACGGAATGGATGCTGTATATATATATTTTTTTTAATTCTGATGTGGGTTCACCTGTGAAGCATTGTGGGTAAAGCTCCACTCTAAAAACAGCTCAGCCTCCGTGAGTAAAACGATCTCGTCAAAAAACACCAAAAGCACAAAGTTTCATTTTGGTGGAAATTTGTCTAAATTCTACAGAAAGTGAGTGAACTTTTGCATGTCGAGGCGGTAGCTGTGTCAAGCTTTGACTGGAGAGCACACACACCTTCACATAGAGCCACCTAACTGTCCGTCCTGGGCCTGGCTGGCTTCTCTACGCGCCAAAATGGCTACGGCCGTCTGACCTCCAGAGGTGATTCGTACGTAAACTTTGTCACTCGATGTTTGCCGCGTGGTTTCAGCGCGAGTTGTTGGCGAGGGGAAAACACCAGCGAGTGCAGTGGAAGAAGTGGCGAAGCTGTCGTGGGTTGGCAGTTTTACTGACATTCAGTATGTTCTACTTAAATATTTGTGTGTTTGTGGACAGAGAGAATTTGGCAGAAAGCGTTCGACCAGAGAGTTCTGTTTAAAAAGAATCCTCCTTGGTCAGTGTATTTATACGGTGTCACCTCTCCCAGACCAGATTGTCCATTCGTTTGTTGTAGTGCAGGATGGTACAGCGATAGTATCAGTAGTGCTACAGAGAGCCGCAGCTGACCCCCAACAGCCGGGAGAGCTGGGCTTTGCAGTTTTTTTTCCCCCATTTGGACCCAGCCATCTTTGACCTCGTCCCAAGATGCAGCGGTGATCACGAGTCTTCATGAGACGGCAGAGTGGTTACCCAGCAGTTATCCAGAGTGGTTATTCGCTGGAGGTGGAAGTGGACAAAGGGGGTTGGAAGAGGGATCATGGCACTGATTTTTCGTCTCATTCTGTCCTTTTTGCATCCGCGCCGCCTCCAATGAAATCCCGCCGAGGTCAAAAGAGAAACTCTGGTAAAAAACCTCCATGTGTTTACCTGCGTCCATGAACAGATGAGGGTTCTTATGTGACGGAGTGGCTTCCCCATTGGTTTGTGTAACTGCACATGTGAGGTCCACCCCTCTTTATTCATCAAGCTCATCTGCAGAGACGCTGAGGGAGAACAAAAACATTATGAAGTCGCATCCAAACCAGAACTTGCTCACTCTCCTGATCAAAGAAAGAAAAAAAAAAAAAAGGTGCCGTTCTCCTGCGCTCGTGGTTTTATCGAGAAGGATTATGGAGAACAGAAGAAGACGGCAGAATAATGTGGAGTTTGGGGCAGCGGGAGCAGTACAGACTAAGGGGATAAGGGACAAAAATGTGGGCAGTGCTGGGGGCACAGTGCAGCTCTGGACAGGGGTACAGAAGATTGAAAATTGTAGTCCCCCCAGACAAGTGGAAATGGATCCTCCTCTACAGCTTGAGGCAGATGAAAAGGTAGAAGAGAAGGAGGAGGAAAAGAGCAGGGAACAGTGCAGAGGTGTGTCTGGGAATGGTGAGGAGGCACTTACTTGTCCTCTATGTGCTCAGTGATGCCAGCGGCGGCCAGCGCAGCTCGGTACTGCAGCAGCACACCTCGGACGCTCTTCACAAACCCTTTAGAGAGCGGGAAGAGTGGAAAGCCGATGTCCGGGTAGCCGCTGCCCTCTGGGAGGAAACTCCTGTAGCTCTTTCTCCGTTTCTTTGGTCGCACCACTGGCTGGCTTCCTGCGGAGCCCACCCCTCCTCCGCTGACTGCGGCTGAACCTCCTTCTGACGTCCCGCCGCGGACTACAGAGCCGGGGACCGTGGAGCCACCCCTGTTTTCAGCACCCAAAGAGGCGTTTCCCTGGGTGCTGTCGCAGTCTGAATTCTGGCTCAGCTCCTGCTGAGAGGCCGCTGTGGTGGAGGGACTCAGCCCTGAATCCTCCAGCTCCTCCTCCATAATACTGGTAACTCCGGCTCCCGTGACCCCCTCCTCGCCAGGCTTACTGGGGCTGCTGTGAGCCACCACCACGGGCCCTGATCCCAGGGGCAGCTGCTCGTCCAGAGGCTCGACAGATGAGGGTCGGTCTTTTGAGTGTTGAGCCCTGGAGGACACGTGCGCTGCCTGACCCCTCTCAGCGGCGTCGTGCAGCTCGAGCCACACGTCCAGGCGGTGGACGAGCCGCCAGCCGTTGGAGGCAAAGTGCTCCTGGATCTCCTGTTTGAAGACCTCCACCGGATTCTGGAGCAGCTGCGTCATAGACTGGACCATCTTGATCAGGGCCATCTCGTTGTAGCAGCGGCTGTTCTCATATCCTTCCTGCAGGCCTCGGTCGCTGTCAAAGCCAGCCTCGTTATAGTAAGGCTCATTGACGAGGATAAGGCCTGCAGAAAGTGTTGATTTCATTAGAAAAATACAATTCAAGGCACAATTAAAAAAGTCAAAGACACAAGATATCGGTTGTTTCGTCTGTAACAAGCAGTGAACTAATCTAACCTTTAGTTTTTATTTAGTTTCTTTAAATAAATGTCCTAGCTGTTGTCTTACTATTTCAGGGCATTGCCTGCAGACTCTTCAGAGTCTGATTCACGTTTCACTTTTCATGTTACAAACGTCAGACTGAATTAATTGCACAACACTCCTACAACATACTACTGCACTATAAGTGTATTTCTGGAGCTCTTACTATTTTTTCCTCTTTGTATTTCATTGAATGTTGTATATTTTTTGATTTTGCACTGCTTCTCTGTGTGAAATGTGCTTTATAAATAAAGCTGCCTTTCCTATATGATTTCATAGATTATTAAAAACGTACTAAGCATAGAAAAGCACCTGTAAAAGCCAAACTATGAGCTGCACGTGTCTACGTCATTCAGGAAAAATAAGACATAGTTCTTAGAAATATAAGATTAAGTCAAAACTAGTTAAGCTGACAGAGAGCGGCTTTGAGTCAAGAGAGGTTATTTGACATTTTAACCAAACACTGATGAGTGTACATTAATGACTCTGCGATAGTGAGATTCTGATTTGACTCGACGAAATAAATGAATAAAATCTGCAGGACAGACTGCAGAGAATGCCTGTGTGTGAGGCAGATACATCGAGTTGAATCACTGTGTGCGACACTGCACTTGGGAGTCTTTCTGAGCAAATGAACACATGAATAAAACATTTTTTTTTTTTTTTGTGCTGCAGAGAAGAGAGGAGGGAGTGTTTGTGAATGAACCCACTAACCTTGTATGGAGATGAGGACTTGCAGCAGACTGGACTTGCTGGTCCACCTCTCAGTGCCCTGTTGATCACAAACCAGACGTGCGCTGTTTGTTCTGTCATCACATGATACAGTAACTGTAATTTTTAAAACACAAAACTGTGTTGTGTACCCAAACCGGAGCAGAAATAAGATCAAACCTGTGCACACATAAACCTGTGAAAACAGCACTCACCTTTCCAATCCAGGTTCCCAGCAGACTGACGCACACCTTGCCGTTGTCGTACAGGTTGGGATTGAGGCGGCCGCTGCACTGCGACAGGTAGCGGAACAGAGGCGGCACGGCTGGGTAGATGTTTGGCAGCTGGATGTCAAACAGGAACAGGCCGTCCTCGTAAGGCGTACGAGTCGGCCCTTTGATCAGAGCCGAGAACAAGTCCTGTGTCAAAGAAAGTTAAAGAACTTCATGACATGTTTCATAATGCATGCCGTCGGTATAATTTAATGGGACTGTCTGGTGTGTGACGCTGAGGTTACTGCGGGGGAATAGCAGTACATCATCGGCCGCAGTGGCAGTTTCATCACTACTTCTTTTAGAAAAAACATTAATATTCCTTTTTTTCCCCGTGAACCCCTGCTGCTTTCTTCACAGAGAATCCTACCACATTTCTTTGGTCTTACTCCCTGCCTGTTTGTTTTGAAGCCTGAGAAAAAGGATCAGAATTGATGAACATGTGGGCTCATAAAAAGGTCAATAAGATGTTGAACTTGACGTTCTGTGTTTGTATACCACACTTCATATCTGTCAAAAACTTTGCAACCAAAAGTGGGATTGCAAACATATGCGTATGTTCCTCTCTATGAATTTCCGTTTTCTTTCTCCCAAACCAGATGTTTAGAAAATCACAAATGAAGATTTTTCTCTTCTACATGTTTGCGTAGCGTGATTTACAACCGGAATTTGAAATAGTTTCTGGATGTCGTCACAAGTTCGACTGTAATATTAGCCTTTCTTAACAGTGTGGATGACTGTGAATTCTGGCAGCCATCGGTCTGATTTTTACACCTTTGACCTTTCAAAATGAATGAGGGGGGATTTATTTCAGGATGGTCACGACAACGTACGAATGCTACTTTCTTTATCGTGCCAGTGGCAGGAAACTCACCATGCGGTCTTCAAATGTTTTGACCATGATGCCGTCGGGCAGTGACGTTGCTAGGAGAGCCATTTCCTTTCTCACCGTGCTGAAGAACTTCTTTGCCTCAGCTGGCTGAAACTCCATTTTCTTAAACGAGTGTGTGTCTAAGAAAGAAAGAGAGACAGAGGAAGATAGTGAGAGCAGAGAGATGATGACTGAATAGAAGCACAATGAAATAAAAAGTCTGCAAATACAACATCGCGTGCGGAGCAAGGCTAACATTTTACTGTAAGTCTTATCAGCTCATATAAGATAGTACTGATAATCTGGTTTTGGAGGAGCTGGATGTTTGTGTTCAGATGTCTTATCTGGTTTGGTTGACTGTTTTCGTTCGTCCAATTTAAGCTGATAGTAAAGATTGCAAACAAGACTCAGGAACGATGAGATAATGGAAGGCAGAAATTGAGAGCAAAAGGAGCGAGAGAAAGAATGGAGAGAGGAAGTAAAGGAAACGAGGATGAAAGGAGCTCACGGTGCATCCTCGTTTCTCACCTGGTGCCCACTCCAGCACAGAGAACACCTCGCCCTTGGCACTGGTGAAGGTGACGCCAGGCTTGCCGCCACTTTGTTGGCACAGTACTGGTGTGTCACTGAGAAACTCGCTGGGCCATTCTTGTCCACCCACGGGCGTCTGCGGCTCCTGCTGGGGCTTTTCCTCTCCAGCTCTCTCTACCTGAACAGCAACAGACCAGCAGGTAAGACACAATCAAGAGAAATGATGGCCAAACTATTGTGCATCACAAACGCCAACCTCCGTCCCCGCTCCTCCGCTCCCGCCCGCCTCCACCACCGCCTCCATTTTCTCCTCCTCCACGATGGCCACGTTATCCAGCGTCTTCCTCAGGTTCTCCTGCAGCTTCTTGATGTCATCCAGGAAGCGTTTCTCCTTTGTGGGTTTCTCTGGCGCTGTGGGCGTCACCGAAGTCGCGACGTGAGTTGTAGAAGCGGGTTCGGCAGAGGTCGGAGAGGTTGGAGAGCCCCCTGTCCAGAGCTGTTCCACGGTCATGTTTTTAAGGCTCTCCAGGATCTTCAAGGCCTCTTTCAACTCCCTGAAGCCCCGTGAGGCACCGTCTTTACTGGGCTTCTCCGCTCCATTGACTGCCCCTGGAGAGGTTACTAAAGCATGCAGGATATACAGTTAGAGACATTTCAAGCAGGATACAGGTAACATGTTTTCATTATCATTTTCTTCTGTAAAATTTACATAAATGAAATCTCCTAACAGTTTTAAGTAGGACATAAAATCCTCTCATCCTATAGAGGACAAACTGTCACAGGACTGGCGACATAAGAACGATTAATGTTTTGGACTATTCCCTTGAAACTAATAATAACGTCCCACCCACCTCCACCAGAAGCAGGACTAGCCACGGCCACAGACGCCTCTCCCTCCTCTCCAGGGACTCCTTTAGTGGGGCTGGTGACCCCCACTTTGCTGCCCTCTTGAGGAGGGATGATGAATGTCGCGGAGCTGGTGGGCGTGGGGGTCGGGGTCGCCGTGTCGATGATGTCTGCATTGTTGACGTGGCTGTCGTCCTCGGTGGTGAGGCCGTTATCCGTCTCCCAGCTGTCGCTCTCGTCCTCCCACTCCTCGGTGGACAGGACGCTACTCGTCTCCTCCACCGAGTCGTAGTCCGTCTCCTCGATCTCAGACTCCACATTGTAGAGGTGCTGCGTGCCATTGGCGGGAGAGCGTCAGCGACAGAGGTCTCGCAGGTAATTCGGTTTCATCAAGGAGAAAAAACACTTACCTGTGGCAGTACGATAGTCATGGAGTTGTCCGCCCACACCACCTCCACTTTGCTGCTCACATCCACCCTGGACACTTGGCCAACTGACGTCTGAGGGAAGGAGGATGTACAGATACATCAACAACCAACAATACATGAGACAAGATGAAAACCAGACTAAAAGGGTCTGAGGGTATTATGTGCTGTAAAGACTGTAAAGCCCAACATAACTAAAACATAAATAAAATCAATGTGACTTGACTAAAAGAACAGAGCCTCACTCACAGACAGTAATATTTATTACTCAGTGACAATACTAATATACTTAAAGGCTTTGATTTTCTTACCAGAAGGGCTGAAACGTGACATTTTGTGTGGTTGCTCTAAAAAGCCAGAGAGAGTGGCAGCAGTGTGGGGGCATAAACGTACTTTAACGGTCAGATTCTGAATAGTTTGCAGGCATTTTTCTCGAGCGTCCTGAAATATTATGCACTCAGATGTTAGTTCATTAGGGGCACCTAGCTGAAACTAATGCAGCGCTGCAATAAATTCTACTTCAGGACCGTCTTAATGTTCACTTTTTTTGTTGAAATGGTTTCAGAGAGGTTCATTCGTCTGCAGGATCATTTCGGAGGCTGCAGTTTGTGGCGCTGATCTGTACTGTGTTATAATGAGAGGCGTTTCTGATATTTTGTCCGTCTCGTCTCATAGATTAAAGGTGGGGTAGGAGGTGTTGGGAAAACGGTTGCAGCAAGCTATATTTTGAAAGTACACACCCATGCCCTTTTCTTCAGACCTCCCCTCGTAACCACGCCTTCAAAGTAATGGAAGGGTCTCTATTTGTTCACGAAGGGGTGAACGCGCAGAGGGGGAGGGAGAAGCGGAGTCTGACGGACGTGTCAGGATCCAATTGTAATGAGCAGCCCCATCAACGTGATTGGACGGTATTTTCCCATGATTTCGCCCTCTAGATTGGACTAAAACGTTTCGTTTTTTTGACAGACCCTTCTATCTTACCGGCTGCAATGGGGTCATGAAGAGGTTTTCAAGCAATATGGTAAAAAAATTCTCCAGAAAACATCTACTACCCCACCACCTTTAACAACAGCTCCAGCACAATGCGCCTGACACGCAGGCGAAAGAAGCGAGACTTTTTACACGTCCTCACCTCGTTTTCGCAGTCGTTCTGTCCGTTCTCTGAGTTCCATATTCTGATTACAATGTCAGTGGTGCGGAAATGGAAATCTGGGTGATCCGCGATGTCGTACACGCTGACGTCCTCCTCCATGCCGAGAACCTGGATTAAAGTGGGAAAGAACAGCAGGCACATTTCATTATTACTCGAAAGTTGAAGAGCCACTTGCGGCAGTCGGGTATCACAACTTAATAGCATCCGCTGATGGAGGATGGAGGAGTGTAGACCGCGGCCTCTCTCTCTCCTCCATTCGGACACACATCAAGCATCTTCATGATTTTCGAGTGTTTTTTTTGCCCTGACTGACCTCCACATCGTCACTGGAGGAGTTGAGTTTGATCCACTTAACGACACATGTCCTGCCCTTGTGATCACCAGACTGGATCACACCATACACTCCCGGGTCCTGGAGGGCTTGGGCTAAAGAGCACATACACACTGGTTTAGAAGGCAGCACACACAAAATACACACAGAACCTCTAAATCTAAAGATTTAGAACAAAAAAAATATATATATATTTGTCTGAAAGAAAATGGAAACTTTAGTTGACCGTAACATCACAGTTTTAAAGAACATCTCTTTTTCGTCACACAGACTTAACATAGTTTCAACAAATGACCCAGATACTGTAGGTACTGTGTGGCAGAGTGGCCTATATAAAAAAAATTCTCATCGCAGTCCTCAGGGACAGAAATCTGACACACACTGTGTCTTCACTAGCCTGAAAAAAAGTAAAATAAAACAACAGAATTCATTGTTTAAAAAAAAAAATTTAGATATTTTTTTTCCTTACGCCGTTTGTCTACTACAAAGTCCCCGGGACAAAACTCGTGGCTGTCGAGGTGCTGGATGGGGATGAGGTCATTTGATCGGATCCCCTTCTCCACCCGCCCGTCCTTCCACATAACATCAGCCGTGGTCTTTGTGGATACGACTTCCACCGCAACCCTGCGCACACACACACACACACAGACACACGATTCAGACTTACATTCAGGCTACAACAAAAGGGGATCGCTTTCTCCGTAGAAGTTGTCAAGTTTGTAGAGATTAAAGGCTCAAAGTTAAGTGTCTGCCTTTTACCATATAAAAAGGAGCATTTCTCTCTCAGGCCTTTTCTGCGTTTCACTCATCATAAAAGCTACAATAAGATATTTCTGCTATTGTTTTGCCCCTTTTGCTTCCTTATCTACAGGTACCATTTATCTTACTCAACCACTGTATTCACCTCTTCCCTCTCTCTCACTCTTTCTTTGCTCTAGTTCTCAGTTCTTCCTCTCATCATTTTGTCCTGCCTGCAAAGTAAAATGTATTTTGATTTATTAACACTCTGCATCAAATGTGAAATTAATACCATCGAGGTAATGGGTAAACAGCACAAGGAGCAGCATTGGTTTGTAAAAAAAAACAAACAACCTCAAACATCTTATAGTTGAAAGGTTTTGTCAAAGAACAAAAAAAACAGAGTTGTGTTACGTTTGGTGAAGCAAAAGCAGCGAGGAAGAGTGTGTGAAATCTGTCCCGTAAGCTGAGGATGTGTGTGATAGTGTGCGGTTGAGGAAATGACACTATCGGCGCGCAGTCGGCACTGAAAGACTTTCTGTGTGCGGCTGCTGTCGGGCTCCAGTGTCACCGACTCAGATCGAGACATGAGCCCTCTGACAAACAAGAGAGAGCGGACGGAGCGACACGCAGACACAGTGTTGTCAGTTTTCTCCAGGCCGAGCAGCTGCTGCCGCTTTAGCGGTCGGTTACAGATGATGTCACTGGTCTCATCTCTACACCCCGATCCTGATTTAGCTGCGAGGCAGGGGGCTAAAACGGAGCAACGTCACCGGATCCATCAACATTATAGATCAGACAAATGTGAAAACACTTTTGACTTGGCACAGTTGTTTCAGAGGCGGTAAAAAAAGGCGCTGGATCGATGGTCACCGCAGTGGCCGGATGAGGAGTCATGAAATGTACAGAAAAGCTGACCAACATGATGAAATAAAGAATATATGAATGGATAGAGGAGAAAAAAGAAAGCAAGAAGGACTGCAGACTGTGGATTGTAGCATGCACCGACAAGGAGTTAAAGTACTGGAGTATCTCCTGCTCTTAACCCACCGGTCTCCAGGCTTGAACTCGCGGGAAAACTTGGTCCTCTTCTTCTTATGCTTCCTCTTCAGGTTACGGATGGAGAGCGGGATGCTCTTCTTCCGATTCGTTCCGAGGCCGCCGCTTTGAGAGGAGGCCGTGGAGCTGGCCGACGATGTCAGAGAGCTGCAACCACGATTGCAGTGAGAGATTAATTATTCACAGGCAGCATGATGTTCGATCACACAAACTCTATGTGAAATCTTTAAATGTTCTGCCACCGTTCCAAGATACTTTACTTTAGCAGTTTGGAGGGAAAAATGACTCCCAGTTAAGCCTTTATCAAAATTGTTGGTGTTAATCAATTAATTGGATTAATCCCATTTATGCAATCTTCAGGACAACAACGCAACCAAATGGAAAATACAATAAAATCCAGTGTAAAAGCAATAAATACTACATTTATAAAGGTTCACATTTTATTGACGACGTGTTTAAGAGATGATGATTCAGCTCTGTGGTCATTTCTAAGGAGACTTTTAAAAAAAGCTGCGAGGATGGCTCTCAGCCGAGCGTCTAAACTTTGGTTGCCAAACTGACAAAACGTATTTCCAGCACTTATATTTAAGGGGATAATTAACCTGTTAAACTGTACCCTATTTTTCATTAATACAAACGTGTAATTAAAAAAGAACTAATTAAAGTGCGTGACCAACTGTCACATATCTCCCTCTCTCCGCCCGTCACACACTAATGAAGTGGATTTCATTAAGAAACAAGCGGCTCAGCTTCATTAATAATGCAAATCGAACTTAACCAGGCAAAAGCAACAACGAGAGGCCAAAATGATTACATTAAACTCCACATCTGCGAGCTAATTAAGCTGGGTAAATTACAACGGGCAGAATAATTAGCCATAACTACTGCAGGCCTGGTGTAGAGAGAAATTTTCCCCTCACACTAAAACAATACAATCAGTGCATCGACACATTCAAATACACAAGGACACATCTGGTCCTATGACTGCATTATAATACTGAAACAATACGTCTATTAATCGATGAGTTGATCAAGAGACAAATTATTGGCAACTATTTTGATGACAAATAATTTTTTTGTAAGTTATTTTCCAAGAAAAAGTGACAAATATTTGCTTCTTTGATGCTTTTCTTTGTGAATATCTGTGAAATTTTTCAACTAATGTTCAGAATTAACAAGAAATTTAGGCACATGGCCTTGAGCTTTGGGAAAGTAATATCAAAATCACTATTATTTTATGACAATAAACAGACGACTAATTGAAAAAGTCTCTAGATTAATTAATAATGAAATTGTACTGTACTGTATAAACGTATGTATTCTATCCACTTGGACACTTTTATTCCACTTGAACACAACTGCCTCAAATATTAACCAGGCTTTAATAAAAGCCCTCAAACATCTGAACATTTCATCTTCACAAAATGACTTATTGCCTCAGATCACACTAGACTTTACAGAAGCTCGTGTTGTTGTGTCAGTAACATTTAAAAAAAAAAACAAAACAAAAAAAAAACTGACCTGGTATCGTCTGTGTCTTCTGCAGCCTCGTCGTCAGCATCCTGCTCCCCGTGTTCAGCCAAGTTGTCGTTGGCGTTCTGGGGGTCCGCGGCGTTCTGGATGGGGACCACGGGGCCGTTGTTGTTGGGATGAGACGAGTCTGTCTGCTCTGATTTGTGCTCGCCTGGTGAGAGATAAAACAAAACAGGACCAGTTAGGATTTCTACTTAAGAGATGGAAGGACAATTTTTTCAAACAGGAAATGAAATGGTTTATGTGTAAAACGCAGAATCATTCAGAAGCGTAAAAATTCCACTAAACAGCTAAATCAATAAAATTTTACTTCAAGTTTTAATTTTGCTATGGCTTTACAGAGAGACCGTCTCATCATGCAGACTGCTCAAGTGTGCTGCACATCAGCACAATTTCCAATTAGTCTGTTCCCCCTGTGCCGAGACCCATTTGTGGAAAGGAAGGGACTGCCTCATGTCTCCCAGGAACCTTAAATCATTCTGACTCTGCTTTGCATGGAGACACTTAGTTCTCAGCTACTTTCGGGGAGACGCAAGCAAAAAATAATGCTCACTTTTCTGACAGTGATAAATGATTAAAGGTTGTGTGTGTGTGTGTGTGTGTGTGAGTGTGAGAGAGAGAAAATATATTTTATGCCTTCTTTATTATGTTTTTCCATTCACATTCATTTCTGTCTAACCGCTAACTGACTAATAGCTCGTAGAAGCGGGAGATCATCAGTTTTTGACTAATGATGAAGTGTGATGACCACCGCAGCAGCGTTCAGAGAGGACCAGGCAGATTAGTTGGCCCAGAGCAATTTGAAGGGGATGCAAAAAAAAAAAGGCATTTATTTGTTAATGGAACAGAAGCAGGAATAAACTCCGGCTCTTCAGTAAAACGCGACCCTATGAAACACAAACAACTTTGTTTCTCTTCTTTGTCTAACCTGAGCTAGTGAAGCAGTGGACTGAAATTAATGACTACTCCTTAATGTGGGGGAACGGGGTCAAGTGAAAAGAGAGAGGAGTAAAGTAAGAGGAGGGATGATTATTATATTCTCATTTTTTGTATCAGTCGGGCTCTGTCAATGTTTGCTTTCCTGTTTTCCATGTCTATTTTTGGGCAAATTAAACTCTCGCAACGGCATTACAGAACAGATGTGTGTGCGCGCGTGTGTGTACTATGTGTACGTTGTGTCTGTTCCTCTGGATACTGTGTTTTCTCTGCAGAGTGTTGATTGGCACCTTGTGTGTCGGCGTTCTCCGTCTTCTTCCCTGAATCCTTCTTGAACATCCTTTTCAACTGTAGGGAAAACTAGGGAAAACACACACACACACACACACACACACACACACACACACACACACACACACACACACACACACACACACACACACACACACACACACACAGACACACACACACACACACAGACACACAAAGATAGACAGACAGACAGAGTGAGAGTTTGAAAATGATCAAGAAAGCCTCACAGTTTACAGACACCCTCTGTATCCAACATTCGAGGACAACTTTCTTAAAATATACCCGTGTAAAACAGAACATTGTAAGTGTTAGTGTGCTCTCTGACAGATGTAAATCCACACCTTTCTGGCCACGGGGTCTTCTGGCAGGACGGGTGCACCCTCGGGTCCTTCACACGTGATTCGTGTGGCGTCCCCCTTGGCGGGGAACACATACAGGGCCCTCTCTCCCAGCTGCCTCTGGGTGTGGTCATAGTATCCTAGACGCCTCACCCTACACCCAACCAGCACAATACACAGATTTAGATTCCTTTAAATTCTTAAAGAAAATAAGTTCAATACAAAAAAGGTCAGAAGTCTGTGTGAGGACACGCGGATGAATATGCTGACTGACCTGCAGAGATTCTCCTGCGTGATGGTGGAGGGAGGAGGGTAGACGCTGTCAGAACCTTTGGGAGAGTAGCTCTTGGTGATCCACGTCACCTTCAACTTCGACCACTTTTACCTGAGGAGAGCGCAACCATGGAAACCATTTAGACCGTTTAAGATAAACAAATACACATTAACCCCAATTTAGGACTTTAATGAAAGCAAACCATTTCACCTGTGATTAGAATTTATGCAAAACATCGTAGTGATACAATGAAGACCTCTGCCTCGCTGGCGTTGACCTGCAAGTGCCGCATTAAGAAATAACTGCATTTACAGCGAGTAACCATTACGAACGATGAGAACTCCTCTGCGGCGCAGTCGGAAGCGATAATTCACTGATACCGTGCAAATGGGTTGATTTCTTGCACTCAAATAAAGGACGCCGCAGTGAAAAGACGACAGGTGTTCATAAAGAAGGAGATTATCATCACAGTCTTACCTCTTCTACCACCACCCTGAACTTGCACTTCCTGCTGAGGACAGGTTTGACCCCTGACAGCCACTGTACATTAGAAAAGACTTTGGCCGGACCGATCAGGACCTGGCCTGGGTAGAAACCGTAGGCCTCGTCGAAGAACAGACCCTGGAGAACAGACCACAGTGATAAGATCCTCTACACAAATGTAAATGTCCAGCTATATGACTTAGAGGGTGGATTCTGTATAGAACAACATTAAGCTGACAGCTACAAAACATAAAATGCAAAGACACATCAGTTATTTCAAGGCAGGACAAGGCAGCAAATAAATAACCATTACATATTATAACAATATTCAAACTAGTTACAGACTTTGAACCAGCCGTTTCTGTCTTGACGTGAGCTGTTCTGTTCGGGGTGGATTCACCTGAGGGGACAAAAAAGAGCTCGTGGCTACATACCGAATCACTGACATGTGGACAGACGTCGTAAAGCTTGGCACCGTCCTCCACACTCATGGAGCACCTGAAGCGAGCGCGAGAGAGAGAGAGGGAGATAGAGATGACTCGTTGACGTTCACTGCATTTGGCAACAATGAATATGTGTCAGCGTGCAGACATGATCGCGATGTATAATCTCCGTCTACCTGGCTCCATTGGAAAGCTTGAGGATAATGTGATTAGTCAGGTCGTACACTTTCCCCAGCCAGAAGTCGTAGGCAATGTAGTCGCCATACATAAAAGACTGGAGAGAGAGCACAGCGACAACAGGGACATGAATCAGTAATTGCTTGCGGGTCAGTGCTACTTTCTACATGACTCATATTTGCTAATTACTTGGCAATTAGCAATATTAATGAAGCTGCGGAAATACGGCTTTATTTTATGTGTGTGTAGCCTCCTGATAATTCTCTTAGAAAGAATATGGCATAATACGGCATTAATTATCAGAAGAACAATAATAAACAGCTACACTACAGGTCACGTGTTGCTGTACTGAAACGTAGCTCTTCTATAGATTTATCTTCTTTAGTTTTGACAACGTGTGAGAGTTAATTTTTGTCACTCGGCATCTGTACATACACAAAAGGTGTGAAAACATTACTTTCCTTGTATCAACAGAAATGTAATTAGTTGCAAATGACATGCTTCTTGTCAGGAAGTGTCTTTGGAAATGACAGACCTGCAAAGTGAAGCGTAGACAGAACCTGCGTATCCGTTCAACAAAACTGTACTCTCTTACCCAGATGTGCTGAAGGTCTTTGCTGTTAACTGGATACAGAACACAGCTTGTTCCCACTAATTTTACAGCGCACTCGATGTCAATGTTGGTCACAATACCACACTGGTTGTCCTGTAATGCAACAAAAACACAAGATTCATCATCATCTTAATCATCATCTAGGTCATCGACAGAAACACTCGCTAGCCTCAACAGAGAGATAATCTCATCAGTTTAAAGTTGTACTCGGGAAAAGGTCTCCTCGTGATCCTTTGTAACCTGTAATAATATTCCAGTCATGTTTGACGCAGCAAGTGGAACAGAAGCGCTGAACAGGGACTTGACTGACAAAGGAGAAAGAAATGAGATAGAAAGAGAGAGGCGAAATGAAAATGGGAGTCACAGACAGGGGAAAGAGGCGCACGCAGAGGACTCCACTTACATTAGAATTGTTTCGTCGTACGATGTCTCTAATGACGATGGATCGATCTTCAAGTTTCAGCTGCAGGAGAAAAAGCAAACAGGTTTAGAAAATGGCGGCCGCGTGAACTCATCTTACACCAACACAAGCCCTGAAACTGACGTGTGATCATCATTTACGTTAACTCTTACGGCAAAGGAGAACTCCACTGTGACGAACCCTGAAGAAAAACTTCTAAATGAACCGACTAAACCTTAAATCACGTTCACACTTAGCCCACCACGAAGCTACTGATATGGTTTGTCGCACCCTTGTCCTGTCCCGGCTCAACATGCACAGTCAGCAGACGAAATGGTTTCGTCATCCAAACAGATAGAAACATTTCACTGAGCAGGCCGGCGTCAATCTCTGCTGTGAGAATCCAGCTGTGTGTTGAGCCCCGCAGCAGTCAGAAAACATACTTTCACTGTCAATTATTAATCAACACGTTGAAATAAAAATAGGGCTCTGTGAAATGATACGGTTTACAACTGCAAGGGCCGACAGTTTGATGGACAGATTAAGGCAAAACAGCATTGATCAAGTACGAGAAGCCCCTGGAGAGACAGAGGGCAGAGGACAGGAGCCGCTGGGCTAAACTTGGCACAAGCTCAGCTCCCCAGAGGGAAACCTTGTTCCTGTGAGCAGTTTTGTTTTTTTGTTTTTTTTTGCTGTGTCACTATGCCTGCATGGAAAGCCAGTTTGAATAACAGATCTGTGAGATCTGAGTCTAATCATACGGCAAAACGCCGAGCAGTCATTTGTAGCCACGAAACAGGATTTCACTCATTTTCTGTGACAGCGTGACAACAGCAGTCTGCCGGGAGCTCACAAATGTTTAACTGGCCAACGCAGAGCCTTGTTGGATGACGACACATTACAATGCACCAAGAGGTGAGTTAGGTCAAGGTGTGTTAACACGATTTTTCTGGGACTTCGTTCTTCTCGGTGGATGGAGTTTGACCACACGTCAAAAGCTGCTCGCACTCGGCTTCATGCTACAAGATGATTGGCATCAGCTTCATATCTTCTGTCGGTATTTGTTAGTTTGGGTTATTTGACTGGTGAAGGCAGCCGAGAGACAGGAAGTTGACCTCGGGCAAACTGAACTCGCATCAGACTGAACTTAACTAGATTTTCTATACAAGCATTATCCTGACTCAGCAGCCGAAACCATCAACTCGGCATCAGCACAGTGACCCTGCTTATGCTACTATATTGTACGAGTCCCATCAGGAAGACACTCCGTCAACTTTACTTGACCTACATGAAATTCAAACAGCGTGGCGGAGGCAGAATTTCGCACCACGGCGTTGCTTGCACAACAATGAGTCAGACTCAAAATTTCGGCTGCAGGCCTAAGCCTTACGGGTCCCGTTGGACAAAACGTGGAGAGGTATAAATATGATCTCAGTACATCTTGCACTACAACACTGACAGTCAACTAACCAATATGATACAGGCTGTTGACAGCATCTCTGCAGCTCTTCGTTACCAACACTGGCAATTCACAACTGTGGCAGAATGTTACTAAATGTGTTGAATGTTAGCCAACCAACTAAGATGAACCATTTCTGCCCTGGATAAATATTGGTTTGATGGATGATGGCAGTGATTTAAGTATTGTTACTTCCTTATCCCTAAAAATTCTTGCGCCCCAGAGAGTGCCTGTTTGGATTCAAACAGACCCTGGTGCACTTGCCCAGTTATTGCTGTTCGTTTGGGCTGGTGTGAAAGTTGTCAATCGAACCCTGGTGCACACCAAAGACTGGATCAAGACCACCTGAAGAGGGTGAAGCCGTTTTCTTTCTTTTCTTCTTTGTGTGGAGTCTGTGTGGGTACTATTCCTGATTAATAGATCAAAAGCTGGTAAAACTGCTGCGCTTGTATCCTACTCCATGTACTCTGTCAGCTCATTAAGTCAATTAAAAAGTGTGTGACAGTGATCCCATAGTAATAAGCCCTGAATAATTACTGTGCAAGACGCCTCCTTTTCATCCCTGTCTCCACGTCATTATTCACAGCATGTGGTCGATTTGAAGTCTAAAGAGGTTTATAATGTTTTATTTCTTCATGATCTCTTCGTAACACCACAGAGCATAATGCACATAGTGTGCATGCTGAAGTACTATGACGTCCTCATGTGGATTCATGAGTTACCTGTCAGTCCTGTCTCGCAGTAAAACGCAGTAATAAAAATTAAATCACTTTCCTCGTCGTCTGGACAAAATCAACTGGTGTGAAAGCACCGTAATTTGTCGTTTCTGAATGAAGCCACCACGGGTCTGGCAGAAGTTGAACAATCCTCAAAAAAACAAAGCAAAACATGAAATTACTCATAAAAATGAGTACCTGTGGGAGGCCCAGCTTCTACTCTAGCTAAGCTGCAGCACAAGCTGCTCTACTGGCAGGAAGTACACAGCGAAAAAGAGGCGGCGAACTGCCAGCCAGAGTCTCTGAGTTTGGGCAGAGACAGATGGAAGTAGAGGAGGGAGAATGTAATTAGGAGTAAAGGGAGTGAAGAAATTAAAAACACAGAAGCCTGCTGCATGTTAAGAGTGTGTGTGTGTGTGTGTGTGTGTGTGCCATCTATGCACGCATAAACAGGGAATATTGTTACTTATATTTATGAGAGCAATCAATTCACTTCCATCCATCTTTCATAACAATTAGCCTTTAACGCGGGGGGCTGGAAATGATCCCAGCTGACATTGGGCAAGAGGTGGAGGAGAATCCACCCTGGACAAGTTGCCAGTTCATCGCTGGGCACACAGACCCAACCGCTCACCGCTCATATTCACACCTGCAGGCCATTTAGAGTCACCAGTCAGCCTACACTTGGACTGTGGAGGAAGCGAATCACTGCACCACCGTGCCGTCCTCGATTCAATTCAACTTCCACTACTTTTGTTTAAAATATCAACCAAAATATCAATCACACTCCCATATTTTTCAACCCGCGCCTTGTGATCGTTCTGAGCACCGCGCCTTAGCTAATGCAGCCAGCTGCATAGAGAGCTGTCTCAGTAAACCAGCACGTGTGAGGCTGCGGTTTGCTCTGCCAGTGGTGCGTTTCACAGATCTCGACAACCGAGGTGTTGAGTGCAAGGTTAGCGTGACCTGTAGTGAGATGACCTAACCTGTCAGCGTGTTCATATTTATTATTTATGACCGTCCTCTTTTTTGTTCCACGTGTAAAAGATGTCCAAACATCCTACTGGGGGCGAGCAACCGAGCGAGCGCACGTTCACACACTCCCTCCCGGCATCCTTGGCAGTGCTTTGTCTCGTAACCCTACACCGCTGAATTCTGGGAGAGGAAGAGTGCGAGTGTGTGTGTGTGTGTGTGTGTGTGTGTGTGTGTGTGTGTGTGTGTGTGTGTGTGTGTGTGTGTGTGTGTGTGTGTGGTGTGGAGGGATACGATCGATGGGTCGCCATGTTCCCTTGTAATCTATTAAACAGCAGCCTGTCTGCTGCTCATGTCTCTGCTGCTGGGGGTTAGAGTACACTTACACACACAGACACACACACATATACACACTCGTATCTCCCTCCTCATCTAAACCTTTTAGCTGAGAGAAGCTCACAAGTAGAAAAACATTTTTTTTTTTTTTTTTTTTGGGGCGGACACACATGCACAGCTCTTCTTCATTAATATTCTTTCAGTGCGTTATGCTGCACTGCGCTACTGTAGTAACTGATTTCCCCACCAGTTGAAAACAGTGTGTTTAAATCAATAGCATTTAGGACACTGTAAGAGAGGGCAGACACAGCGACTTAGCACTTTGGGTCTCCTGGACTACTGAAAACCACAACAGGACCTTTGCTCCGGTTACAAATGATGACAGCATACTTTGCTTTTATTCAAACGTCTGTTTAGCTGGTCTAACCATTGTGATAAGTGTAATGTTAATTCCTCACTTAGATACCTTGCAACTATATCATGATCAGCACGGCTACAGAGCAGCGTGCCCCTGCAGTGGGAGTGATTACTCTCCAGGAAGAGACAAAAGCCAGGAGGGAGGATAGTGCCATCACGATCACACTGATCGCAGTGATGTGAAGCTGGATGAAAACCCCTCAGCGTCCATCACGAATTGGTCGCGTGCTAGGGGAGGTGTTTCCTGAGACGGCATTCTCATTAATGCAAACACACATTGCAGAATGAACTAGGCAGCTGGCAGACAACAAAGCAGCTGACTGTTGCTAGGGCGCATCTAGAGTTGATGAGAAGAGAGGCGGGAAAGGTGCCGGTGGCCACAGCGCCAGACGACAAAAGGGAGAAGCGCTCGAATGGGTATTCGCGTGTGTCTATTAGTGGCTCCGCGATACAAGTCAACCTTGGCTGCCTCTTCACGTTCGGCCTGATAAGGCAGAAGGGGGCGGATTGATTACAGGAATCGATGGAGGGCAGCATTTGCTTTGACTTCCCGGCCTAATTAACACAAGTCACCATTCAGGTGCTGTACTGTACAAGGAGGAGGAAGAAGTGGTGGTGGGGTGGGGGGAGAACGAGACACTGCAGAGGACTGCAGCTCGGGGCCACGCCTGTTCTCCACTCTGACAGGCAGTTTTCAATGCCGGGCTTTCTCGTCTTTCAGATTCATCTCTACGCCGCCGGGCCACCTGATCCATGAAAAAACGTGAGAAACGTAAATAAAAGGCGCTTGCAGTAGTAATAGGTGCACATACTGTATTTCTCTCCACACACACACACACACACACCACACACACACACACACACACACACACACCTGACTACTGTATCTTGAAACTGAAATCAAATTCCACCCACAGACAAATATCGATTTGTGATAACGAAGGTGCAGTCATCATACAGCACAACATGCTGCACCTTTGCCCTCAGCCTCTGGCAAATCATGGTGCTGCAGCATCATTAGAGTTTTTAGGAAGCGAAAATAATTTCACAAAATGGAGGACTCTTAAGCAGAGAGGCCTCACGGATCCACCACGCGCTTCACTGTGTCGCGGCTTCTACTGAATATACCACTACCGTGTCTGTACTGAAATGTGTAGCTGGAGACTAAACTAGCTAGCCTGGCTCAGCGCCTCTTTAAACGTTATATATTGTTTTATCTGAACAAAAAACTGGAGAGGACCAGTTGCCAAGCAACCAGGAGACGATCCAAGAAGTTCCTGTCTTTCTTGTAGGTAATATTCCCGACCAGCCACCAACTTACATTTTTCTCTCCTGCTTGTAGTGTGTGTGTGTGTGTGTGTGTGTGTGTGTGTGTGTGTGTGTGTGTGTGTGTGTGTGTGTGTGTGTGTGTGTGTGTGTGTGTGTGTGTGTGTGTGATTTCATGGAAATTCATTAAACTGTTGTGTTCAGGTTTCTTAAATGGCGTGTAGTTTTACATTACATTGTGCTGAAGAGTACTGTCTTGCTGCCTTTTATAAAGCCCTGCACACCCCCACAAGTGTCTTCTCTCACTGTAGCCGGATGAGCGGACTTCATGGACCAATGGGAGGGATAAAGGTGTGAAGGTAGCAGTGACATAAGCCTCCTGCCCTAAACATAAAGCACATAATGTCACAGTTCTGATTCGGGTTTGTTTATAAATCTTGTGCGATCACAAACTATGAAAAGATGCTTGTAGTTAGGTAGTATAATGTCGTAATAAGCACGTGAGAATAATAACTTCATGTTCCAGACGCAGCACACCGGTCAAACCAGAGCCAGCTGCTGATCACACCAAAAGACAAAGCTTGAATTTGTCCATTGTCCAGCGTTTGGTTTTGAATGACCGGGATCATGAGCAAATATTTGTAATGTGCCCTGCTGTACCTTTAAGTTGTCCAGCCTGAACAAGCACGCTCTGAAACATCTGGTAGAGATAAGCGAGAATACCTGTGTGGGTTTACAATGGGTGTGCGAATTGCCATTTAGTTTAATCTGATTGACTTTAGACATGCAAAATTTACAACCTTTCACGGCTGCATGACAAAACGATACAAGCAGCAGAGAAGGAGGGACACTGCTTGGACAGTTACAGAATGACACTGGAGTGTTTGATAAGAAAACATTCGACATATTACCTCCTGTAGTTTACACTTACAACCTTTCCCATGCTACTTCCCGCCCTGCTTTCATAGTACAGTGCATTTCACCAGAATGAGGTCTGAGCACACCTTAAAACAAACACCATCCCTCCCTCTAGGGCCTTTTTTTTTTCCTTCACAGAAAAACTTCGGAGGTGACTTTAAAAAAGTTAAAAGTATCAAAACAAACAGATATTTCGGGAGCTATTTGAAGGGTTGTGCATAACACATTCACACCTGTGTGAACATGACACAAATCTTAACACATACGTTTCTACGACTGCCATGAGGTCGATTCGTTGGAGCTACGTTTAAAAAAATGACAATTGCCATAAACATCTAATGCACACCCCTTCGAGTAACTGATCTAACCAGCTGCTGCGAGATAATCTGTGCTGTCCATCTGTATGCTCACTCGCTACAATATGGCTGCGCACCATGCTGCCAATCCCTCACTCATTCACAAACCTCCCAAGCTTGTGTGCATTCGTCTGCTAGAGGCCCCGTCTCCTGCTCTGCCATTGGTCGGGAGAAGTGCTCTGTCATAGCTTCCTCATTGGCTAACCCGATGCTGCACTTCCTAAACAAAATGGAGCGTCATGACATCACACTAGACAATGACTTAGCAAGGATGGAGGCATTTTTAATAAGGATGCACGAGCCCGACGCTTTGTCTTGCTGGTTGCTTCATTTTTCCCTACACAGATGAGATGTGTGAAGCATCCCTTAAAACCAAAACAAAAAGTTTTTTGTCTTTGGACGACATGGCGACTGGATCATCAAATCAATCCTCACACCCTGATCTCTTTGCTGCTGCAGGACAGTGCTGTCAAACTTAAGGATTATTGATTTGGACACACAGAAAGGCTGCACAGCTCTATTAAAAGAAAGCAGGTATGGGGCCTTTTAGCCGCACAGCCCACAAGGGAATGACAAAAAGACTAATAGCACACAGCATCTATTATAGAGCAGTCTCCTTATTGTGTAGTTTCGGAGACGAAGACGGGGAGGAGAAAAAAAAATAATAAGACACAGAAACGGCAGTGAGGGCTGCAGGAGACACAAAACTGTACATTAGCAGGAAGCAAAAGGGCGTAAACTAGAAGAATAACAGAGCAAAAAAGGGGGAGATAAAAACAGTCAGAGAAAGGCAGAGAATATAAGATGGAGGCAGAGATGAAGGATGGGACGAAGCACACTCAATCACAAAGATGAAGAAATGGATGGAAAAAGCGGGGTAAACAAACTGCGAAGGAGGGTGCGAGGAGGAGGGGGGGTAGACGAGGTGTGACGGGGAGAAAATTAAGATGAGCAGTGAACGAGGCACAGAGGAGGCAGCAGCGGGGCCCAACAAGTGGGAGATCGAGACAGATCCCAGGAGAGAGAGAGAGACAGAAAGAGTGAGGAAACGAGAAAAGCAAGAGCCAGAAATAGACAAGAGCGCAGCAAACACAGCAGATAGTGAGATAGGAAAAAAAAAAAAAAAAGAGAGAGGGGGGAGTAAGAAGGGTAGAGAGAGAGAGCAGACAGTCTCCCCACTGGGCTGGGCCAATACTGCAGAGAAAAAAGGGAGGATGAGAAGATGAGGGAGGAAGAGAGGGAGAGAGAGAGAGAGAGCAAGAGAAAGAAGAGACGGGAGGAAAGAGGGCTGGTGGGGTGGATGCAGGCTCCAACATCTAGGCAAGTCACTCCGGAGTCTGTGTGTTCCTGTGTGCGTGTGTGTGCGTGTTGTGTGTGCGTGTGTGTGCGTGTGTGTGGTCTGCAGAGAAAGAGAGGATCAAATGAGATCCATTATCTGAGGGCAGGAGCTGGACGACCATCCAGTCAGCACCACATTACGTCAACATTCTCCAACACTGGTCTGCTGGGACACAGAGGGAGGAGAGGATGGAGGTGAACCCAGGGAGGAGGGGGGGGGGGGGGGTTAAGAGGATGGGTTAGGATGGGAGGAAAGAGTGGGGGAGGGGGAGGAAGCAGGGTAAGGGTTTGAGAAGAAAACAGAGGAGGTGGAGAAGATGAGGAGCTGGAAAAAGTAAAAAAGAAAAAGACAAGGAACGCTGGGTGAAGTGGGTGGGGGGGGGGGGGTCACGCCGGTCACGCCGGTCACGCCGGTCACGCCGGTCACGCCGTGTTCTTTCATCAGATTCACTGTAAATACAAGCTGCTGACATCATTCTCTAAGTGGTAATTAGAGGCGGTACATGTGGGAATTTAGTGGCAGGCTCGGATTTGTCCGACATGATGCCGCAGATGTGTATCCATCAACACAGGTAGCCGACACAGCAGACGCTCCACCGACAACAGCCTAAAAATAACCAGCAGGCCCAAAATCAATCATGCTATCCACATTAAAGAGGTAAACGTCTGCAGCTTTAAAAGATCTCAAAAGTCAGTTAAGTCAAGTTTGTGGTTGCTCTTGATATTTTAAGACAATCAGTCGTTCAGTTTGTTCAGAAATGGGACGTGGAAACACTGAGTTTTGAAAAGGAGACGTAAAGAAATAGAAAGGAAAACTCCTTGTGTGCGCTCTTATTCTCACAGTGTGTGTTGTCTCTGTCCCATCTCATAAAAACCACCGTGCCGTTGGTATGACTCCGGGTATAAATATGCTTTAAAACCACCATTAAAAGTTGATTGAAAGTACCAAAAAGGCAAGGCACCCATCTCCAAAGTGTTGAGGATCGGCGCTGTGTATCCGCACTGAAAGACAGTAGCAGACAAACTTCACAGCAGTACTCTGAATCCAGATATCATCAAAAACCAGCCGGAGCTTGCCTGCTGTCTGAATGAATGAACGGTAGCTATTCGGAGGCTCGTGTCTGCCCAGTCAGCAACTAGAACGTACAGGTGGAGGGACTTCTGTGGCCCTAATCCAATTAATTAATTAATGTCTTTTAGTCACTAATGGGTGTCTGAGCTTGCAGTGGAAAAGCTCTATTATACAGCGGCTCACTACAACATGAGAGGGACTGCGTGCGTCTGACTTCAAGACTTTTAAAGCTAAGATAAAACAACAGCAATGCAGCACCAGAACTGTTCTTCTTGTTTTCAGAGGAAGCATACAAAACCACAATAACCCAGCCGATGACAAAACCTGAGGCTGAGTGCCTCTCAGGGAGCTTGGATGTGTGTGTATGTGTGTGTGTGTGTGTGTTCCTGTGCCTGCCTGGCACCTGCTCCAAACCAGAACTAGCTCCGTCGGGTGGGCCTTGGCAACAGCCTCATGTCCCAGATTACACCAACGTCTGCCAGCGTACCTAGAGCACCTGCAGACAGATCCTGAGCAAACAGCACCGAAGGATGCATATCTGCAATCATGACCTCATCTGAGGGTGTTCGTGCTGCAGATTTGGAGCTGAAATATCCGAACGGTGACATTCAGAGACGAGGTGAGCTGCAAAAGTCAGAGAATAAAATTCCACCAATTTTACAGTTTCGAAAAACATCTTATTTTATCACCTCATTTCTGTCTTTGGGCATGCAAAGATCAATGAGATTATTTAGAAAAGTGTGCAGATTGAATCTGACAGAACGAATGGCTTAGGTGCTAAGTTAATTAGCGCGCGTGGACTGAACAAATAGAACTAGCTAATGTGATCACTTCAGTCTGCTCTAGCTGCTGCAGACCACTGACGGCCACTTCGAACCAGACACTAACCGAGTTTGCTCATTTAGAAGCTTCTCGTGGTGAGAACAAATGAGTTGAGATGAAGAGCTACAGGATACAGGCTCAAAGAAAGGATGAAAGAAAGATGGGCGTTCCTAGAAAATATTGTTCTCATTAGTGCGCGAAGGAGTCAAAACATCACGTGGATCTAGTGACACAAACGCAAAAATTCACAAGCGACGATTCACCTCCAAGAATCAATACTGCTACCATTTGGAAAACAATAATATTCCGGCCTTGTGTCTTGAAAGCATTTCAGAGGTAAGACAATCTCTTTCCAAGTGCTCGGTAATCTCGCAGCTGAAACAGCTTTTGGAGAGCCAAGGCCTGACTGAGAATGAAAATCACTTCTGTGGTCGCGAGCAGCCGAAAGAAATCTGCGTGGCGGCCTGACCATAATTCAGCAGTCAAGCCTTTCAGGACAGAGATGTTTCTATTCAGCGGGGGTGTGACCGGTCTTCAGTAGATGGATGGATGAGGGCAAGAGGGGGGGGGGGTCCAGAGCCAGGTTGACAGGTGGGTCACCCTGCAGTCCAACACCTGCACTCTTTGCCCTCTGTTCACCCCTTGCGTTTTAATGGATTTTTACAACCTCCCATTCGTTACTAGTCGACAACATCAAAAATCAGATAAACAGACAGCCTTTTTTTTCCAACTGCTTAACGTAAGACCATTTTCATTGTTACAATAATGTTAGTTAAGTGATTTGACTCCTGTTTTTTTTTTCTTTTTTTAATTCTAGAGGCAATCTTTGCATGAGCTGCAAGATATTGATGGCTGACATCAGCCCAGAGTTTCCAGAACAAAGGGCGGGGTGGGGGGCCACACAAAATGCATATAACCCTTCTGTTACTACAGCTGTCAAGAAACCCTGCCACAGCCATTTAAAAGTACTCTCATTTTCTTTGGCTGTGCCCAGCATGTACTGTACATGAAGCCCTTATTTCCGTTGCGATGAGCTGTACAAAACGATGCCCTAAATAACTGTCCGACTGTGGTTGCCGTTACATTCTGACTAGCTGAGCAGGTGGTGCACGATTACCGGCACAATAAAAGGCAAAAGATCAAAAGCACTGAAGCCCGGGGAGTCTTTCTGTTCACTCCATAAAGCATTAGGACTCAATGAGTTTTATTATCTCGCTTGCTCAACTGAACTGGTGATAAAATGTTTTTTTCTTCCAGATGTGACAGCGGGTAGAAGATTTTAATCAAACGCAGATCGCAGCGATATCGTGGTGGCAGTATTAAGGAAAGTTCAGCTTCAGGACAGCGCTATAATGTGCTAAGTTGAAGGTATTTATAGGAAGACAACACAGCCGAAGAAGATGGGAATTTAAAATGGCTCAGAGAGCAGAAGGTGGGACCTTTCAAAGACTAAAAGCCCATACATTACCATATCAGCTATCTGGTACCGAACTGTCTGTCGGTCTCATTACACACTTACCCATCAAGATTATTCAATATTTATTTTAACTTCCCCCTAATAGTTAAAGATCCAGACTAGAGATGCAATGATTAACCAAATCACTATTAGCCACGGGTTAAAAGTGCCACAGTTTTGTTACCGTAAAGTCAAGTAATGGTGGGTTAAGCGATTTCTATGCACCTATAAACCGACGGCAACAAAGCGAGAAAAGACGCACCATTTATAAATGGAACTCTCACCAAAATGGCTGTAACTATAACCATTGCATTCCTAATCCAGAAGTCGCATCAGCGTGCCACGCATAGCAGGAGTTGCCCATCAGCACTTTGGGGGGTCTCTAATGAGTCTACAATATGATTGATAAATTCGGGACATCTCAGACACACCCTGCACTGCTATTTCCTCAGTGCGTCCCAGTGCTAGCTACCTGCTGCAGTGCACTTCTGTCCTTGGAAATTTCAAGGATGTGCTGCAGCAACAGGGCTCTGTGTGTTTGGTAATACTGACTGGGGACTGAGGCAGGCCCAAAGCAGAAAGTGAGGCAAGGCGCACTGGCAAAGTCACAACTCTGAAAGTTTCCTTTAAATCACAATAGTTTCAGAAGCTATCTTTAAAATATACATATATATATACACACACGCATACATTGGCAGGTCAGTATAATGAAAAATCAAAATCACCTGTCAGGAAAAAAAAATCTAATCTGGTGCCATGGTAACCAAAGCCCTGCGATGCACAGGAGTACAGAAAATCCTTCACGACACAGGCTGCATGTTAAAGACCTTTATGTCTTACACAGAAGTGAAACAAAGGCATCAGACCACAACGTCAAGACGCAGTTCATCAGTGCTCTTATGTCAACCTCCGCACCAATCTGATGTTTTATCTCCTTTTAGACATTTCTTTGCATTTCTCCGAAACAGGCTAAAGTCACACAGGAGGGAAAAAAACAAACATATTAAAAGGTTATTCAATTCATATCTTCGCTCTCAACAACAGCCGTTCCAGAAGGCTGCGGCGACTGCAAGTAGTCGGTGAGGGAAAACCTCGATCCATAATCAAAGTATAGTGTCCCGGTACTTACAGGATTACATATCTATTACTGTACCCATCTATTAAAACACAAAAGAGGGTCAGAGGCGTTGAGCATCTGGTCTTGTGTGCCTTTACAACGGGAAAAGATCCGTTAAGGTGACAGTTATACAGTGATCAAAAAGTGGGCAATCAATGACAGCACTATCCATCAGATGAGCATTACGCTGAGAAAAAGAAGTCACTGGAGACTCATTCAGGCCCGCTCTGAAGTCTTGTAGCCAGTGAAAAGGAGTGACTGACTGACTTGCAACCAAACCAGCAGTGAAAGTGTCCCTGCTCATACCTGCACTGCCATGCAGATCCAAGCTCGCTTCCTCTGGAGATAGTTAAGATCTCAGACGGTGATTTCAAGTGATGTGGAGAGCCACAGATATGTTCCCATGTCAAGGCTGCTACATTCAACCTGCCCTTATTTAAAAGGTTTCTAATACAAGCTGGTCTGAGTCAATGATTGAGGCCCTAATAAAGTGATAACAGAGTCTGTTTTGACTGACTAAGAGCATCATAAGAAATTACAATATGTTACTTTTATAGGACACAACACTGAAGCATAAGGAACCTCAATTAAAGGCTGCAAATGGGCTGTGTGATGTGCTCATGTTCTTGGGGAGATGTTGTGGACAAACTTCCTTGTCAGAGACAGTTGGTCACACATATTTTGAATCAGCTCGTCTAAAAATAACAGCAGTGGTCTCTGGGCTCGGAGTAGCCAGCTTAATGAAGATCTGTCGGCTTGTAAAACTGATTATGCTCATGAAATACACAGGCCATGTGAAAAATGTTTATGGTGTCGCCCCCTTCTTTGAGTAGGAAGACATAAAGACAATGTTGTTTCAAACAGTAAAATACACTTTCAAGCATTATAATGAACCGACAAAGAAACTAAGAACACAATAATAATTTAGAACTTGCACCCAATGGCTGCTGCTCTGCTCCAAAATCCTAGTTTTGCCGTGAAACTGCCGGTTTTATCGACCTCTGGAGAAATCCTGACAAAGTGTGGAAGATTTTAAACATCCATTTTTACCTCCACTGATTGCTCCTAAGAGAAAACATCTTAACTGGTGGCGCCTCCAGAATAAATAGAAGTCAAAAATGTTGTGGAAATATCATCTTGAGGACATGCAACTTTGCACACTGCAGGAAGTAATCATGAATTATTGATTCAAATCTTCACTGGGCTCTCAGGACATACAAGAAGGAGCCTGCTGAGACAGGGCAAGTGGTGCACGCTGATAAGGACACACACACACACACACACACACACACACACACACACACACACACACACACACACACACACACACACACACACACAATAACAAACCTACATAAAACATGAAAAAAAGAATACTGCGCATACACGTGCACGCTGGTACACACTAGGTCCTTTGGGGACACTGACTAGAAGTGACACAGCATTAACGGGAAACCAGGAAGGTAAACATTGGTGTCATTGTCGAACGCAGCCTTTGTTGTGACAGAGGCTGAATGACACTCCCGACCAGAACGTTACTCATTTAGCCCGAAGGACAAAACAAGGCCCTGAAATAGGTTTCTTCTGGTCCTGCCGCGTGTCTCTAAAACAAAGCTTGTATGAGCGTTTTCCAGACCAGTCTCTCATTAAACCCGGTGACCCTTTGCCACAAATCCCAGGAGAAATCTAGAGAAGCCCTGAGGGAACATACATGACAGCAGATTTCCCGTTCCTTCACCAATTACAACTGAATTAATTATTTAGATAACTCACAAGTCAGGACGATCTTTTACACTCAAATCACAACACTGGCTTCCAGACAGATGCTTTTCATGTGTGGTGATGCATGAAGTTTCTAAACTTGCACGGGCAAAAGAAAAGCTTGGAAGCAGGTTATTGTATTTCCATATGAGCAAAAACCCTGAAAGGGACTTTTAACATCACATACTGATAAGTTATTAGCATGTATTATTTGGGTTGGGAGTATCTGTATGTTCCCGTTCAGTGAGGGTGTTTAAAACGAGTCTGGGCCTAGAAATCATCAGAAAAAGGAACATAAATCTGAAAATATCAAAGCTGAATCAAGGTTTGGACTGTTGGTTGGACAAAGTACCTTAAGCTTTGCTTATTGTTTTTGATATTATTATAAACAGTCGCAGCCGGAATAATGGCACACAATCGGTACGGAGTGATCAAATAATGTGGAGTAGAGTTGCAACTAATGATTCAGATGTTGTCTTCAGATATCTTGTTTTGTCGGACCAACAGGCGGACGTCCAGACATATTCAGTTACAATGAAACACAACCGCGGAGGAAAGCAGCTAAATCTCAGAGTTTATAAACTGCTGGAGCCAGACACAAAATGTCATTTTTGGATGACAAAAATCACAACACGCCGGTTAATCCACTATCAATGTAGCTGCCAGTTAGTTTCCTGCTGATGGAGCAATCAATCCATTGAAGGGTTTCAACTGCAAAACTGCACACATGACTAGACATCACACTGAATCTGATGACAGCTTCTGTGCTAGCCTGGCTGTCACCAGTCAGATAGTTAAGATGAGGAACAGGGGCCTTATGTGAATAATAATAATAATAATGTCTGTCCTGTCATGGAAAGTGACTGACAAAGCTTGGTCTCAGGCCAAGTCACACCCAGCTGAGGAGCTACACACTGACAACGATGAGCTAATCAATAGGTGTAAGGTTCCTTAGCAGGGAGCTGCACCTGCCAAAACCTGTACTGACATCTACAGACAGGAAAGCAGCTACCTGACCAGCCAGCCAGCCAGCCAGCCAGCCAGCCGTGTATATATGTGATGCATTAGCGGCTACATGGACGCAGTCAGGTGGAACAACCCTGTGAGGCTGCCAGCACCAGCTGAGTGACATGAGGCTACGAGCTAAACCGCTAGCTAGCATGCGTGCTAGCCAGTTAGCGGGCTAGGTGACTGGTTTCGGGCTGGATTAGGTGAACTTTATCCCGCACTGGTTAGTGGGCAGACCCATCATCTCAAAAACACCACAGGCTGTTGGAAATAATGCAGCCCCTCATGGCAGGCTGAGGAGATAAGCCAGTGTCAGTGTAAACAGTTAACACGTTAGCTGCTCTGTGGTACCTTTGTCTCCCTGATGTCCTGCTTTCCTCCTTCAGGGTACCACTGGACGCGGACAAATCCCCTAATGAGAGGCCGACTCGGGGTGTCCACGGCGCTCTCAGTGTCCGAACCACCCGGGACTCGTCCTCCTCCTCCTCCTCCACCGCCGCCGCCGCCACCCCCTCCACCGCCGCCGCCGCCTCTCCCTCCGCCATCATCGAGGTCCGAGTCTGAGTTAAAATCCTCCTCGCCGTGGATCATCCGTACGAGGCCAAACCGGACTGAGCCGCGATACCGCCCGGAGACCAGGTCGTGGGAGAAGAGCAGCCGCTGAGAGCCGTCCGCCGTGGGTGACAGAGCCATGGATGGTGGCTCCGAGCCCGGGCTGGCTGCAGGAGACAGGCCCGGGGTGGGAGATGATGCCGCTATCGCTGCGTCCGTCGTGGCCGCCGCATCCGATGCTACGGGCTCCGCCATCGCTGCTGTTGTCAGGGAGTGATGCTAGAGCGCGAGGATGACGGTGGAATGAAAAAACTGTAACCTGGAAGCGGCGAAGTGCACGTGTTTACGTCGAGACGGGGAGCGGCGTAACTAACGCACTGTGACAGCGTCATCACGTAGTCCCCTCTGTCACCACCGAGCGGCGCTGTGAGCCACAACCTGTTATCTCATCATGCACTTGTTCAAAAAGTTTGAGACAGAAGTGATCAATGAAGCAGAGAGACGACATGCGGCTTAGACTCTGTTTTATTTATATCTGTGGGTACATTTACACATGTAAAAAGTTTTCCCCTAATATAAATAACGTTTTTAAACGTATTCATATATTCCTAACAACAATAGTGTAGTTGTATAGTTTGTATTGTAAGGCATAGTTTACTATTATTAGACTCTCAATTCATGTGACTCATTCAGTTTCCGTAGTCAAGTCAACTTTATTGTCAACGCTGCTATATGTGCAGCACATACAGGTTTCCCCTCATATCCCTGACAAACAAGCAATAAACATGTAAATATATACAAGTGTAAAGAGATAAATTTATAAAAAGTATGGCTAATATAAAAATACATAAATAGGATGTACAGTGCAAACAGTGTGATGATAGCAAAAATAAAAATATATATGAGAGGGGGGGGGGGATTTCCACTCAGCATAAGTGAAATGAGAATGAGAATGGTTCTTCTATGCCTCGTTAATCATACAATTGTAGTTACAACCATACACTCCGAAAAAAAGATAATAAAGACAAAGGGGGAAAAAATAGCAAAGACCCAGAAAATAGGCAACTTAACGTGGAATATATTCGTGCTTTTCGTCTTCACGCCCGGAAACACTTGGACACAGGTTTCTTACCTGGAATCCTTTGGTTCCAATGAGATGACGAAATTATTAACAAGATAGGGACATGATGAACAACGTAGAATAGAAAATCCAAAGAAAACTGGAAACCTCCTTTAAACCTTTAAAAATCTAGTAAACCAAGAAAAGCTTCTCACTCTTTTCCTCAGTGTACCTGCAGATGTAGATTATTTTCAGCCTTGTGACCCATGCAGAGGTTCACCTGCCCTTGGTGTCAGTTTGTGTTAATTGGCTACATGAAATTCTTAACATAGCTTATTTAACACGGGAGAGGTGACAAACAAACTCATACACATCCTTTAATCCTCTTACAGATCTGGAAAAAAAGCGTGGAAAGATTCCGAACTCGACTTAAAGCGACGATGGAAAGTCTCCGTCAGAGAAATCACATGAAGAGTTAGTGGTTAGAGGTAAGTCGAGTCCAAGATGGCCCAGTTAAGTGACACCAGCAGAGAGCTCTCAGTCTCCTCAGTGTGCCAGCACTGATTGACAATGACGGTTAATGACAATACTTTTTAAAATCATCCAATATGTAATCCAAGTGAGTCACTTTATTGATACCCGATATTACTCTTGATAATAGGTCGCTAATGTGTTGTGTGAGAACTCCAACACATGATCACTAAAGTCCAAACCTGCTGCGGGTGTGATGTGGGCATGACAAGGATAATTCCAACACACAAATATCCCTCTTGACCCCGACTAAATATGTTTATTGTTCATTTTTCTCACGGGGAAAGGAGGGTCATCCAGCTTGCCTCGGGATTAAAACCAACCACCCCTGCTCACCGAGGGTATAAATACTGACGCTGCGCCACTCTCTGCTCAGTCTTTACGCGCTTCCCTGTTACGCACGGATGAGACTTTGAGGCGAGGAGAAACTCGTGTTAAAAGAGAGAGTAGCAAAGCCTCCAGAGAGTAAACTGTTAGCTTCACTTTAAAACAACTTTTAAAACGTTTTGAGAAGAAAATCGTAAGATCATGTCGGTGGTGAGCGCAGTGCCGTTTATGAAGCCACTCCACATGCGCTCTCCAGGGTCGCAGGGCCGCCGCCACACGCTGCCGGCCAGCGAGTTCCGCTCCCTCAGCCCGGAGGATGCCATCAGTGTGTTCGAGATTGAGAGAGAAGGTAAGCAGACTCTTTTAATGAATAACATTACATATCAGCGACTGCTTTAATAACTCCAGGGCAGTTGTTCCCCGCACAGTTACGCACACAAGGACACCGTCTTTCTTTTAAAACGAGACCTTTTATGGTCTGATGTGTATGATGTGTACTAACTCTTCGCTAAATGCATGTGACTTCAGGTGCCTTTCGCCTTTAACGCCCGTGTCTGTAAGCCTGTATAAAAGGGCACATTTTGCCCACTTCCCTGTCGTCCAGACTTCTTGTGTATGATATTTGGTCACACTTTCTCCTCTTCCACACAGCCTTCATCTCAGTGTCCGGTGAGTGTCCCCTCCACCTGGATGAGGTGCGTCACTTCCTCACCCTGTGCCCTGAGCTGTCTCTTGGCTGGTTCGAGGAGGGACGTCTGGTGGCTTTCATCATTGGCTCACTGTGGGACCAGGAGAGGCTTACCATGGTAAGACAGAGCAGAGGACATCTGGACAGTGATTTACCTCAGGTTGACTGGCAAAGCAAATGCATGAGGGGCAGATTAACAGAAGAGATTTTAAAAGGTTTAAGGGAATATTTATGGTATGATGTGTTTGGAAAATCACTGAGTGAGAATCTCACTGGGAATATTCAGACTAAGTAAGATTCAGCGCCATGGCCTTGAGGGGAGGTTAAAAAAGAGGAAGAGAAATATGTTTTGAGGTGATAGGCTACAGTAGGCTGTGAAATCAAAAGTTAAAAAACAGGTTTTTGATGCATGCTCCAACAATCTGTGACAACTCTCTTGTGAATCCAAATTCCAGTTCTACAATACGGTAGAAAATAGCATGTTATCCCTGCTGAATGAGACGCATTCGATTTGCTTCATTTTCCCAAAGATGATTCTGATGGCAAGCACAAACACGATGTGACATGAAGTGATCATTCAAACCGTAATTGTGTAGCACTTCTCATACAAACAACATTCAACACAAAGTCCTTCACACAATCCACCCAACCGCAGCATGTAAAGGTTAAAAAGAGTGTGGGACCTAAACTGAACCTTGGGGAACACCACAATTAATTGTATAGCTTTTTTCATTCACCTATACCAGACCAAGTAAGGCTAAGGCAGGAAAACCTGAATGTTTGAACTGAGCAACAGTGCATTGGATTTCTTATGAATTCAGTTTTAGTAAGAGATTGAAGAGATTGTTTCCTATTTCAAAAGATACACAGTGTCACGTTAAGGCTGAAATACCATCAGCTCCCAAACAGTAGTGAGAAAACTGGATTCAACATGGATTTCTCTTCAATCGTTTTGGTCCTTTCGGTATCAAATAAAGTTAAGGATGATGTTAAATTAGGGATACTGCTTTCTCTGCTATCAGAAGCCCAACATGCGTTTTCAACAATACAGCATTCACCTGTCCCCTCTCTGTTTTCTAGGATGCTCTGACTCTTCATAAGCCTCATGGGACCACCGTCCACATCCATGTCCTGGCTGTCCACCGGACTTTCCGCCAGCAGGGTAAAGGCTCCATCCTGATGTGGCGCTACTTGCAGTACCTCCGCTGCCTTCCCTATGTCCGCCGCGCCGTGCTCATGTGTGAAGACTTCCTGGTTCCCTTCTACCAGAAGTCAGGCTTCAAGGTGCAGGGCCCCAGCGAGATCACAGTGGGGCCCCTCACATTCATCGAGATGTTCTACCCAGTCAGGGGCCACGCCTTCATGCGTCGTAACAGTGGCTGTTGAGGACAGAAGGCCTTTATAATGTTGATTCTCCCTGACCATAAGAGGTGACGGGATGCCCTTTTCTTGGAAACAGGATGAGGTGACGTCTGAGCAGCTTTGTTGTACATGAGCGACCAGCTGAGTATTTGTGATCACCTCTGCGTGAGTGTGACTTGTATAGCAGACAGTGAGGGGTGTGTTCAGTCTACAGAGAGCCAAAAACAAAGCGCTGCCATCCAGCTGCCAAAAACAGCTGTTTGGAAAACAGAAACTACAAATACATTGATCTGTAGTTTAGTATGAGGAATGCATCATCAACCAAATCATTAGAGCAACATCAAAAAAGAATGTAACACATTTTCTGTTTTGAACAAAGCCATTACATTTTAATTTTGATACTTTTATTGATGTATTCGATAGAACAGAGATGCCTTGTTTCTTTCTTTGCCCTTTTATATATATATATATATATTTGTTATTTAACCAGTCTAACTTGGTTTGTGGCTTGTGTAAAAAGCCAATAAAACCAGCATCTGCCCATTATTATTGCACGTTGTCCTGCAGCATGAGAAGATTACTGTTAATGTTACACTGTGTATACCTATGTATGATGATGGTACAACTATAAAGTAATATTCCGGTAACAGGTAACCTTCAATGATCATGGAGTAAAATACAAAGGGAGTGACATCAGTAATCAAACATCAGTATATCATCAGTTATAAGTCAATGTATTAACTTGATCACGCTCGTCTGCTATGAATTGTGTATTGAATTGTTTGTCTTCATCGGTGACTGCTGGCAGTATTGTAAATATTTTCTGAAAGTCTGTAATGTGTGTACAGTATGTGATATAGCCTTTCATGGAATACTGAATTATATATGTACACTTAAAATTACCATTTACAACCATTACAGTGTTATTACACTATATTTAGATGTCCTGAAAATATGTGCTTTGAAAATCTCTCCTTGACAGTCTCCTCTCGCCTTTTCCCTCGTAGACAATCACCACCTCTGCCTCCCAAAGTCTTGAATCAAGACAAATGTGTTTTTTTTATATAATGCTTTGTTCCTAAAATAATAAAAGTTTTATTTTCTAGCATGTCAGCTTCTGGATCATTTTATTTACAATCTATGAGGAAAAAAACATTTTAATAGTAAATCATCAGTAGATGCAGTTTATTTTGTTTGTTTTGTCAATTGCCATATTATATAACACTTTAAAGAGTTCATGTTATCCATGTTAGCGTATGTTTATCCATGAAGATATCATTTTAAATATAGTTTTTCTCACTTTAATGTAAACATGTCTCATTTATCATGAAATGAAACTCCTCACTGACACACAAAACTTCATTATTACTAGAGTGGCATTTATTTTGACACAACAGCTTTAACACAGTTTTTTTCACATATAAAACTGAAGCGAAACAGTACATTGACGATGATTTCAAATTCATTTGAAACTTTCCCTTTTTTATTCCAATAAATAGAAAAAAGGGTGACATTATTTGGTCCCAATGCAAACATAGCTGCATACAGTCATGATTGGAGATGTATGTTGTGGTTCAGGTCAAACACTCACATGCTCACATGTCAAAAGGCACAGTAAAGAAGTTCCCTAAAAAACGTGGATGTCACCGTTTCACGCTTTTCCCACATATTGTAGGACGGAAGATGACCTTTACAATCTAAGTACAGTGGTGTTATAACTGATTAAAATATCGGAATTGTCCAACACAACCTATTCAGCATGTTTTGTTTTTTTAACAACCCTCTCAACAACACCAGATGATCAGTGAGTCAGACTCACAGACAAACTTGCGTAATCTCATAACTCACTTAGTAACTCACATAATCCTCCACACAACAGCCAGCTTACCGTAGCTTTCCTAACAGCTGGGGTCAACACATGCCAGAATCACAAACAGCAGGTTCAAAACAAGAGCCGGGAACCTGCGAGAGAAACTTCAGGTGTTAGGACTTGTGACTTTGTTTGGGACCCACCAGAACGATTACATGATCGACTTTTGACCACAACCCAAGTGATCTTGTATTAAGGTCCAGACAAAAAGAAAAAACATAGACAGAGGGAACAAGACTTTGTTCAGGTTTAGTCTGAATGCGTCCGTTTGAGGAAAACCCTGCCTGCAGTACCACTACTATTTAAAACAGTTTAAAATCATCTTTCTTGCATTGTATTTGTTTTGTAAATGGTATAAACAAAGTCTTTCATGGTACATTACAAAAACATATTAAGGCTCAGGTGAAACATAGAATTACCTATTGTGATCCTATGACTGCTTGCCTTCACAGAGACAAAAAAAAATACAGTACAAAACGTGTTTAACTTCCAACACAGTAGCCTGTTTCAATAATTACTTCTTGAATTAATATTATTTTCATGATTAAATCTACAAAATGCGTTAGGGACCACTGTGTTATTGGATTAATATGAGACATGATAAGTAAAGCTTGACTGACAACTCGACCGTGGCAGTGGCATACAGAAAACTAAGTGGCTGTGAAAAAAGAACATGCATATGTAAGCAGCATGTGCTGTTGCTTTGGTAGGTTAGGGTCAGAAATGTGTTCATCGGCATTCAGTAAGTTGATCACAAGCCCTATGCAAAAGTAAAACGAGGCATCTTTGTAAAATGGCATAGTATGTTTAAGGCAACTAGTGGTTTTAGATAAGTCTTGCCTTAATTGACCACTGATATTTGACATGAACTACTCCAGCTGCACAGTTAATACTTGGGACACATTGTTACCTTTAGCATAACATTTCACTGCTCCAAAAGAACATGGACATGCCAAGTGCATATATACAAAAGAGCAAAGATAATAATAAAAAAAACAAAACTCTGAACTGAAAACATTTCACTACACATTGAGAAGTAGCAGAACTGAATGACAGCTTTTGTAGTGTTTAACCCAGTGTTATTGAAAATAAGAGTTATTAATAGGAGGCATCTGGTGTATCTCAGGATACCTGATAACCCACTATGGCATCAGTCTTACTTTTCATCTCAGCTGTTTGTCGTCCATAGAGTTAAACAGAGATTGTAGGCCAGGGATGCCGATGTCTTCTTCTATTATTTGGCTTCTTTAGGTTGACTTTTTGTGAACTGAAGGAACCAGTCTCGTTCTGTGGATCTCTTCCTTGATGTCCACCCAGCTCTAGGTAGTTTTGACGTCCTGAGTATCTTTTCCTGTCCTCTGATTGTGAAGATCAGCTAGCCCATTAGCAAATTAACATGCCAGATAGTGCCAGACTTTACTGAGGATTAAAAAGGTTGAGTAAAGTTTTATGAAAGTAAGCAAGTCAACAGGCTGAGGAGAATAAACCGATCCAGTCCCATTACTTTGACCAGGTTCCTTGATGAGTGAATAATGAAGAATGAGATTTCCACATACTTAAAATGCTTGACCTGGAGACAGTTAACCTGGTCATTGTCTTTAAGATAGCAGATTACAGCACAGATGCTGTGGTTATCTTAGATATAATGAGTGTCCTAGAGACTAGTTCACCACATCTTTGATATTATGGTCGATGTCGTACTTTTCACAGAACTTGCTTGTGAAGGGTAGGCAGGTGAGATGCTCCAGCCAGTGCCAGTTAATCGGGTAAATATAAAACCAAACGATAAGGGAAGAGAAAAGCCCGATGTAGGCCAACATCGAGACAGCAATGAGGATACGTTTCCGATACTTGTCAAAAGTCCCGAAGGTGATGTAGGGCAGGAAGGCAAAGGAGAGGAGCAAGCCGCTGAGAAAACCAAATATGTGGGCGATGTTGTCGATCCATGGCAGGAGGCCGCAAAGGAAGAGGAAGAGGACGATGCCCAACAGTTTGAAAAAGGCCTTCCATGGCTTCTCCAGGATCTGCCAACCTTGAAACAGCTCAACAAACAGACAGGCGAGGAGTCCAAACTGAGACCCTGCTGGACCCACCTGGAGGGGGAGAAGGAAAAAAAAATAGATACAAACTGTTCTATATTTTCATATAAGACTAACTTAACAAAAAGGGACCTTCCTATTGGTTTTAGCCCCGACTGAGGAGCTGAAAAAGTCTTTCTACATTTTCCCACTTAAATAGAAAATAAGCCCCACACTATAGTATACTATAGTACACTGCAGTATTTACTATACAGGAGGTTCATATGTACTGGAAACACATCATCTCCATACTGTGAACATGTGCAGTGTTTTTTGGGTGTTATTCAGATCCACTCCTGCTCTGTTAACCATCTCTTTTCCTATCTCTGTATGATAATGAATTCAATATAATTTAATTTGGACATTACTAAATCTTGGTCACACCATGGTACACTGCAGAAGTTTGTCTTCAGAGCTTTCTAACGCATGGTTAGCACTGTGAAAGGGTCTATTTGAACCCAAACCGCGATTGTTTCCTATACCTATCCAAACTCAACGAAATTCAACGAAATCTAAAAATAATAAGTCAATGCAATCTAAAAATAAGTCAACATGGAAAGACCCAGTGGGACACAAACCCAGGTCTCTGGGGTTATTTACCTGCCATTCATCTGCCACTACCTGCTCCTCATATGGACTTTGACGTCACCTTACTTCCTAAAGCCCTTAAGGCAAACATCTCCCAACAGTGATACAAGACAGTATTTAAGGTAACAATTTAACTTACTCATCATGCGCATTGCTAATCCTCAGTTATTCTTGATAGTAAAGCACAAATATTGGATTGATTATAGTTTTGGGGACATTTTGGGGCAACCTGTCCCAACGGCTGGTGAAACCTAAAGATGTTGTTCATGCTTAATGTCTCTTTTAGTTTTAGGTCTTCTGTGGAAGAACTACAGTACGAGTCCTGGGTCAGGCAGTAAAGGTGAGCAGATTAGAGTGACGTCATGGCTGAGTTTGGAGGCTTGGCCTAGTCAGAGGCAGATGGCTAATCTGTCAAGACATTAAACTCGCACAAACAGAAAAAGACCATGGCACAACAACCCACCCACACACCCCAGACACGCAGGCTGACACGTTTTTCTCACACGCCATGGTCACTCATCATTGGCTCAGAAAGTAACGGGAGAGATGAGGATGAGGCAGTGACTAGGTGGCTAACCTGGCCCTTTAGTAGTGGTTTATTATTGCACATTAATCAGTGGGAACGAAAACACACTGAACAATGGAATTACATTGACCTTAAATAATCTTTTTGAGCAATGTGTGTCGGTGTCATGGGAGATCATTTGATTAAGAACTACATAAAAATTACAACACCATGATCTTCTGTTTTTCAAATCGAGTCTTCTACCATCCATTTATCAGCTGTCGTCACACTGAGCTCTTTACTTCCACTAACAATCAAACATGTCCCAATCAATGGGTAGAAATTTGTAATGCGAATGCTCTTGCAGACTTTCCATTTTCTCAAAATGTTTTTTTCTGCATACGCTCAGCCTCGAGTTAAATCATTTTATTTTTCTGGAATGGTGCAACACTCGCTAGCTAGAGACTTCTGATAATATGTTTGGTACAGAAACGCAGCATCAGGTCAATAATAAAAGGTCCAGGTCCATCAAAGGCTGGCCCGATGTGAGAAGCTTGGTGTTGTGCATGTGAGTCTAATTCTTTAGTTCTCTTTCTGAGTGCTTACTCTGTTGCCTATAATAGGACACTGTACGCTTCTCACTTTGTTTTTGAGATAGTATAAATACTTAAGAGTCATCAGCGGGAGGGATTAGATCCAGATGCAAGAAAACTGCCCCGTGTAAGGACACAGAGTTCCTAACATTTGACCCAACACTTTTTAAGTATCATGCCAAGAGTGTGAAAACGTGATAGCTTATTATTATTTGGCTTATTATTTGGATTATTTGGCTGCTGTGCTATATGTGTATCTGGAACAAAAAGACTGTTATCACCAGGGGTTTAAAAATTTAAAACAGCTGCAAGATGTCACTCTTTCCATTAGAGTGTTGCTTTTATTTAATTGAAGCACGTGAGTAGCACATATAAAACCAGGCACATTACAGCTAACGCCAGTTTAGCTTCTTGTGAACTCACATGTTCCCAGCCGATGTATTCCCAGACAGACTGACTGTCCTTTTCATCCTAATTCATCCTGGCAAGCGACATGTTTAATCTCCACTTGCACTTGCAGCTGACCACTTCCTCAGTGCATAAAAGTTATTTGCTTAAGTCATACAGTTATTAAATAGTAGTGCTAATTCAACAGGCACAATATATACAATAACAGTAGGGTATTTTTGCTTTACTGCAACATAAAGAAAACAGACTTTATCAGACTGCATTTGTTTAATCAAATAACAGTCCGTTCAAATACTGAGATATTTCTTTTTATTCCTCTTTCACAGAGCAAATTAAATGGATGTTAATATTTGTTTGTCTCTCTGCAGAGAAGAAACTGAAACTGCTGTGCTTTCACAATTCTTTAAATCTGCTTTACTTGTGAGCATTATCATTATTCCAGTCACAGCTGTTGTTTGAGTCATTAATGCTTACAGTTAAAGGATAATCCACTTTAACTGCCTCCTTAAGTGGCTTGACCGCCCTGTGTTGTGCCTTGCATGTGCTTCCTCTGGTTATTCCTGGTGTGTGAAGACCTGTGAGCCGCTCACTGCTAAGGAGAGCTGGAAGGTGGGATTTCTGGCTCTCACGTCACGCTGAGAGCCACCTCATGTCTTACCACGCAAATATCAGATAAGAGGAATTGGTGTAGGCTTATGAAGACGATAACAGATGTCTCAATGACATCAAGACAACATACAAAGGGCGAGAAGCTAAATATAATTCCCATGAATCTGCCGTCATATGTTAAAACATTAATTATTTGTTGTGTCGTGTAACAGATGAAACATATGTCAGTCATTCTCTACAGTTGTATAGAGGTGTCCGTATCTGTGCTAGGATCAATCTTTTGTCTTCATAAAAGGTGTACGGACCAAAAGAATCACAAGTACACCCAGTCACACATCACTGCTACAATTGTCTTTGTTTGAAAAAGAGAAAATGTAATCCACTCAGGTCTCATAGCAGCGGCCTTTGTCGATCCACACAATGGCATTAGACTAATCTCTTAAAGGGAAAAGTGGTCTTTAGAGAGAGACACACTGAAGAGACGTGCCAGTAAAAAGTAGGTAATCCCGACTGGGTTCATTTCACATGCTGAGTAATTTGCACAGCTCAATGTGTTGTTGTTTTTTTGTATACATTAATCATCTTTTAATTAGAAAAGATTATACCTTTAAAAAAGGGACAGAGGCATTGTTGCAGTTTCCAGCTTTCTAAAATGTTAAACATTCATAATAATAAAACATTAGTAGATCTCCATATTCATACTTATTATTTATGAGCATATACAGACTTCACCTAAGATAATATTTTAGCTGCAGGTGACTCAGCAACTTTTCTCTCTCTCTCTCTCTCTCTCTTTCTCTCTCTCGTGCACACACAGACTTCATTTTGTGTGCCAAGAGGATTGTTTTAACCATCAGCGCACCTGACAACACATTACACTAACTATAGTGACAAGGTCCAAATAAAACATATGAAGATACTAGGTGTAAATTAAATTTTGTGCGGTGTCTATAACATTTCAAAGTGCACACTGAACTTAACCGAGCTATCATGTTTTCGTCTTTTGGCCTTATAGGTCTCCTTAATCTCTATTGTTTCCTTATTATTGAGGAAAGGTGTATCCACTATGTGGCTTTCATATATTTGCACAAAATTGTCTTTTTTTCCCCCAAATTAGAGAGATAATTAGAGACTACAACCAACAACTGAGTTCAGCAGGAATGCTACAGTAAAGCGGTGTCATAATGTGTTGTCGAATTAACTCTTGTTTATTCAGGCACTCTCACAGTTAATACCATGAGGTGTTTACTGTGCCCTCTCTAGATCTCTCTAGATGGGGGCATTCAGGTCCACTCAGATAATCCCCAGTATGAGGAACTCCCCTGCGCTAAGTGAGCTAAGCTAAACTGAGCCAAGCCACTGGGTGGGACCAGAGCAGGCGGAAAACCAGAGTTACAATGGAAATATGTAAGTGGTTTATTGTTAACTGTAAATGTTAATGTCTCATACTCCAGACGTCTGACCAGTTCAGAATGACGTGTGTATCTGGCTGTGCGAATATGTGCACGTGATAAATGTGAGTGCTTTAGTAATAATCATAATCCATTTTAAGGTTTTCCTTGAGTTTAGGCACCAGCAACATTACAGCAGTTCATGTGCATGACATATTTAATACATTAGACATCACAGACTATGTGCAAAATAAATGTGTTTGTAAGTGTTTCTATACTCTGTTAAGAGACTCCTGTGTACATACTGTACATACAGTGCATGACCTGTTTCATGTTTGTAGCTGTGCATATACAGCTCACTGCCTGTACTCTTTACGTTTTACATCTTCCAACAATTTCTATAATCAAATGAATTAAACGTGGTATACAACAGCCAAGTGAAGCTCACTGTAACTGCCATGTAGTTTTACTAAGAACGTATTCATCCTGTTCCAGCCTGTGTGTGGATGCGCCCAAAGTACGCACTTGCAGGTTCTGTAGCGTGCACTTTATTTGTTTATGTGCAAGCTCATGATTGCACGCATGTAAGAACTCACCTCAGCTCTGTAGGGCAGGAACAGGGCAGAGGCAAGGTTTCCAGTGATACCACTGAGGATATAAATGATGGAGATGCGGACCCAACCAGCCAGCTTCTCCAGGTCTCTAAGTATGGTCATCTGGAACACCACTGACACCACACAGTGTAGCAGCCTACATACACACAGACACACACATAACTTATCTGTGCAGTATGTTGACAAATATACATTTTTCCCCATTCAGCTTGCTTCCCGTTTATTTACTTGTTTTAAATGTAGACCTCAGGGATTTCCCTCATGTGCCAAGTATTAGCACTAAGTATCAGCATTCGTGCGTGTGAACGAGCTCACGAGTATAGGGGCCTCAGCTGGAAATATTTCATTAGGTTTGAATCCCAAAGGATGCTGACATAATCCACAAACCACACTTAGTAATCACTCATAGCAAACTAAGAAAGGGCTCACTGACTCGGTATAATAGGCTTAACACGTTGTCACGGTAAATTAAACACCCCATCAGCAGTTATGAAGTGTTACATCTACATGTATACTTGAATGGCTGACTCAGCTGAAATAAATCATTTATAGCTAATTGCAATATGAGATTTTTTACAGTAACTGAGACAGAAAATATATTTTTTTTAAAAACAACTAACAATATGTACATTTAAATACAGAATGAAGGACTCCACCTAAATGTGTTTAAAAATTGAAGTTACAAAGAATGTCTGTGCGTACCCAGCATGAAGGAAGAGAGAGAGCCAGAGACGGTAGAACTGATCAGGAACATCAGGGTTGAGGAATGGCAGCAAGCCGCACACATCATCCAGACAGTGGACCTGCACAAGAGTGGTGTATGGATTCAGAAATATACTAAACACACCCAAAGATGCACACACACACACACACAGGCACACAGAACACATGCACACACACTACCTGTGAGCAGAGTGTGGCATCCTCATGGAAGTAACCATGCATGAAAGAGCAATACTCTCTGGTTGTGATCTCACATCTACAGGAAGGACAAGCAAAATGAAATTGACATTTTCTCCACATGACTCAGCAATGAAATGGCAGATTAGCAAACAAGTGATAAAAACCTGTGGGATAGTAAATAAAGGTGATATCTGCGATCCTTGAAGCCAGTAACAACACACAGTGGAAAGTATAACAGCCCATGTGTCTTACCTGCCCTTAGTCCCTATGCAGCAAGGCCGTCCCTTGATGTTACAGTCCATGTGTCTGAGGCCTGTGTGGTTCCACTTCTTGGGGCATGTACACACCTGAAGAAAGACAAACAATGAGTCATTACACAGACTTTTATGCTATTTCCTGTTGTAGGCCTATAACGCAGAGAGCAGCATAAACAGAAATAGTTTTATTTAAATATGGAAGTGGACGCTTATGTATTGATTATGTATTGAAATAATGTCCCCTCACCGGCCACTGGGTTATGTCATCCGGCCATGTATGAGGGTCTGAAGAGGCAGGCTCTTCACACGTTCTGCTCACAAGAAACAACACAGGAGGAGAGGTGTGAAGCACATATTGGCAGTTACTTCACTTAAAAATCCATAACAACAATCAAACTTATTTGATTAGTATGGTTTCTCACAATAATCGCATCCACATTCTCACCTGGGATCTTGGTGACAGACAGAACCAGAGGACCTGTGTATGTCCACCTCTTCATTGTTCCATTTAATAAAGGTGGCCAGCGTTTCCTGCATATACAGAACAATACATAAAAAATATCAGTTAACAATTTAAATTGTAAGAAATGTTAATCTGACCAGCAACAAGTTAAATATATCTTTGCACTGATACTTTTCTGAGTGTGTGTTTTACAGGGTTTATGCAGGAATCCTGAGGTCAAATTTAACACCATTTAATACCTTTGAAATATTTTTTTTAAACTGCAACGCAACTTGGGCACGCACACTGTTACTGTCAATCCCTTAGTTACATTTAGTCATTTAGCTGACGCTTTCGAAGAAGATGGGATGGCTGCAGTGGAAGTTTGACTGGTGGTGGGACTCGGTTGGAGCGGTGTACTGGGCATACTAGCAGCACAGAAATATAGATATTAATGGCCACTCTCCCATCAAGTTGTCAGTCAACCGAACACTGCAGATAGATCCAACAACTTAATTTGAGTTACGCTACTTGACATCTGCTAAAGAAATGACACAATGCATAAGATTTCAGTACCTCTCCACACATAACCATGTTCTCTAATGAAGACATCAAGTAAACTTGACCAACAGTGTTTAACAGGAGGATGCTTGTGAACAGCTGTTCTATTCACACTTTTCATTTTTGTCTTTTCAATTAGTAATTTTCAGTCTATGAAATCAAACTTTTTTTTTGCAAAGCTCATTTCAAGTTTTTACTTTTACTTTTCAGTGTTCAGTGATGTTATACCGTCATACTAACCACAGACTTCTTGAGAATCATTACAAAGCTCCAGGGCGTTCCCGTAACCATGGTAACTCATGGTGCCGGAGGAGAGGGAGTGACGCTGAGTGGCGTTTTTGCGCGATAATATCTCGACAAAGTCGTTGTTTCACATATGTGGCAACAACAGACGTGTGTCAGACGAGTTCTCACATCTTTACAAACTGAGCCTCGAAATGACAACGCAGCTCTGTGAAGAGTCCATGCTAGATGAACAGCTAAACTTTAGCGCCGATACTCCCTGTTTAGATCCCAACCTGGTGTGGGTCACACGCTTTAAACAAGACCACTGGCCTCAGATATGCACTGATCTCATAAATGGCCTCTGTGAACTCTAATTGATGGAAATAGCGCGGAGAAGTCGACAGTCTATGTAAAAAATTCTGGTGAACTTTTAACAAACAAACTTACAACGAATCACGCGCGATTCTTAAAAACCTCGCAATCAGAAATTTAATACTTTTTAAGGGCCTTAATTTTCACTAAGTTGATTTACTACCTTTTAATACTTTAATACCCCGTGGACACCCTTTAGTGATTTAGGTCTGTGTATCTATGAGGAGAGGTTTTAAAGCACAGAGTAAGCAATGTGTTGACAAATGTAATCAATGGCAAAAACTCTCAGTTAGCGTTTAAAGAATGCTGATAATATGCTTATAAGCTCACGTGTACAGTATACATGTATACTGTTTCTAGTCTGTGGCTAGGCACGCATGTGTAACTTAAGCATGTTGAAAACCTTTTTGAGATTTTCAGGGCAATTCCTGTGCATGTCCATGCTTCACTTTCATACAACGACAAAGTAAGCAGCTAAGTATGAAGGTGCAGGATAAACTACTTACAGAGCAGTCAGACCTGAGGGTCTGCACACATCCAGAGTTGTCATTCTGAACGCAGCAGCCAGATTCTTTCTCCAGATCTCTGGCCTCCTGGATCAGACGGACTATCTGTCCGTCCTGACGGATGCACGGTGAGAACTTAGCCCCCAAGTGGATCAGGTCCTCCTGAAAAGGACGCACAAAGATTTGTAAAGATCCACAAGCATTGCAACCTACACAAAGTAAAGTGATCTACTGAAGACAGAGGCTTGAAATTCACTCCTTACATGCATAATTTCTTTTAATTAGTTGTAACATGTGTTCATGCAGCCCAACATCGCTGTACTTTCATTTTCTAGAAAATACAGGAACCCTTTGGTTTCAACTTGACAGTTCCAAAAACCCTAAATAGTCTAGTTGGCCAGCAAAGAGTCCCTTATAAAACAGTGTGAATTTTAGGGCTTGGTGACAGCGACAGTATGTGATAGGGAACTGAGTAAGTGAGAAGTCAGAAATACACAAACTAAGGCGTAACCCTGCACAAGACAGGGCAAAAAATGTTTGGTGTCGCCCAGCAGACGTCTATGATAGAGATGTCCGTGTTAGAGCCAGATTGTAAAACACTGTTATAAAATCCATTCATTCTAAGAGTGGGTCATTTTAAGGAACTCATACATCAATGTAGGTGTCCACCTAGCTGGATAGTGGCAAACATATAGTGCAATACAGCAACAGAGCTGAGACCAGCAAGAGACTCACAGAGCTGGGACCAATCCAGAAGTTCTCCTGTTGGATATACTTGACGCTCTCGTATATGCCTTTGTTTTTCAGTACCTACAGAGGGCGACAGAGTAACATAGTTGGCAACTGCTTTATTGAATGTATAAAATGACAAAAGAACCACAACATTTAAAGTTCATTGGTCAGTATTCATTTGATTTCCCAGGGACAAGAAAACAAAAATTTTGTCTCATAAATGCATCTTTTTGTTTGAGGACAAGAAAAAAAAAACTGAAATCGCTGTCTAAGCTTGCTTTTGATATTCGATATTTCATGTTGTCCAGCGTGTATGAAATTGAGTAGATTATGTTAAATGCATCCAAATAGTATTGATACCTAGCTACAAAGCTCGATTGCACCAGACATTTTGGCACTACAGATCGCAGGATGTTCATGTCCTCTTTATAGTAAAAATGCTGAAATGCAACCAATTATGTAAAAAAAACACAAAAAAAACATAACCTAATTAGTTCAGTATTTTGCAGCAAAAAATTCACTCACCAGTTCAGTTGTAGAAGATTGCGCAAACCCCACAGGGGCAAAACCATATGTACAACAGGCCAGCAAAGTGATTACTATATGGACAAATGTAATCCAGTAGGTAAAGTAGGGCCTAAAAAACAGCAGAGAACCACTTCAGGTCAGATAAAACGATATAAAACGAATGACCAGCCAATATATAGTTTTAGTCGTGGTGTCAAACATCATATTACTAAAACCTGAGACTAATAAAACTCATTATAGGGCTCTAAAGATTACTATAAGTTGTTATAGTTATAGTTATAAGTTATTTTTACTGCTATATATGTCAAAGCCTGTAAGTACTATCCACTAGTGTGTCCATGCACATTAGCATCTACTCATTTCCAACCTGTGGCTATGAAAGTCGTCCAGCTGCTTCTGGACGTTGCTGCTGAGGCTGCGTCGGTAGTGTCGGTTCAGCCACTTCCCCACAACGCCCATGCCATACTGCCGCTTATGTTTGTCAAATGCAAAGTGCTTAACTTGGGAGGCGATGCGACCACCCCGACGAGGATGGCTCTTATCGTGCACTACTACTGGTGTCCTGGGCGTTCGAGAGACGTCCTTACTGGGGCTGGGAAAAAGGGGAGGCAGGTAGGAAGGGTCAGAAAAGGATTAAAGTAATTCAAAAGGGGAAGTAGGGGAAAGGAAAGAGTGGTGGAGGAAGCAGAATGGTGTTTAGACCGATAAGGCAGAAGAAAAAAAACAAAGGCGTACAAAGTGAATGTATATAATAAAATAAATAAATAGCACAAGAAAAGGAAGAAAACTATGTCAGCAGTATCATGTCAGTTCCTCTTTTGTTACAGTCTACATACCTGCCATACTCGTTTAGCAGACCCTAAGCTTCATATTCAATTTTAAAGTCAACCTGAACATGACATTATAGCTGAATATTCTGGCACGAGCACTGAAAACTCTAGCGGTGGCTTTCATGAAGTGTTCCGTTTGTATGTATTTGTGCAATTTGTGAATTTACTCACAGGCTTGAAAACTTCTGGTCAGGCTGCTCGCTCTGAAAAGCTGCAGACATGGGAGGCGACTCAAATACGTCATCAGCGATAGAGTAAAACTCATCATGGGCATCAACCTACGCGGGAATATGAAGAGGTCACACAGAAAGTGCAGGAAGAGAAAAAAATTATGTTCGGTAATTAATAAGCAGCCAGGATCCTGTTGCAGTAGACATTATTGAGAAGAGGAAATGTAGGACATCTGATATGATGAGCAGCTTCTGGATTTTACACTCCATGTATACATGTACATATTAATTAGATATCAAATATTCAACATCTAACCCGAGTGTTGCAGCAACTAACTATAAGGTAACGGTCAGACAAAACAAGAGAGATTAGTAAAAAGAGAACGATAGTTGTGACAAGAAATAAGAAACATTGCCATTGCTGACTGACGTGAGGATGGGAGGTGTCTCAGAGGTGTATATGCTCAAATGAGAGCAGTAAATGAAAGAAGTATAAAGAAAGAAGATAGTGGTTGTTAAAAAAGTAGTTTGAAAAAAGAAGCAGACAAACTCTGTCTGAACTGAAAGTGAAATAAAGTAGTTGAGAAGTGTGACTGCTGACAAGCAGGAAAGGAAAGGAAGTAAAATGCGGAGGGGAAAAAAGCCAAAGAAAGTCGAAGCAAACAGATTTTGCTTCCGAGGCACTAACACCAACAGTGACTGCTGACCTTGCTGAAGAAAAGCGACTCAGACGTGTCTGCAGAGTCCACAGTGTCCTCGTCCATCCAGCTGGGCCTAATAAAACTCCTCTTGGGGAAACTGCGACTTGTCTGGGAGCCCGCCAAGCCACTACGACCCTAAAAAACGCACACGTGCGACATAATAAGTTACACACACACACATAGGTTATGTTTCTTAGATCAGTTCTGCTCTATTTAGAAACACGAAAACAACTGTAAAACTTTTAAAAGGTATCTTAAGCACTCAGCTAATGCAATAAGCATTAGTGAGGAACATTTGTAACCAACATTTGTCTGGGTTTTCAACCAAATAGCAGGACAGCTGTCAGCAGTCTGTCTGTCATCATGGAAACTGGATGAAAAGAGATCATTCATCTTCATTTAATTTGTCTTAATAAAGAAAAAAAATCTGCTGGTGATGGCTGTGTGGTGCTAATGGTATTACAACATAGGATGTTTGCCTATGGTTGCCGTGGTTAAAGACATGCTGCTTCGCTGGGAAGTAGTGGCGCTTCTGAGCATTGCATAATAGCATTCCTGGAATTTAAGCCAATGTAATCAAATCTTAAGTCAATGTCACTGCAGACAATGAGTAAAATAACTCTCTGTTCCCTATCTGGAGCACAACACAGGCGTTTCCTCATACGCTACCCACCCTCATTAGGTTGGATGCAGCTCGGATGCTCATGCGGGCGACAGACTCCCTCTTACGCCTGGGGAAGCGGCTGTAGCCGGAGCGCTGGCTGGTAAAGGAGCTGAGTGAAGTGACACCCGGAGTAACAGGACCCCCCGGAGGGATTTGGGGTGTCCTAGGAGAGCGACCGTCCATCTCATCTGGGCAACGGAAGGCTCGACCCCGTGCCAGGGGATCCACAATCTGCCAAAAAACATGGAGTTCGAGTCATAAAATATTTAAGTTATGTCACGGCCACAGCCCATTAAAGATCTGCTGTAATCACTACATCTTATGTGTCCATGTGTGGAATGGAATGATGCAAACGCTTCTCACTGGCTTTCTATGTTGCAAAAGCAAGCAGATTCTGAGTAGTAGTCGAGTGGCGGCATGAGGTAGAGAACAAAAGAAAAACAAAATGCTGATGTAGATGAGTAGAGCTGTGTGACACAGACTGAGGGGCATCTGTGGCACAGATGGTCTTCGTCTGTCACCGTACAGTGCTGCCCTTTATTGAAGCCAGACACATTTTCCCTCTCTACTCACTTTCTCCATCTTATTCTTTCTGCTCCTGCTCTTCCACAGAAGTGTCAGGACATGAAATCATTGAGGTGACATAGAGACTGCTGTGTCTTGTCCTGTTTCCTCTTGCTGTCGGTGCAACTTATTTTCACGATCAGGACAAAGATTATACTAAATAAAAAGTTATGTTGAATAAATCTTTAGTCAGGATGTGAATTAATGCCTTGTGTGTAGGATAAGATTCACAGTGTTCATATATGAAAGTAGAATACCTTGGGCATTTTGTGTGTGGCTGGTGAGTCCAGGCCCTGCTCGATGCTGGTGGCTGTGTCAGGCTCTCTATACTGGGCCTTCAGCTTGCCATAGCGTTGGCTGCAGTGCCGTAGGCTCTTCCTGTGCCATACCTGCTGCTTGGTCTCAGAGTCTTCCCCAACCCCAAACCACTGGGCTGTATTCCTGGAGGTATACAAAGAAAAGGGTGGCCTCAGTATCACATAATACAGGGTCAAACAGAAAGGCCAGATGATGTCAACTCATATGTTTGAACGATGTGTGTGATCAGACCCCAGTTTGTGCCCTGATAGATAGCTACATCTGGCCTCACTGTTGTACTTTCTTGAGCAACAACCGTCTTGATGCTTTATCTGCCACTTTGGTGCTGTTACATGTTGTGGATGGCTCTCCTCCTCTTCTTTCCCTCAATGCCCAAAAGGCTAAAAGCTGTGGTTTAGACAGCGGGCTGCAAAACACTTGCTCTCCAAACAGCCGGTTTCCAGGCCCTCTTCTAAGTGATCTGCAAACCCAGCAGCACCACTTGCTTGGTGGTCTCGGGCAAGAAGACTGTCTGGACTCAAGGCGGTGGCAGCAATGCTGTTGCAGCCACCGCCACTGACACTTTTATATATTGTGTTTTATAATAACTTTTTATGGCTTTTGTAACTTTGTAACATTTTCTGGAAGGTATACAAATAAGCATAACATACTCTAATACTTAACTTGAGAGGTATGAGGTAAAGAAAGTAGTAGCACTATTCACACACTAGAGGCTTGAGGAGCATGAAGTGAAGTGGAGATCCTGGGTGTACACAGCTGCTCAGCTGCAATGACTAAGAGAAGTCTTTGTGGATAAAGCCTTGGTTGTTTTTGTACATAATAATAATGTACAAACATAACTTAAAGACATTTAGTTCATTCTCATTTTAAATCGGGGAATACAAATTACTCAGGCTACCCAAGTCGTCCAGTGAGTCTTGCTCATCTCCCTCTCTGTCCACCTCTGTGACTACTCCACTCAGGAGGGATTTCCCTGATAATTCCAGACAGTTTGAGACAAGTGTGACTGAATACTAATTAGGGACATATCACTTTGTTTAATAAATGAGGCCCCTGGTCAGGCCTCCATCTATACTGTCCCTCCCCAAGTAACTTACGCAGCACCTGAGAATGTGCTCCACGATGGAGTGTAGTGTACATGCAGGTGAATCCTCATCGGAAGCACACTTTACAGTGCCTGCAAGTGTGTATTCTTTATACACTGTGCATCAGGCATTACTTCCTCTTGGATACTAACAAAATAATTGTCCTTTGTCTATTGAAAGAGGGCTCCAGAAGAGGACAGTACTTGCCCTTCTTGTATAATACACTTTGCTGGCTGTTTTAATGGGTCACAAGAACAAAATAATAAGCATAAACAAACAATGAAATCTTCATCTTACTTGCGGATGCTTTGTGAGAGCGATGTTTGTCTACCAAACTTTGCTCTCCTGTCTGTGGCAGAGAAGCGTCCTTCTCGGGCTCCACTCATGCTTTCTGAGACAGAACCAGAGGCTTGACCAGCCTCGCTTTTTTTCAGAGACGAGCGCAGTGGCTGACCAGAGAAAAGGAGGAATATTATTATTACAATGAACAAAATAAAGCAAGGCAGAGAAGACATAAGAAACTATTTTTAGAACACATACAGACCAGGATAATTATGAAGATCTACAGCACTTTGTTGGCTAATTTGGAGAATAAAACACACATAATTGTGGCAGGACCCCCAGGAATGATGAGAACACTTCAGATTAAATTAGTATTAAATTCTAAGAGTATTAAGAAAGTAATTATGTAATTATTGTAATGACTGTAATACTCAGCGGCATGACCAAATCCCCATATTGGGATGGTTGCATTAAGTGCACATTTAATGTAGACACAAATCAATACTTTGTATGGTCGGGCATTGCTAAAAAGGCTAGAAGAACACTCTGTTCTCTTAAACACCTACGTGTACGTGCTGTTTAGTGTTCTTCGTTTGTGTGGGGTGCAGCGATTCCTCACAGCCCATTATCTTAACCTGCAGTAACTCTGCAGTTGGCGACGCTAATGGCTCTGTCATCCTGAGAGTTAATGGGGCTCGAAGTGAGCTGTAAATGAGCCTTGTGTTCAGGTTGTGGCTTAGCTTGTCGAGACTCTGGGATACACTGTCTCGGTTTCTGCCCCCGTAAAGCCGTTATCAGCAAAGTTGAGGCGTCTCTGTGGTTTGTAAAGATTAATCTTATAGTGATGCCATTAGCAGTTTAGCATTCAGGGAACACTATACATACTACTATTAATGACTGTTTACATTATATATTTTTTTGCACTCATGCAAAAATATATAGGCTACTGTGCATTGCACTGCATGAATACAACACAGCAGCACACAGCAGCTTTCTTCTTCTTCCCCTTGTTAGTTCGTAGTTCTAAGTTACAGCGAGTGCCTGAGGTTGAACTATATTTGCATGTTTACTACACCACTTGGTCGTGATGAACATTTTAACTGCAGCATGCTCAATAAACTCTGACTACCATCGTTTGTGTTCTAAGCATAGGGCCCACAGGGGAAAAATACATGGCCCTGTGCCCAAACACTGGAAGTCAGCTGTCCAAAATACCTCCCTGCCTTAGCAAATGGCAAATTCAGAGAAACAGAGGGAGAGCATGCCACTCCCATTAACACGTGTTAATCCCAAATCAAACACATTTTTCCTATAACTCCTTTTGAATTATTTATTAGTATTTTTTTAATCCCTTATATATTCTAAGCATTGGATCTTTTCCCAAAGTATTCAATCAAATCAATCAAAGAAGCAGTAAAAGCAGAGGCCAGCTGCCATCTCTATCAGCTACACTGATAGAGATGGCAGCCTCAGGGTACTTTTTAAAAGTTATTTATTCACTGCACATGAGAAAGTGCTTCACACCAGCACTAGGGTGGGAAGGAAGTGATTAGTCATTGTGGGAAACATAACTCAAGGGGCCAGGCAGTGAAAGCCTACCTGTTTTGCAGGGTCGTGGGACATCACCTCTTCAGGTGGAGGGATGGCTATTACAAGGCTGGGTGGCTTCTTGCTCTTTAGACGGCTGTCTGACTGACCTCCGTTTCGAGGGGGCCCCCGCCCCTCCTGTGATGCCATACTGTCAGAGTGCTGCAGAAGAGACAATCATCAAGCATGTAACTTTGAACCACAGACAGAAATGAAAATACATCATGTGTTTTTGCCCCAGTTCTCCACGAGTTAAAGACCTTAAAGACTTTTACCCAAATCTGTTGTAAACTGTGTTAGTGAGCACATTTTTCATATGGAACTGCACTTTATTGTGAACAGTCCAAGCCACACTTAAACAATCAGCATCTTATGTCAGATCTGTCAAGTGGATGGATTTTCTTGGCAAAAGAGATTCTAGGAAGTGTTTTGATGAATCATCACGACACCACATGTGCTCCATCAGCACTGCAAATGTGTAAATAAGTATTGTAGGAGAGTTTATACTGGAGTTACAGCGCTACACAGATACAATGGTATACCTTGGTATGAAAACTTCCTTTAAGGGTTATTGTAACTAATAATAATGATAGTAAGTGTGTGATAGTGCATACTGTTACACCATGAAACTTCCAAGATGTTATCTGTGATTTCTAATTTCTGTCTATAATTATGATGATGATAGCGGATGAAGGAATAAATGTCTCTGCAGAGAAATATGAACTCACTAACACTGCTAAACCATGTAGCCTATTGGGTGCATGTTGATACTAAAATCCTGTGTGTGTGTGTGAACTAGAACAATGTTGCACAATGAAAATATTTTATCAAGCTCAATTCTCATCCAACTAAGAAATGAGCTTTAAAAAATACAAAAAAAGAATAATACACAATACACAGTTTTAAAAACTTCAATGTTTGTGTATCAAGTTTGTGTGTGTGTGTGTGTGTGTGTGTGGCCTATTTGTGGACTGCAGAGGGCCCACCCTATCCCTTTATAGCCCCAACAACACCTCAAAAGGAAACAATTACAGTCTATCCAAACAAACAGTCTCTTTAGCCGGAGCTGGCTCTCCTCCAGTTTAATCGGCTAAAACAGTCATTGCTAGCTTTGCTTTCTTTTTGATTACCTTCAGAAGTAATTTCTTAAGTGATCCTTTAGAGCCCACCCTGCATTCACATCGAGCAGTTGAGAAGCTGTGTTATATTGCAGAGAGTAACCTTGTCTTGCTACACAGTGCTTGGGAAATTAATTTAAGTTAATGTAATTGTAAGGGAAAAGGAAAGGAGGGGACGAGGCTTCCAGAGTGTTTCACCGTGAGTGCGTGTAAAAATACAACTAAACAAACAAAAAAGTAAAAAATATTAAACATTAAACTTCTGTAATTGTCTACAACCATCTGGTGGTTTAAAATTCAGTTTGAATTAAATGCATTTATCTGTCATACATTTTTTAGATTTATTTAATTAATTAATTACAATTAATGCATTTATTTAATCTAAAAGTTGTCATAGTCACTGTGATTCATATATTCCTTTTGAAAGTTTCCTAACTCAGTTAAATAAATACCTGGGAAAAGCTGGACCGTTCATTGATCTGCAGAATTGCTCAGAGATATATTGAACGCATAGCTATACGTTGGCATAAACTACACAGCAAGAGCTACTAGTTGATGATAATTTCATGGTTTACAGTGTTATAGTCACAGGACTGCCAAGCTCAGAGACTAGAATGAGACATCTACGCATGCCACAGGTTGTGATGGTGGCTTTTTGTTTTCTATCTGCCTATTGTTTCCCCCTCCATTCTGTGTTCGGCCTCTTATCTGCCTTTCACCTGACTGTCACCTCATCACTGCTGCTCATCATTCAATTCCCTTCCCTTCCAGACACCGGCAGATCAGTCAGGCTCCTTCGTGTTAACTACCCTACTGGTTTGTGAGTACTATTTAACACTTCCTTCCCTGTGTTTCAGGAACTCCCCCTGTGACGGCCAACTCAGTGTCGTCCTAGCACCTGCTCAGAAGTCCTCTGCCACCTTGCCCCCGAGTTTCACTATCACACGTGGTTTTAATGTGTTTCTGGACTTGTGTTTGCATTTTGGGTCTGAATCGCCATGTTTCCACAGCGGACCAGAACAGACAAACTAAAAACTTGCTGTAGATTGGGCCCTTCATGTTTTTCACGTTTCACAGCCACCATAGGAGTACAGTAGAGGGTAAAGGCAATTGCAATTACAAAGTACGCCGTTAGATGTCACTAAATCCTACACACTGGACCTTTAAACGAAATTAAAGGGCAACAGTTCGCCAACTAAATAAACCAGAAATCAATTCTGCGGCACTTAATGAATTTGGACTACTAATGAAAAAGCAACTGATACGCCAGCTGTTTAGCTGTTAGGAGTGACACCCCATGACATCAGATGACAGCGATCAATAGTGCTCTCAGATCATCAAGCATTCTCCAGGTGGTGAGTAATCCATATCCCTTTCCACAGCTTGAAAACAACCATGCCCTCCTTTTTATTGATTGCATATAATAATGCTGATATAATAGCAGCTGAAGCTTTATATTCTACTTTTACATTCATTTATACGTTTCCCTGAATGAGATCGACAGCTTAGGTCTAAAACATATTTGATGTATAAAATAACAGAAACGATGACTGAGGATCACTGCGCCGTATGGTCAGTGTTTACAAACAACATATCCGATTTAGCGAACTACACACGTGTCCACATGGGGCACAGACGACACATTCAGGCTTGCCAGCTCAGCTGATGTGATTAGAGTTTTCACCAGCCTCTCGTCTGCTCGTTACATGAAATAATATTGTTAAACTCACTTATCTCCGTCTTCCAGTCTTTGCCAGTCACAGCCAACAGCGGAACAACCGGCCAGTCTATTCCTGGAGCTCAGAGTGCCTCGTAGCATTACACGGAATAGTTCCAGACAAATCAAAGGCATTGCAGAAATAAACCAGTAATGTCACAAGCCTTGGCCAACACATCCATTAGGTCATTATGGTCTTGAAAGCCTTGAAGTTGTCCTGGAGTTGCGGTTTAGAAAATCAATGCGAGACCTGGGGTGTCTGCGGCAGGAATGGCAGCAGCAGGGAAATCTGATACCAGCTCAGTCAATAGCCTAGTTTTCACTACAGAGCCACAGCACAGTTAGACAAGGCTTTACATAGTGTCCACGCCCCTCCACCACCAAAAACACAGCATTTCTATAATAGCTTTAAGCTAATAAGGGTGTACATTTCAATTCTACCAACAGCGTTTTCAATTATGGGTGATAAATATTTCAAGCTTGGGCAGAAAGCCTGTTTCAGTCCTCCTGAGACAGAGAGGAGGCTACTAACAACCCAGCCAGTGGTCCAGTGGAGTCGTGGGCAGGGGCTGCAGCTCATCTACTTAGATAATGAAATAGCTGGGAATTTGGCTAATGGACAGAGTGCTCAAGTGGCGGCGGTGGCCACTGCTCATCATAGTCTATCAATGTAGGCAGGCAGTTGTTAGGATCCACACAGGAAAACTAATGGCAACAAGCTGCAAATTGTTTTCTCCAGAGGGAAGAAAAAAAGATACAGAGATAGAAACGTACAGAGTATTAAGCACTAACCAGGGAAACGTGGCTTTACCACCACATGTAAATATGTACTATATACTAGCTAGCTTAAAGTTATAACATATACCTAAGAGTGCCCAATTAAATTTTTGCCCAGGCTTTTAATTAAATTTGCCTTGACTTCACATATGGCATTTAGGAAACAGCGCCTAATTGTGCAACTTCTCGGTTCAACGGCCTGCATCCTGTCTTATCAGCAAGAAGAAACCTGCCATTCTGTAGAAACAGCGACATTTCTCTACAAGAAGATTTCTCCTTTCTCACTAAACATGTAGGTACGACAGCCACGAGAAGGAAAGACAAGTTGTTCAGCTTGTATTACTTAAATGTACTTTGGAAACCAAGATATAGATAATACCAACATAATACCAAGATATAATACAGAGACTCCTGATATAGGGTATGGAGATAAATTCAATGTATGGCACCACTCATGGGCGAGATAGATTTGGAGTAGGCTGGCTACTGAGCTAATTTAATGCACTGATGTGTTTAATGATTATAGCAATGTTGACAAACGAGACAAATGATATCTACTGGTGGTGAGTGTCAGGCCTGTTCAAGCATACTGTGAATGTATGAATGAATGAGTTTGGTTATTGTTTACTGAATCCATAACTGTGATTGTCCACAGCTAGGCCTGGAAACGGTAGGACATCAGTAGGTAGCAGCACCATAAGGGCATGTTTGCCAAACAAACATGGATCCTCCCCTTCCCCCTAATCATTAACTTTCTGTGCACGCTCTCATGTACAAACCGTATCCAGGAATGGGTTTGGGGCATGTTACATATAGTATGTCAGGTGTTTTTTTTTTCTATGATCATGACAAGAAATTAAAGATCAAAGTCAAACTGAGTCTTATCTAACCTTGCTAAAAAGACGAGGGCGAATGAACAAACACAAACAGGGGATGTTCAAATCACTCACTGTGATCCACAGATACCAATGAGTCGCGTGACAGAGCAACGAAAAGGCATGCCAGTGACATCATCAATAGCTAATATCATCACATGACATGGAAAGTACCATTTCCAACAAGTGTCTCTGTATGTCTGTGTCTCTTAGCGGTGTAATTATTCGCTGGTTAGAGTGGGACTGTACTGTAATGTACTGTACTGTGTATGCGTGCTAGCCACCTCCACCCTCCTCCCTTTGTGTTTCAGTGATATCACATGTTCCCCTGCGAGTGTGTCACCATGGTTTGGTCTCTTCCCCCAGAGAGAGAGAGAGAGAGAGAGAGGCCTGCACTGAGAATGTGTCAGTGTGTTTGTTTGTGTGTATTCCCCATTCGCCTGCTGCCAAAGGCAGTGTTAAACCTGGAGACAGGCTGTACTGCACTCGGGGCTGTAGGATTTTTAAATACATCTCGACAGGTTGCAAATGCAGTCAGGACAAATTGTCCCTATCTTACAAACCCCATACATAACCCACATGAAGGGGTGTGGGGAAGAGATCGGGTTTCATTTTCTGCCACACTCACTCCACACAGCAGTTCACCAACGCCACTTGACCCAAGCACGCTAACAGTGACTTATGTGACGTGTAGGCGCTTGACAAACACGCAAAACCAGGGTGCTTTGCCGTATGAAGCTTATCAACATGAGCTTCAGTGTATTGTTTGACAATTAACAAAATCTCTCATGATAGTGTAAAAAACATGCCGACTGTGAAACACCATGATCATCATGATTAGACATTTTATTCACTTCACTTGAGTGCAGAGCTGAGGCCTCATACTTCCCTTTTCATCACACACAAACACATGGAAAAATATTGAGACATCTACTGTGTCTACTTCAAAAATCAACCCGACTCTTTCACTCGCTGGATATTTCTGGCATTCTTCTCACAACGGAGCCGAGGGAATTGCTGAGAAACTACACTACGTGCCTCCACAGCAATGAAAATCTTGTTGTTGCTGCTCACTGTGTGGAGAAAAGAGCGAGTCTCACTGAATTGGAGTGTTGCGAGTGCCAAGCTGAGCGTTCTTTCTCCTTCATTTGTCGTGGTCGCGAAATCTTCAAATCTACTTCAGTTGTGAAAACAGCTCAAATTAAAAACTGAAGCGTTACCACGGTGCCCTGTCACTGACTGAGTGAGTAAGAGCTCATGACAAAGATGTGGCTTTTCCCCATGACACTGCTAAATTTGACTTTAGCTCAGACGTGAGGAAGTTGGGGATTTCATTTCATTCTTCTAGAGAAGCGAGTGACTGAATGCAGAGGCCAAAGGCAGCTGTACATTAGGCGGGCAGTAACAAATATTCATAGTCGATACTCAGACCCACTGAGCAAGAGCTTAATCTCATTCCACCAAACTGTATCCCACTCAAGCCTCCAGCCTCATTATTTATTGGTTGATAAATCTGAATGCATCCAGCAGCTGTGTCCAGTCTTCTCTTCAAATGGAGTGATACAGTACAAATTCTCACATGACTACATAGATAATCTCTGATTATCTTTAGCCACTTTCTAGTTTTAAAACCATACACTATTAATAATAGGGTGTTTTCTATAATAAAACATGTGTTAAAGTCGAACCTTTCAAATGAATACGACAGGAGTCCAGCAACTTCTTTTGAATCTTGTAGTTTCATTATCAAACATTATAAAAGCAAAAGTGACCTTAAGTCAGTCATTTCACATGGCACGTAGAGGCACTAGTGACAGTGGTGTGAATGTGTATTAGTTCAGACTTATACACAACGCTGCATGACATACTTCCTTTTGTCACAACCACCTGAAACTTGCTTTTGCTTACTCACACTCAGAAGTCGTGCACATTTAACACAATGGTGTCCTACACACTGATACAATTCAACACTAGTTTGAGTCGTTAACGGTTATCTTACCGTGCATGTCCACATTTGAATTAGCAGCTGTGGCGAGTGCCATTTTTGGACTTATTCTGAAACTCTTTGATGCTAAATGAGGAAGTGACCTTCCGATAACTACTTGATGACTTCATACCACCCACGCCTACTTGAGTGTGACAAGGACACGCATACAAAAGCATGTTAAACTATTTGTTTACCATGTGTTCACACATTTTAAAACCATAACCTGAAACTTAGAACTCATAAAATCCATTAAAAGATGACTTCGCACGAGCACTTACTCAGAGGCTTACAGAACAAGTGTGATTAAGAGTACGAAGAACCAGTGTGAGGAGTGAGGGATGAATAATAGTGGGAATTGTAATTATTTCATTATTAAGGTTGAAGACAACGCTGGAAACGGTTCGTGCGTTCATCCTCACACAGACTCCACGTCTCACGCGGTCAGTAAGTGTGTGGACGATTACATAAAGTGCAAGTTTGTACAGTACGTGGGACTTGCCCACACTGACAGTGTGAGCTGCGACAGTAACACGAGATTATTGTGTGTTTACACTGGATTGTTTCCCGAAAGCAAACCAAATTCAAATTCCTTTGAACAAAAACAGGAAACGTGTTCAAAAGTTCAAAAAGCCAGAGACATTTTAATTCTGCGGAGCAATATGTTGATTCATCTGATTGGACACTAAACACCATGTTTGCATTATTTGCCAGCACAATATAACATAACTGGTAGCATAGTGACGATTGGCCAAGTAGCCATTAGATTTGGCATGGATATTCATCTTTCGCAGAAGGTTATCTAAGATGATGTTTTTCAGCAAGGAAGTCGTTGTTGACATTTGTCAGCAGAAGATGAACTGACATATCGTGCTGGTTTACTGAACCTTATCATGGCATAATCCTAATTTTAATTTTGTGGTTTCCATTCTCATGTCAACTTTGCATACAAACAGTACTGTAGCCATTTTAACATTACACCTCTGTGTCTTTTCTTTTCTGTTTGGAAAGCCACCTCAAACTAAGGGGTGACTAAACACAAGACCTTATACATTTAGTTATATTCACAATAATTCCAACAGTCATAACTTCATAAGCCTCATGAATTCAATTAAACTCATCCATCCATGAAATTTAACCAGACTGCTACAATGTAATGCAATGTAAAACTGTATCTCTCTATGTGATCTGTACATGACGTGTACACGAGCTGTAAACCAAAGGTAAATCAGCTGTAGGGTTTGACCCCCAAAGGTTCAGGTTCTCATTTTCACAAGCAGCGACAACAACGACAGCAATCCAAGCGCAAGCGATTGCAGGATTCATACAAGGTAGAGGCTGCTTATCGAAATCATTTTTCCACGTTCCACATGCTGAGGTTTTCAACTGAAGCGTGTCTCTCTCTACAGACCGAGCTCTTGGACCAGTCCCATGCTGTAAATGAAGAACAGAGAGGCCTGTACATGGGCGCAACAGTCAGCTGGCAGAGTGCCTGAAGAGTAAAGAGGAGTGTTCTGCGTTAACAAGACCAAAGACAAACAAAACCTTTGATGGCAGCAATAAAATGGCATCCTCCTGACGAACTCTCATTCAAACATTTTCCAAAGGTGGCTTGGTTCAGTCTGCCTGCACTGATGCTCTGCGTGGAGGGTACAAACAGATCACGGCTGAGTGAGCAGACAGTCATGATCGGGCGTGGGAGAGTGTGCTCTCAGTGGTGTGTGTTGCAAGGTCCTAAACAGTCAGAACAACAATTGAAACTGCCCACTCGTTCTTCACTTTCAACCACAATATCTCAGTGTTGACTCCCTAAACTAAAACTTGGGTCTTTACATATCCAATTATCCATCTTTGGCTGACAATAGCACTTCAAACAAATCAATGTTCCATTTCAAAGCTATTATAAGACAGTAATTCAAGTTCACTACAGAGGCATCTTGTTTGAAGAGGACCTTGGCTTCAACCTAACCATTCCACAGACAGTTAATATTGAGTTACATTGCGCCATTTTCCAAGGGTTGCATGCCCAAACCTGCATAACAGTCAGCTACTATGCAATACCTCAGCCTTGTTCACAGTCCAGGAGTTCCTTGCAACCCTTAGGATATGATCGTAAAAAAGAAAAAGCAAAGCCAAGTCTGTCAAATCATTGATGTAACAAATGTGTGAATACGTTGCAATGTATTACCCAAAAGCTAACTTCTCAGTGTTTTGTCAGAGAAAACTTTGTCATGGGCAAGCCAGGCTGTTAAAACTTAGACAGACAAAGCAGTGCACTCTCACTCACAAACTAGCAGCAGTGCCAGAGAGAACGTGAGTGAGGACACTTTGGATCTCCCAAGAAACAGGGAGAATAGTGAGCCTTTTCTGTGCAACGGTAAATGCAAATCAAACTTCTCTCTGCACCATTAAAATCTTTACAGCAAAGCCAGCGTACCCACAGAAGTCCTTTTAAGGTTTACGAGTCTTCGGGGTTCAAAGCATTTCCGGTCGAAATATTTTGAGATAATGTGTCATGCACTTTGAATGAAAGCTGGCACGGGAGTGCGGGGAAAAGAAATTCCAAAAGCCTGGCCAATAATTTGATATTCCTGGTATGAAGTGGGTTGTTATTGTAAAAGGGGGAAAAAGGCACAATGTTTTCTGGCCGCGTTATGGTGTAAGCTGCTGAAAATAGATAAGATCATGGAGGGAAAAAGGAAGATCTGATTGTGACACTGCAAATGCAACTAGACAAGCCTGCGATTTCCCAAACTCCAAATTAAAAGAGCAGTAAACTTAGCTATACATTATTCAGGCACCACATTCGCATTAGATAAAACTGCGGTACAGTATCGACGGGGAGTTAACAACAAAGAAACAGAAGCCTCTCGGCAGATGCCATTTCTGCTAGTGCACTCCTGCATCAAAAGAGGCAACAATCAATGTATTAAACCACTTCACAGATTTCCTGGGATGCCGCGTGGAAATCCAGTTAAGCATCCTAAAGATCAGCATGCACCATTGGAGAAATGTACAGGTTGAAATCAGGTTTAGCAACACACACAAACGTGAACAACGACGTCCAAATTTCCACTTTGCCGTAGAATGTAAACCTCACGACTTTGCGGTGCAGTTTTCCTAAGACAGGTGTGCCAGCGGTGCAAACGACATGTCAGTTCAACCACGCACATGCGGCTGTTATGCAGCATAATGGCTTGCTGTACAGCATACATGTTCATACATTTCCTCTTTTTTTTTTTACAGACTGACTTCACAGCTGCATTTCTTTAATGTGCTAAAAATGGACCACAATGGAAAAAAAAAACGAAACCCGCAAGAACACTTTCACCGCTTCTTCTGCAGAATCACGGGGTTAATTTTAACTGCATGAGGTCATGACGTTGTGAATTATTCTATGGTGGCACTGTTGTGAAGATAACATGGTGCCCACTGCTGCTGCTGCCTCAAACTAAAATATTCATGATATATTGCTGCTAGTTAAATTGTTGAAAACAAACATAGGTAATGCTAAAAAGAAGCGAGACAAAGAGATAAGTGTTATTTTGAGCAATTACCTTCAAAGGAACTATGATGTTGAAACTGATCTGTGTACAGTAAAACTGTCTTTCTGCACAGTCCTCATGTTTCCTATGGTTCAGTTATCTTACAAGACATGGCTATATTCAGTGGCAACGTGACTTCAGGATCTTATAGCGTCTTTTGAATGGTCAAACATGACTTTATGTTTTTATGACGTGATTTTCAATACTTGTACAAACACCGCAGAAATGCCTTATAATTTTGCCCACATTGTTCGCCTGTATCTTTGGTACTGTGCATAATTTCAGTATTAATCATATGTTGAAGGAGCATGTAAATATCAGTGGTGGCTGAAAATGTAAAGATGCAAAATTTCCATTAAAACAAATTCAATAAAAATACTGGTAACAAAACAAAACTCAACACATCATTTTTATTAACAACCTACACAAGTCGCTGGACACGTACACATATGCCGTAATGTTAATAATAATTAATTAATGACATTGATTTTCTTTCCTATTGTTTCATCTGTGCAGCCTTGGGTTGAAAATGCAGCTTGCAGATCTGTTTTATAGCTTCAAAACAGTGTCAATTGGTGCTTTTGACAACCTCACTACGTAACTGCACCTGAACTTACCCTACACTACAGCATCAACTCTGCAAGATAAAGTGTGCTGAGTAACACTGACCTACATTTTCAGCTCTCCGACTCTCTTTTTACGGTTTGTTTCTCTTCAGTCCAGTGAGTTTATTAAAACAGCCATTGCCATTCCTGTGATACACTCATAGACATAGTTCTGCCTCAGACCATATCTGACATATCTGATGAGGTTTTTTTTTTTTTTTTTTAATCCTAACCTGACCTTTCTGAGACACCAACTAGCACAAGATTATGTAGTTACTATGTGCAGGAGGTGGGGAGGTAACTCTAAGGACACATGAACACAACTGTGCAGTGACTGGACTGCTCCTATTTTAGTCACTACTGAATATATAAATATATATAAATATATATGCACATATACACACACATATATATACATACACACACACACACACACACACACACATACACACACACACAGCTACACCAAAAGTGAAACCTGTTTTTTCTACTTGATGATGATACAAAACTAGTTTTTGATGAAATGTCAGTTTCGTTCCTGGTTAAATTCCAGTGAAACACCGTGCGTGCGTGCACTACCTCCTACAGTCTATTGAGGAAAAAAAAACTAATGGGAGGGTGTAACAACAAATGAATTTGTCCGCACATGGTGAGCTATACTTAACTGTAAGTGGATAACATTAGAAAATCTGAGATGAATAATGGCATTTATCCCGGCGGGTAGAGTAACAAAGGGCTTGCCGAGGCATGCATGCATTCAGGCTCGACTGAGCGAGATGAAGACGACCGTTGTAAGCTAACACACCAACTGTCACTAACTGCCTGTTCAAAAAAGAAAAACTGAAAAGCTGTAACTTAACTAGCTTAGTCCAAACTCATATTATTAGAGCACTAACACACGGTGACTCTAATATATTTTAAATATCTGCTTTTATCTTCTTTAAAAAACACACACAACTCGATAATGACCCAAACATTGTAAGTTAACGTTCACTTTTAACGGCTTTAACGGCTCCCAAACAAACGTAACGTCATTGAACTCACCTCCAAGAAGAAATAACTGGGTTATGATTCATTAGCAAGAGGGTATATGTCCGAAAATGCTGCGATACTGTAGGTTACTGTCCCCGAGTGTGTCACTACTTCCCTCTTTATCTCCAACATCCTTGACTGCAGCTCCACGGAGCAGCAGGGGGCGGAGTTACGACTTACCGTATCCACAGGCGGCTCCATGATCCACCGAGGAGAGACGAGCTGGGCCCGGTCCAACGACGCTCCGGCAACCCGCCCGCCTACAGTCAGAAAAAATATGACTGTTGTTAATGATTAACCCTCACATAGACACACAGCATACCTCACTGCATGTGTCTGTTTAGCTGCAGTTATTACATTGGCCACGCTTGTTTTTATGCAACTTTAAAGCAATGATACTGTAACTGCGCTGTCTCATAATGTATGGAAGCCATGAAAGGCCATAACGCTAATCAATTATATTTTGTTATGTAACCACTCAATACTCCCTTTTTTATTTTTAGATGCAAGATTGATCAACAAAGGTCCAATGTATAAGATTTGGCAGTATTTCTTTGCTGAAATTAAAAATAATATTCACTTTTTTTTTTTTAACAGACGACATCACATCTCACATCTTCACTCCACTGGCTTCCTGTGTGTTTTAGGATTGATTTTAAGATTTTATTGATCACTTTTAAAGCCTGGGAAGGTCTGGCTCCTAAATATATTGCTGCAGCCTTATACCCTCGGGATCACTTCTGGTTGTTCCAGGGTCAAGGTTAAAAACTAGAGGTGATCTGGCCTTTTCAATCAGGACCCCTCAACTCTGGAACGACCTGCCGAGGAGCTAAGGCTCGCGAGAGAGTGATACATGGAGTATTCACTTGGTTGCAATCTGCAACTTCACCGCTAGGTGCCACTAAATCCTACACTGGACATTTAATAGGACATTTGAATTTTCAATTTTTGAAGTTGAAATAATCCATGGTTTTCAAACTATAATAATACTATAAGCTGTAGTTTTGTGTCACAATTAGGCATTCAGTTGCCACATTCCTTTTTTATGTCTGAGCTATTGCCGCATTCAGACAGGATCAGGCACTGTAGCAAAAACACAAGTTTTTCCATTCGTTTGAGTGGGGGGTGGTCCATTTTGGCTGTGAAGATGAGCCAGATTCAAGTTTTGGAAAAATGCAGCCCAACCCTGCCAATCAGACGCTCAGACCGATCAAACCTCCACAGTCAGCCTGAAATGTCTCAGAAACAGAGACTATTCAGGTGGATTCATCAACTAAGTTGTGTTCTGGCTTTGTTCGTTTCACGAACCAGCTTCTAGATCTCTGTCTGGCTCACAGTCCACACTTAAAATAGAGACACAAAGAAGTTTATTTTGGTTTGGTTATTTTATTTTGTGTCTGATGGTTTGAGAGAGAGAGAGATAGAGCTTTGGTCGAGAGACATAGGCGGTGAATAAGAGTGTGAGCGTCTCCCTCAATGAGACAAGTTAATCGGAGAAACAAAAAGTTATTTCCTGGCTGTTTCACAGCGGTTATGTTTAATCACTGCCGCACAACCCTGTGGAATTTCACCACAGCAGGGCTCCTGTCTGAATGCATTTTAACTTTTTATTTTTGTCTCATTAAAGGTCCAGTGTGTTATGTGTTATTATAGATTAACTGGGCTCTATTTATAGAATATGGCATTGAATGTGATATGTATAACTATGTTTTCATTTGTGTATAATCATTTGAAAATAAAAAAAAATGTTACCTTACAATGAGTCTGTTATATAGATACAGACGTGTCATCTTCCGGTGTCCACCATGTTGAATATCATGCTGCTATAGTAGCCTACAATGGACAAACTAAAATCCTGCATTATCCATGGGTTTTTTTTAGGCCACTGTAGTTTTTGCTTTATTAGGAACGGTGAAGAGAGAGAGGGTTGCAGTCAGCAACTACACCACTAGTTGCCACTAATGCTTACACACTGGTCTTTTACTGCTGCAACTATCAACTTAAAAGGGTTTCTTCAGCAATTCCATTAGACAGATTAAACAGACCAGTATTAAATAAAGAGTAGCAGAGGCCCAGATGTCCAGGGTCAAGCACTTGCTGGGTCATACCATTCCCATAATGCATATCAATAGCAGCTTTAATTAGAGCCTCCCACTCTGGTAAATGTCCACATCTTTCAAATTCCAGACCCCTAGTTAGGAACACATGCTTTGAGTGAAAGTTGAAGTCTGAAGCTCAGTCCATGATGACGCTTTTCAGACAGAAAGTTCCACCAGAACACAGAAAATATCAGCCAGCTATTATCTGCTTTAATGTACCACTGAAATGTTTTAAGGTTTAATTTGAGTGTTTTTTTGCTGCATTTTTTTGACCGTAAAAAATGTGTTTTTTAGTGTACTATAATGCTTCTTAGTTTTTTTTGTTTTTGTTTTTCACGAAGGAGTATGTAAGGTCCCTTCAGTATATTTCTCATGAAAGTGGCAAAGCATGTTATTAATATTAGGCCAGTGGCATTTTTTTTTTCCAAAGTTGGAAAACCAGCTCAAATCAATAAAGATAATCACAACACATTGTCATTTATTATTTAATATCCTTACATATCAAGTTATTTACCAACCATTAAAATCCTGTTTAAAATCATTATTATTCAAACACGTCAACAAATTATCACATATGTTTAACAAACTGCTTGGAAATACAGTACATACTGATAATCGTACTCGTACAGCAGAAATCTAATGATTAAAAGTCAAACGACTACAGAGGGTGAAATGTTATGAGCCTTGTGAGAGAAAATTCTCCATTAGTTAGATTCAGAAAAGCCAACTTCCCCAGGTACATGTTTATCCCATAAATCATGTTTACAGTTCACAGTGAGGCTTGAGAATAAAGCCCTCCTGGTTACCATGTCATTACAGTCACAAATGAGCTTTATTTGAGTAGTTCTATCACTAGTGATTCTCTGAAATGTAATACATTTCTGCCTGCTAAATCGATGTATAACAGATTTTTTCTGACCCTGTAATAATAAAATTAATCTAGGGGGGAAAAAAATCATGTAAATATTTGAAAGAAAAGGTCAGCAGGATTTGAACATGACATCATAGTAAAAATTGATTTATTTCAGGGTTGTATTTTGAAATGTACTATCTGGGGTTTTGACCCTTCTTTATAATATAATCAACCCCACACAGCAGGGAGGGAGAATACTAATTCACATACACAGTGTGCATATGTGGCCTTTTACATACTTCATCATTTATAAGCTTTCTGTCCCATGAACACACTCAAGAGCACGTGGATGCACAGAATCGTGTAATCATGGACTTGTATGACTGAACAAAGTTTAACAGAGAACCACCATACGTGATAAAAAAAAAAAAGAAAATCCCGAAAGTGAGCAAATCTTCTCACAAATTGAGAAATTTAGAAGAAATCACTCCAAGGTGTTTAATTTCACCATAGGCAAGTCATTGAAAGCCCCTGAATCATTCCACTGTCTCACATGGGTCTCTTTGCTCTCTATTGAGCTCAACTTTTACGAGTGGAGTACAGTTAAGAATATAAAGTACGACAATGATATATTATACAGCAAGAGATGTGACAGGTAGCTGGATGAAAGGTAGATTGTTTTACCTATGTGATTGAAATACAGCAGCAGGGAGATGCTAGGTGTTTTTCTATCCTGTCGGGACTACAGATCATTGTGACCGACACCGATTCAAAGGGGGGGGGGCTGTCACTGTTCTCTACAAAGCTATCAACATAAACCCTTTCTAGCCCACAGATAGACGGTATTTACTGCTAAAAGCATACATTTGGATAAAGTTGTCATTAAGGCTGTGAGGAACAGTTTCACACAAGACAGTGACTTTTAAGGCATAGCAATTAAAATTATTACCGCTCTGAAGCACAGTTGAACTTGATGTAAATGCAGTGGTTTTATCTGTACAACTATTCCAGCTATAAGTCTATTTCCTAGCCGTTTATCCAAGGCAAACTGCACGATGACTGAGGTCTCCATCAGTCACATTACACCGTAATTCATGGGTATGGCATAGTGAAGAAGAAAAGATGCGTCAACTTTATGCCGACAGCAATCGATAAAGGTTATGTATAAATAAGTGCCTCTTTAATAACAAGAATGACAAACAGCGCAGTGTCTTTTCAAATAACAAGTTTGTCTGTGTAGTCAGGGGAAACAACCAAAACAGATTATGCTGCTGGCCTGTTCCTGTACATAAAATGCTCTAAAATTATGTAATGTTCATAATAACATTCTGTTCTTGTTAGGAAAAAAAAAAAAGAGAGCGATGGCATTTCCATCTTGACTGGCTCACACAGAAAACTCATTAGGCACACAGTAATAAGTAAAGATGGGGGTAAATTAAGTGCTTAGAAATTACAGTCTACAGAAAGTATTGTAAACTAAAACTGGAAATAATTGTATTCAAAAAGCTATTATTGCATCCAAAATCATGAATTTGTTTGAGATTTCTTTAAATATAATTATAATTTCAGGTAGTGTTTCTAGTCCATCTATTAATGGCAATGTTTTCAGATTGTTCCCCCTGTTTACAGGCCACTGTGATTAACCCTATCATCATCGTCATCTTCAACATCATCATCATCATCCCCACAAAACTTGTGGTCTACATACCGTGGCCTTCAAACTTGACCACATACAGAGAGGGGGGCAAAATTTCTTTAAACTGGTAAATACCAGTTGATGGTAAATGAAGATCATTATGGGGGTGACAGAACACTGTTAATGCTGTGCCTATATGCACAGAGTTGAAGGGTCAGAGCCAGGAATCAAGGTGCAAGGGTCAGCTCACAGTTTGGACCGCAGGGGCTTCAGGTACTTGTGGTAAGATTCATGGACCTGGAGAAAAAGGAAAATATAGAGAATTTATTAAAATGAAATAATGAGCAAGACAACGAATGATTGTGATTGGCCATAGAGTGCACAAATAATGCCAGCTTTAAGCTTTAAGTCACTTCATCTTCCATTTTCCCATTTTCTTCACGTTCATAGAGGCATGTTGTTATTTGTTATTTTTGACTGCTTGCCAAGTTTCAAAGGAATCTTATCTAACTTGACTCGGCCTGAGGGCACCCAGGACGGAGAGGAGAGATAAGGATGCATGGCAGTTGTTTGCATGACTGGAAAGAGCACATTTTTTTTATACATTCAAGACTGTGAGGGGCAATTATTGATAACCTTTTCCCCTAAAGTATCTCACTTTCTGTTGACCTAAATTAGGCACACATTAGGCATTTCACTCCTGTGGTCCTGATTTACCTCTGTGGCGTTGAGGGGTGAGCGGCGAGCCCATTCAAACATGTTCTCATAGACGTTCCCATCATATCGTCCAAGGACTGAATTCAGTTTCCTGTCGTGGAGGTCAAAGGCGTCCACCAGAGCCACAGCGTTGACCCTCAGCTGAGACAGCAGCTCCTTGATACGAATGGAAATCTGCAGCACCTGAGGCACACTCAGCAGTCCAGCCTGAAATAAAACAGATGGAGATGTGGAGGAAAATATGCCACTCACCAGTGAGGAAACAGACAAAATGTTGTGCCCTCAGAGCAAGCATGAAGTCTTTTAGTCTTTTAATTTAAAGCTCAACTGATAAACTAAATCTAATTTGCTTCAACTAAAAACAGCAAAAAAGCTACCGGCCAGCCACCCAAGCATACAAATCCAGCACACAAAGACCCCATTCTGTTAGCTGTGAAACAAAGAGGCAATTGAGGCTGTTTTTTCTGCTGGTCTGGAACAGACAGTGGAACTGACAGAAAAACAGAACAGGAAATATGCAAATGTTCGAAGCAGCTTTACACAACGTGTGTATAACAGCCGCAATTAATCACTGACGGTGGAACATATTGTCTCTACATGTTATGATTTCTCTGACCTGCAGGAAGTCTCCTGAGTTATTTGTGATGCCGTGCAGGGCGTAGAGGAGAGCCAGGGATGACATCACTGAGTGTATTGCTGTGTCACCGATCTCCCCCAGCTTGTCAGTAAAGAGCTTCACCACAACATAGTGACAGTGGGCCTGAGGAGGAATGAGACAGAAAGGGACTGAAAACAGTTGGGGCTCAATCTCTGCACTTACCCATGAATCCAAATTTGTGACCCACAAGTTATGGCAAGCTTGGATCTAATGATCTAAAAATATCTTGATGCCAAAACCAGGATTACAGTGACTTAATCTAATTTTATAGACATAAAGAGATGATGAATCATAATAAAGTTGCACAGGAAAAGTAATGCACGTTATATATTCAAAGGTTGGCTGAGATGCTTTAGCCGTACTTTTCACACTGACTTCTGGTCTAAGAATGAGAATGAACTCACTCTGAGATTAAAGTCTATGCACGTATGCACACACAGACAGTGAACTTACATCTGAGGCTCTGACCAGGTCGATGGCACTGTTGTTCCAGGCATCTTCCTGGCTCTTCCTGCGCTGCAACTCCTGCTGGATGCACTTAGCTGCCAGCTCAACTAGACTGTAAACACACGCACACCAACCAAAGATAACACTTTATACCTCTACATCTTTAACAGTTATTTATACTTGAGTTTTAAGTACAACAGATGCTGTCTGTTATGGTCCTTTCACATGTGAGGACTGTGTTGAAGTGAACCTAATCAGATGCACAGAAGAAATGATCTCAAACTCCTCTTTGCCTTTCATCCCTTTCATTTCTGAACTAGCAGGCCACAACCAGTCACTGTTTGCTGATACTGTCTGCCAAATGAATTTAGATGTGACTTGGGCTGACAGTATTCAGGGATGTGACCAGGGCAGCATATATGTCAAACAATGAAAAGGACAAAATGCTAAATTAGAGTTAAAAAAGCAAAGATGGCAGATTTGATAAGACGAACTGAGTAAACTACCAGAGTGATTTACGTTGACAACAAAAGCTCTTCATAGGCACAAACACATAAATTCACATATAGCATCTGATACACTGAAATGTACATTTTATTATATAATAAACACAGACCGTAGTCCAAGTAGCTAGGTCATTTTATGACTGGTTATATCTCTTACATGGCAGCTCGTAGTTTGTAGACCTCCACCAGGCTAGTCAGGTCATTTATGTCAACCACAGTTGGTCTGGCAGCGACAGGCTGGGGCTGAACTCTCCGATGCTCTGCTTCATTCAGGTATGACACGATGCCACTCAGCTGCTGGCCTGCTTTAGCCTGCCGGTAGCTTTTCACCAGGTATCTAGTTAGGCAAAAGTTGAGGGTGCACACAGGTGAGACAGGTGAAGTTAAGATCATGTTACTCATTAAACTCCTTATATTTCTGTAAGTGCATTGATATATCGTATACTGAGTATATAGATGAGTAACATTAAGTGCACTGGCTGAGGTTTCATCACAAAGGTTAGCTGCAGTGAGGCAGCTGGCTGACATGGCTGGTGCTCAATGTGTGACTTGTCAGTTTCTGGGGTCTTTAAAGTTTGGTTTCATATCGGCCAATTGTCAATTCATTCTCAACACCTTTGGCCTTTGAGTGCGTCAGGTACGAGCTCAACGAGCAACTGAACATGCCATGAACTGTTCGCACCCCCATGCCAGGAAGTAACCCTTTAAGACTCAAAATAACAGGTTTTAGCTGACCTTTAAAGCACTGCTGTTTGTTGTTGCAGTGGGTGTGTCTCCTGCATTTGTGGTACGGTAGGGCTGCTGAGTGGGAGCGTGTTTATGTCTGTATGTGTCTGTATTTGTCTCTGTCTCGCTCTCATTCTATCAAGTGTGTGACAACATTGATGGGTGGAAAAAGCGAAAAATCTTTACGTGTTACAACTTGAAGCAAAAGCCACGCAAAATAATATTATCCACCTTACTGTGTAAGCACGCGAAGTAACAAGAGCAGTAAAGACATCTCTGTTGTGGGTTTTGTCAGAACTGGTTGTGGTCTCGGTGAGGTGTCACATTTGTAGTCATGCATTTCTGTGTGATGACTTGCCGTGCAGTCTGCAGCATCATGACTGTGTTCTCCCCTTCGTACGTGCATGTCGGGGTAAACTCGACATAAATGTCTGGCAAGGCGCTGCTGCGGGAGTAGCCGTGGCCGCCGCATGACATGCGGCACACCTCGATGCCTGCGTTGGTTGTCCATGTGGTAAAGGCTTTCAGCCCCGCAGACAGGGCATGGAGCTGTAGATTAGAGGAAAAAGCTTCACGTAAGCCTTAACTCTGGATGAAAGGAAATACAAAAAACCTCCAAAGCACATAAATATGGCCCTCAGCTTTGAAAATATAGAACAATCTAAACGACACCCCATATAAATTTATAATAATGTATTATTTCTGTAAATATTTACACACATAGAGGATTGAAGCCTGAAGTATAATCGGTATTTAACAGAATAACTGTAGTACTTGATTGGAAGAACATGCTGTGTGTGCCAAGCAGCATGTCAGTAAACAAACTTGTGTCACACATTGCTACACATCTCAAATTCGCTGGAGAGATCAATCGATGTGCGTAATCTTCGGTTAGGCAGTAGGCCAGGCCTAGATAACATCCTCTGTATGTCAGTACCTCTGGCAATTCACTGAAATCCCCCTCGTTGATGTCTCCAGTGATACGGTGGTAAGTTTCCCCCATGTACTGGCCGACAAAAGTGAAGGCATAGGCCGTAGCCAGCAGAGGGATGAGCTTGTACTGCTGCGTCTGATAGTCGAGGATTTGGGGCTCTGGCTCTCTGAGGAACAGGAACACACACGTTTGAGTTTCAAAAAGCATACTTCCTTTTTACACACGAGGATGTGGTAAGAATACTAATAATAACAAAACTACAGGCATTTTCATTTGTTTTTGTAATGATGTGATGAAACCAGCAAGACTAGAATTGATTTCCTGTACTGAGTGCTGGCTGTTACAGAGTACCTATCAGCTCTATACTGTATTGACATATTGTCCCTCTTCTGGAATCCATCTTCATATCACAGAGAACGTCATTTGGTCTGTATACTGTATAAACCCACCATGTTCTCATGGACCAACTAAACTGAACCTTTAAAAAAACATATGTTACAAGTCAACGCACAAATATTTTAAATATAATTTGTCATTTCAGATTTTTCCTTTTCCACAAGTGACACTCATTTTTTTTTCCAAAACTGTCTCACTTTGACCCCTGTGAATTGTTATCCATATGTGACCCTTAAGCGTGTGTTTGTTTTTACTTGCAGCTTGTTTGAGTTTTGCAACATTTGTGTGGTTGTTTGCTAAAGTGCCTTCCTGAATTCATTTGTGTTGACTGACCCCGGACGGATTTCAGACTGGTGACGAACAGCACTGTAGCGGATGGCGATGGTGCAGGACTTGGCGAGGGCCCGAGCCGACTCGCCTACGATCATGGAGCGGATGAACACCATGGTGCCGTAGGTCAGCTTGGCGCTTGGTGGCTTTACATAGGTTCCATCTGCCTCCACCTAGTGGAGAGACAGGGTCGGTACGTCTAACTGTATGCACTCATCTGTTCATATTAGGTGCATCTAGCTGAAACGAATGGCATCTAATACAACAGTCCTGTAATAACAACATATACATGCATTAATTATTCTGCATTAAACATCAGATTTCTGATGTTCTGATGGTTTTGCTTCTATGATACATAACTTAATGCAACTTCCCTATTTGGTAAACAAAACACAGCATTGCAGGTCTTGCATAATTATTTAAGTATGTGGGGGGAAAAGGCCTGTGTTATAATCTTTAGTGGCAAACACTCAAGCAGCCGTGGGAAATATATAACACAGGTGAAATTACACTGAAGGAAATCCTCTCACAAATGACCAAAACATGATAAAACAAGAACTATATAATCAACTTGAAATCATATTAAGTGACATCACCTTGGCGTATTTCATCAGCATGTTCTCCCGTGGGATTCGTACGTTCTCTAGTTTCAGGAAGCCATTGTCAACTTCATTGAAGCCAAACTTCGGGCCGATATCTCCAACCACAATTCCTAAACGAGACAAAGAAAAAGAGAGTGTGAGCAGAAGAGTGGGAGAGAATGACAGATGCAGAGGCGGGAGAGTAAATGAGGGCTGACGTTACCACAAACGCCGCGTCCAAGGACACATTAGAGATGGTAGTTACCTGGTAGGGGCACGTGCGTGTTCATGTCGCGGATGGGTACAATGAAAGCGTGCAGACCGTGGCAGTTTCCCTGTGTGTAAAGCTGGGCTAAAACTATAGGCATGGTTTGAGGTCTTCCCAACTAGAAAGAGAGAGAGAGCGAGAGTGAGAGGGTTAAAACTAGTTTGTTCTGAACGTTAACAAGGTTTTCTAAGCCTGAAAGAACATTAAATACCTTGTTTAGACTAACAGGAATTCTGATATTAACTCCTAACACTGCAGAAACATGACCCACCCTTTGTATGTACTTACGTCCTCCAGGCCACCATTTGATGGAGCTGACTGTGGGACTGTTTAAGACAAACTCTTGTGTGGCTGGGTCATATGTAGCTGTGGTCTCCAAGCCTCTGAGGTGAGTGCCTAGAGGGAGACCAAATAGACCAAATATATACACAAACATACAGAGTACACAGTTGAAAAGTAGAAATTAATGAGCACTCAACAACTGAAGTAAACCATGAAGACAAGCAACAAATAACAAGCACAAGTCTGAGGCACTCTTTAATGAGAAATAAAAATGATGAAAGATACATAAAGGAGCAATATAGTGTGTTCTGTAGGTGTTTGACAGATCTAAAAACATATGCAACAATCATATTTTAAGATCTACAGCATGCCACAGTCCCCAGGCATGAGTACGGGGGACTTCTCAATCTGATTTCAGTCTGAATGGCCTATTCCAAACTGGGATGGGTGTTCTTATATCGGTCTGTATGTCAAAGCAAACATATAAAAACACATTTATGTGTTAGTAAAAGAGTAATAGAGGTAGTTTGTCTTGGAGGGCTCTGTAGGCTCGTGGACAGGGAGTGACTGACTCTACTGCAGAGGTTTGGACATGAAATCAAAAAGGAAAATCTAATTTTGTACAAACGTTGGTCATAATTTCATAGCTTAGGCCATCTTTTTTCTTTTGGTTTTGGTTTCGTCCAGTGACGTAAGCAGCCAGACAGGTTTTGAATAAAGGTTCATATTAAAGGTTAACCACAACAAATATTATTATACTGGATATCTTGGTTGCATTCAGTCATGGTGACTTGAAGAAGCTTAGGACCTTTGTTTACAGCCTCTGTCCACTTGTGTACTCTTTCCCTGTACCTCCTTCCTTTTTTTAATACAAGTGAGGGCAAAATGGAATGGGATTGATACAAATAATTATTTTTAGCTAAAGCATAAGAACTATCAGAATCTTAAAACTGTAGCACCAGTCTGTTTTTACATACAGACAGACAGCTCTCCTGTTATTTTCAGATTTACTAACATCTTTGATTCTTGTGTTCATTTTGATCCCATCAACTTCTAGAAAAACTACTACTACTTTTCAAGTATTATGTTTGGAGTCAATTTCATCAAGTTATGCGGCTGGCAAAATGACTAAAAGTGTAGTCTCTTGTTCAAGTGGGAAGAGGGACCATAATAACATTATAATTTATAACCAGAGTCCTCCCCAACATTATCCTCAGTCAGACACACTGTCCTGTGACAAAGCCTCAATGGTAGCTAAGTTTTGCTTGGGTCATTTCCAATTAACATAAAGAGATGAATACACAGAGCACCAAGAAGTTCTCAAAGGAATCATGTCAAATTGAATTGATGAAATTGACCAAGAATAATAGGAGGGTTAAAGGACTCTACTGGGGAAGGAATCTACTGTATGTTAGTATCATTTTAACCTTAAACCACCACATTTTGGGGGGTCTTTTGGCAATGGCAATGATAAAGCAACCAAAAAAATCCCTGTCTATTGACAGGCCTGATACTTTGGGCTGCTCTGTTTACCGTGGCCCATTTCAGTCTGAGCGTAGGTGCCGATGATCTCTAGGTTCCAGGCGGGCATGAAGAAACGGTCCATTTGCTCTGGGGTGGCCTGGTTGAGCAGTGTGGGCAGGAACATCCCCAGATGGAGATCCAAAGGTTCTGGCCTGTCGGGGTGCACAGATCTAGGCCACGCAGCACAGGGGCAAACGGAAAAGAAAAGTGGGTGGTAATGTGGAAAAGGCAAGAGGGGAGAGGCATGGGGAAAGTTATGTAAAGTTTAGACCCATGTGAGTGCAACAGAGGGGATTATGGGTAGGATAGATAGAAATATATATAGATAGAAAAAGATATATATAAGATATATATGATGATGAAGACAGAGGTTGTGCAAGCAAGCGGTAAGGACGGAAGTGACAAAAACAGCTTGTGAGCATATCATGCATATTGGAACTGCTGATTTGATCATATGGTCATAATTTGGCTTGAAATTCCACTCTTAAAATCACTGTAAATCTGTCTTGAGTAGCTGAATCAATGAAGATCTCCTCTCAAATGTGAGTCTGAATACCTCAGTTATCTACTTTAGTCTTAGCCAGTTCTCAGTTTAGGCTCTGCTGTTCACCATTTCTGACCATGAGCTGATCAAATCAAAGTATCAATGTTCTGTATCAAACACACGGAACGGACTGAGCTCATATTTCTTTACACCAAGTGGTCAAATGTAAACATCGCTTTCTAACTACCTGAATGTTTAACTCTTCTGGCAACACACAGTTTAAAAGCCACCAAGAATATTTAATTGTATATTGTATATATTGTATATATATATATATATATATTGTATGTTTCTCAGGCCCAGTTACTACCAGTGATGGTATAAAGGTCACTACATGCATGAGAGAACTGAAAATAGGTATGGTTACACAATATTTTTTTTTAAAAATTAGGTCTAGGCAGATAATAAAGGGTGAACCTTTTTATCTTTTAAAGTTATTTTTCATGCAAAACTACCAAAATGTTCCAATTTTCAAATATGAACATTCAAAGCTTTTCTTGTAGTAAATTGAAGATTTTGGGGGTTTTGATGGACAAAGCAAGACATTTAATGTCATTATCTCATTATGTATCTCTCATAATGTGATGTGCATTAAATTGATTAATATATTAATCAAGAAAATAATAAGGGCATTAACTGATGAACAAAATAATTGTTACTTGCAGCCCAAGAAAAGTAGTCACAGGTATAAATGACACTCTCGCACTTTGGTCCCTAACCTTGTTAGCACAGTGTCCATTAAAAACAGGGCCATTAGTTCTAAACTTTCAGTGTAGCTTTGCACAGATGAAATACAAATTAATTCATTCATGATGTCCACTCAGCTTTGTTACAACAAGGCAGCAGCAAACAATAGCTGGCTTGGCCTACATTCTTTCTCATCGCAGATCTGTTGGCCTCTCAGATTACAAAGAGACATTCAAAAGACAGAGCTCGGCCTCATTGTGATTCAAAGACTGCATATTTCGACTGCACCTATCACAGCTTTGCATGCTTTTGATGTAAGATTGCACACCAGCACAGCTTCTTCACCATTCTGGCCAAGACTCAAGATGCCAGCAGCCCAACCAAAGACAGATATTTGAATATATTGAACTGGAAACAGAGTTCATCATTTGCAAAAAGATGCAATCGCAATCAACGGAATCAAGACACACCAATTAAAATGCACACCAAGCTTCACCATCAGTGCATGATCATTCCTTAAAGAGGGAATGAGAGAGTTGTGAGTAGAAAAGCAGTGGATCTACCTAACGTTGATGGGAATACTTATTTTATTTGAGGACACTACGAATCCTTGAAGGTGTAAGAGACAACCACTAGTGGAGCGATGTTAATAATGCAGCTACGTCTACATGACAAGCTACAGATGGCCATTTCTTGTTAGAATAAATCACATAGTCACATATGAACACAACTGTCAGGACGCACATGTAACTACTTTTACATTTTCTACATGATTTGGATCTGTCAAACACGTACAAGAATTGACCAGAACTACAGCTGGTAGCGGTTTTCCAAATCTGGTGGAACACACTTCTCTTTTTGCCCCAAATATTATTGTAGCTACATCCAATTCAGAAACACAAGTGCCAATTTGTGCTATTTAGGCACAGCACAACAAAGTTGTGTCTGAGACCTTAAACAACAAGTAAATAAGTTAAGGGCTAAGTCCAGGACTGACCGTGACCCAGCTCAGTTTGAGCATACGTGCCCACGGCCTGGTAGGACTCTGCCAGAGGTAACCATTTCCTGGACTGCTGGGGGTCACACTGGCTGTACAGCGTTGGGAGGAACATGACAAAGTGTAGCCCCATGGCCTCTTGCACGTTGCCTTTGATCATACTGGGTGAATGGAAAGTATAGGATAGACAATTGAAGTTCAGATGTGCTGTTAGTCAAATTGATGTATTTGCTGACTCACCATGATGTGGACTTTTATAGCCTGAAGGCTAAAGTTTATCTCACACGTATAGGTTAGTTTGTTGGTTGGACATTCAGTGTTCAGTCCAATTCAATGGTTGAACAAGTAACTGAACAAGATTCAGATCAAAATAAAAAGCCCACAGTTGAGCTACTTCATCGTTAGGACTGGATGATGAAATGGCAGGATATTTCCTTTTAGGGCTTCTTTCTGGAAATTGATCAAATTCTTGGACTGACATTGACCACCAATCCTACAACCATACATCGACCAAGAAGGCAAAGTCCAAGACTGCAGGAACAAAGCACACTGAAAGTTTGATCAAAATCTGCTGCTTAAAGCGTCAGTTTAGTCTGCCATTATCTATGTTGTGAAAGCATGTTAGCATTTTATGCTGCCGTGTATCACAACACTTAACATCTGTCTGACATTTAACATCTGTCAACAAAAGACAGCATTTCTTGAAAAGGTGACCTACTACATTTCATAACAGGTGAACACCAGAAGCAAACACACCCTCTGACACAGTTTTAATCTTACAATGAACTTTGCTCCAACTAACACACGCGGCTACATAAATTGTTGGTCAAGCTGCATTTTATATTACACATTTTCTCCAAAAAGTTGAATCTTTGAATTGTGTACTATCACTGAAAATATCTGAATTCACCTATTTTTTTAGACATTACAGTTACATAACCATTGTGGCATTATATGGAGGGTATTTGTGGGAAAAGACTCATCACGATTAAAGAATATGAAGCTGAGAATAAAGCATTATACATTTGTTTTAACATTTCACTATCAATGGGCTAGCTCATATTATGGCACCCAAGCGGCATCATGATACCATTTCAAAGTAACATTGCTCATTTCAGTTTGCATATTGCACGCCAGTTAACAAAGAGTGCAGGTGTATTATTTGTTTACTGCCCCAAGGTACGGTCAGGGCATAGTAGCATAACAGTCAAATTGTGTAACATGCACCACATCTGTCATTTATAAATTTCATAGCCTTGACCATGACAGCACTATATCTGACACAGGTCATAATCATTTGTTTTGTATTGAAACATGCAGTCAGTAAGTATAAAAAGTATACTCATGAGTGCATACTGTGTTTGTCAACTTAGATCTCTTTAGATCTTACTGTAACAGCAACAACAACAGTGAAGCATACTTAGTTGTAATTAACTACCATTATATGTATAACTTCTTACTCTTTTGATATTTCCACAATGCTGCACTCTTGTGTGCCTGAGTCATTTAACCACCTCCTTAGGTATTGAATTACTTGTGTGCTGCTTTCACTCACGTACACCTCTCTGGATCAACAATACATTAACCAGCTGACTAGTTAGTTTCACACACAGGCTCCATTGTCACATACTTCTTATAGCAGTAGATCTCCTCTGGGTCAGCAATGCCATACTCTCTGAGCTTCAGGATCATCTGGGCACTTTTTCTTACAGCCTGGTCGTAGCGCTCGCTGCGGGACAGGAAGTTTGGATCCTCCTCTTTAAAGTCCGGGTCGTTGAGAACCATTAACTCTGCAACGGGTAGTGGATGAAATCAGACAACTTTTAGTCCCGACAGCTGCTCAAAATGTGTGTAGCCATGTGTAGACGTGAACACAAAGATTTGATCAATATAATTACACCAATAGTAAAACATTGGCCATGACTTTTTATTGTCAGGGTTTTACAGGTAACTATTAGCCCTCCTGTTTGCCAGTGATCACACACTTTTGGTTGTATGTGCTATGAGCACATTAACCTTGAAGATCGACAAACAAAGACAACAAAAACTTTAAAAATGCACTTTCGTGCTCAAGTCCAAAAAAGTTCTCCATAGAGCCATTGTTACTTCCCTATATTAGTTTGGTCTTCTCTCTGAAGCCTCCATGCAAAAGATTACTCATACAGTATGTTTCAGCACTGTTGCAGTGGCCAGTGTTGAGAAAGTTATCCTCCAACCAGAGTATCTTTTCCATCATGTAAATGAGTATTCTGGTGAAAAAAATATTGTGAAATGTTTTTCCATCAGTCACTAGGGTGACCGGCCGTAGCTCAGTCTGTAGGGATAAATTATATGGAGACAATTCTTATATGGAGGCATCATAGGATGAAAGTTAGTCTGTTAGTAACTGATCTACAAGCCAATAGTTAAAAAATGGAATTTACTTATAGATCAACAAAGATGGCTACAACTTTTAAAATATGGTTATTTGATGTTGTTGGTCTTTTAAATGTATAAATTTTAATGGAAAATGAGATATGACATAAGCTTTCAAAGTTCATTTGATTTTTGTGCCATGCACACAAAGTGTTGCAGCTGTGATCAAACATTTTATTTCATTACTAAATGACTGACTTTCCTCTTGCACCTGACTGGTCTTCCCTCACAGGCTCTGATATCTCTGCCTGCCTGTGTGTCTCTGAAGTGTTCATATTTCCTTTTACTGTTGAATGCAACACCAAGTTAACCGTTGATACACGTTAACATCTATGCTAACGACACACACATCATTAACGCCAAACACCTTTTCACGGTATGTTTGCTAAAAAGAAAGAAGCCGAATTCACATTGAAACATACAAAACCACCCCGACATACCTACCTTAATAAAAACACCTTAAAAGAGACTTCAGGTGAGATAAAGAGATAAAGTAAAAGTTTAGCTCACTTCAGGACAACGACATTACGCTGCGGCAGCAGGAAGAAGCGCCTCTGCAGCACACAAGCCGATGAAAGCACTGTTGGGTTAGCTGGTTTTTTTCTATACTGACTATAGTCTTAATAGATATCACTACTATTATCATCATCACCGTCATCGTATCAAGTTTTATGTCCCCGCAATAACAAACTCACCAATTTCTCGTCTTCTTTTGGTCTTCTCTGGGCCGCCGTCCAAAATGTTTGTCAGTTTCTCGACGTCGAAAGTGGCGTTTTGCCGCTCTTTCATAATATCAGGATTCATGGCTTTATAACCGGATGAAAACAGTATTTACAGTGAAAAAATAATAATAACGCCAATTGTGTTGTTGAATAACCTTCTGCACCCTCAACCTGACGGGTCCTACTGGCTAAAACGGCCTCTCCTCCTGACGCATGCGCACAGGACGAAAGAGGCGGAGTCTAACAGGTCATGTGACATGTACCCAGGAAGTGCACAGCCTTCCGCAAAACTTTATGCTGACTTCGTCTGACTTCTACTGTCATCATTCAACACTTTCAGACTGTGTTTTAGATTTCATCCACAATCGTGTCTCTTTATTTTTTTTAAAATAATGCTTCCAGCAGCTGCAGTTTTCCATTTCCCCTGGGAAATAAACTCTGGAGCAGTGCAGGAGGGAGATTCAGTGAGAGTATTTGGCAAGTGAGTTTTGTTTGTAATTCACTGATGTGCTGTAAGTTTATGATGTACGGACTGAAAAATGGATTTGTACGGAAGTCCCAAAATGTGCTATTTTTCAGTTGTGTGCATGAACACAATTAAAGATTTGAAATTCTTGTTGATTTTCCTTATACCAAAAGGCACAATGCCATCTAACCATTCCAGTCAAATCATATTTAAAACCTCCATCAAACCCTCATTCGTCTTGTGATGTGACAGTCCAAGGTGAAAATAACACAGCTGAAGCTGTTAGAGATGCATATAAATTTATGGTAAATTATCCTGTGCGAGCAAGATTAAAAAAAGACACCCTGTGAGACTTTAGGGGCTCTGTGGATTTGAATGAAACAATTTGAATTATAAACTGTGGTTTGTCTGCCCTTGGCGTACTTTAAGAGCATATATGTAACCTGACAATGGAAAAAAAATACACACATTATTTTTCTGGGGAAATTAAGGTTGAATTCATCAGCGCTAAAATGCAATAAATATGTCAGATGGCATTGTTTGTCATGACTATTTATTGCGGCTTTCTTTATCATTTAGATTAGATTAAATTAGATTCTTATATTTAGTTGCTGCACTATTTTATGTCCTGGATTGATTGAGCTAGATTTAAATTTAGATTTTTTTCTCTACTTGTGCGACTGTTTATATTTTAGTCTTTATTATTATCCTCTAATTGTCACATACAAAAATTGAATACTTTTTCTTGAAGAACATACAAGTTATACTTAGTGACATATCTCTGAAATAAGTTCTGTTGTTGCTGTTATTGAATATAACAGAATACAATGCAACTTTATTATCCACTAAGGTGAAAAAAACACAGTTATACACAGCTGTTCATTCGTTGTACATTGCATAATGCAACAATGCCATTATGACAACTTTAAGTACTGAAATATAATAAACTAAATTTAAGGACAATTACTTTAAACCTGTTTTTCCAGACTTTCCAGCTATCAGCCTGAGGAGTCCAGGGCTACACTGTCAGCTCAGCATGCCTCAAAAGAGCACCATGTGATCATCCACACGATGTTTGTCGAGCCCTTTAACCCAATAATTGGAGCACAGTACATTGTACTGGGTGAGATGGAAAACGCTGAGGGTAAGGAAAGATTTTCGGGCTGCTTTGAGTGGGGAATGTTGAATTATTTATTAGGACAATCAAACAGCTGTTTCCTTATTTTTCTTGGGTCTACATATCAGTCTGAATTGAATAGCTGACAAATATGAGGGTATACATGGATTCAAAGCTGTTACAGTTCCAGCAGTAATAAAGAAAAAAGTACATTTGAGTCGACTGTGTAATTTGCAGATAAAAACTGAAATGTTAAATATTTATATTTATAATTTAATATATTAAATTCCATGTAAATATATAAAACATTAGATTGTTAAGTAACTTTCTGGTCATTCATTTGTGGTGGACCTTATATCAGTCATTAAAATGTTTTCTGATCAGATTTAATATAACTTGGAAGTCACAACCTTTAAATGCCATTGTTTCTTTGCCTGCATAAACATTTCACTCACTGGGCTCATTTAAATCTGTCCCAGACTCTTCTCCTCTATAACCTCCTGTTATCTGTGTCTTCTTGTCTTACAGAGGTTGGTGTGATGGTCCGTGCTCGTGTGCTGAACTGTGTTGATGGTGTAAACATTGCCCTACTACAGAAAGCCATCAATGAGCAAAGAAGTTTCTTCAGGGAGAGAGAAGGCAAACAGGGTGCTGCAGCACAACCTGCTCATGCAACCTGATCGGGGTCTTCATTCATCAAATTTCCCAGGGTGCTCGTTGACTACAGTGCTGCCTCTTAAGCTGTTTGCCAAGGTGCAATCGAGTGCTTGTAAAGAGCCCTCAAGTGAACTTTAAGGCTTTTAGGTTTGGTACTTACTTGTTTCACTTGTTTATGTGACCATGACGTTGTCTGAACTTCATAATTCCTGGTGTTGCTATTTAGCAATCAAAGCCCCAAGTTAACCGATTGCTATTAGGGTTTCATGGCAGGTCAGTGAAGTATTAATAGCTGTTAGATTTGGGTCTGTGACCTGTGAATATAGTGAATTTTTATGTCTCTTGGTGTGTGAGCCATTTGATAATAATTGATAATAAACTGATCATTTTCAGTGCTGCTATTTTATAAAGTGGGTGTCTCCAGTCTTGTGGTTTTCTTTAATGCAGAACACTTTTTACTCTTGAGCATTTTGCACTGACAAGTTTGCCAATATGTCCTTTAGGTTAGCAGTTATTGTGTGAGGTATTACATAGATCAGGACTTACTTGCACTGAAACTCCACTGGCAGAATTAATAGAATTGAAACAATCCATTTTATAAACATAATTCGGCTTTAACTTATCAAATTTTTAATGTGTTTTCACAAAGGTATGTTCCTCTGTATTTACAACTCATCACAATTGATATTTGTCATCATGAACAATGTGTACTTTTACTAAGTTAGCTGTACAAGTAAAGTGAGGTAGATCTTAAATTATTATTCTTTTATTGTCAAGGAAGTTTTGATAGTTGATAAATGATTGATGCAATTTGTCATTCAAATGCTACATGTCTTCGTATTTCCAGTTTCTTAAATGTGAAGGCTTGCTGCTTATCATTCATTTCATCATTCATTTATCCTTTTCTGCATTTTGGGAAATTGTAATTGCCATTTTAAAAACAAGTTTTATTATGTAGACTAACTGGTATAATATGATACTGTAATAGTGATAATAAAAGGAACTGCACTCCTTCTGTGGTTGAAAACGATGAGTGGCTTGACTGAAGTATAATTTTCTTGGCATTTTATTTGAAGGAATTTAGAGGAATTTACACACTCTTCTTCATCTTGATGTGCTTGTTGCATAAAATTTGAAACTGTATATTGTACCTAATTGTGTGTTGTATTTAAAAAGACTACACGGCACTGAAAGTCCATGTTTTTATAATTTACATTTATTGATATATGTTTCTTCATAAGTATCAAACAAGATTGAGTTTAAAGTGAACAGTGTCAAAGATAGCCCACAGATAATACAGAATCAAATCAATCTTGGTAAATAGCATTGCACCATGTCCCAGTATCCCTAATAACACAATAATATCAAAGATAAACTGCATTTATATTGCATTTATATTCTCTGTTTTTAAATTAAATCAAAAAAACATCTGCCCACATCACACGCTTGGTAAACAAAGGCAACTCAGCAGCAATCATTTTGGCTAGACAAACTTTGCAGTAGAAGACTTTTCCTGAGTCAAAATTTACATTGCAATTAATGTATGGATTTTATATGGATTTCCCATAATCTAACAATATTTTAAACCACACAACTCCACAGACCACATATATCCAAGTATGTTGTAAACATATCTAGAATCTTGCATATTTTGATGTAGAATTGTAGGTGTAGCCAGAATCTTTAGAGGAGGCAGGCAGCATCGGTAAGCCTGTCAATGGTTCTTTCTTACAGCGATCCAGAGCTTGCTTGTAGTTGATCCTCTCCTTTGTGATCGGGTCTACAATATCTTTAACGTAGGTTGTCTCAGCCTGCAGCTCCCTCACCATTGTGCTGTCGATCATTTTGGCCCCAAGGGCATCAAAGATGTTCACTCTGCTTCCATTTTTGGGATTCACCAACCCTCCAGTCAGGTACTGTGCCTCCATGTAGCGAATGGCAGTGTCCTTTGGCATCCAGCCTTTCTGAATAGCTTCTCCTACAGACAAACACTCTCTGGTCATGGGGTCTTCAACCCCAGAGAAAGCCTTTTGGGCATTGAGTAGCCGCTGGAGTTGACTGTCCTCAATAAGGCCTCTGGTTGCTGCTTTGTGAACTGTGTATCTCTCTTTGTTGTTGATGTCAATGATGCCACCTGTTGCTGCCTGAGCCTCCAGAAGTTTTTGGGCGGTGGTGGGGTCAATCAGTTTACGTAGGGTGGCGCTGCGTATTGTAAAGCAGGTATCAGTGTTTGTATCGATTACTCCTGCAACTGGGTAGATTTCTTTTGTAGTGGAGGCTGGGGGGGCTGATTTCACTGTTGTGGTGGTATTTTGGGTGACTGGGTTGTACTGGGGTTGCTTCTTATTGTCGCCTGCAACCAGTAAAGCAAACTCTGAGATGGGGAATCTTGCCTTGTTTGTACTGTTGAAGATTATACTCTGTCAGTCTGCCTTCCTTCAGGGCATCTTTGATGGAGTATTGCTTTCCACTCTTGCGATCTTGCAGTACAGATGTCTCGCCATCCGGTCCCCTGGAAGTAATCTCCTCCCAGTCACACTCAAGCTCCTGCAGATGAATGTACTGTTGACGATCAATCAGGCCCTGCAAGTAGGCATCATAGGGAGACATGTCTTTGCCTGTATCTGGATCCAGAATGGTGATTTTGGTGGAGACATTGGTCTCTTTGGTCCTTGTCTCTGTTTGCTCCTCTTTCTGCAGTTGCAGCAGAAGATCCCGGATGGTGCTGTCTCGCATATGGATCTTGTCTTTCTCGTCCAGGATCTCCCTCTCCAGACGCTGGGTATCAGACCCCATCTGAAGGCTCCTCTGCCTGCTCTTCTGTGTTCTCTCGCTAATTAGCCTGCTCTGCTGCTGGAAAGACAGGCTGGTGTCGTGTTTCTTAGCTTCCAGTGTCCTGAGCTCCCGAGTGAGGTTGTCCTTCTCCCTCTGTAAGGCATCTCTGTTTATAATGAGAGTATTCTCCTCTCTTGAGGAACTGGACTTGCTGCTCGTCAGAAGGTTGATTTTATCATTAATACGTCTGATTTCATCTTCCAGGTCCTGTCTGGTAAATTTATGTTGAGACACCTGCTCCCTCAGGCGATCCCTCTCTGCCTCGACAGCCTGGTCTTTCTCAACACGGACAACCTCCTTGTATACTGTCTTCTCGCTAGACTTCTCCTTCTGCAGGATCTCAAGTTTTAGAGTGAGGCTACGGATCTCTCTCTGGAGACGCAGGATATCGCTGGTTTGCTGGTCCATGTCTGACCGAAGACCATTTGTCATCCTCTCCAGTTTCGGGTCCCTTTCAACCTTCAGTACCTCCTCGACAATAATACTTTCTTCAACAGGAGGTGGAGCATTCTCCAGCTGCTGTGATGCGCAGTCGGATCTCTCTTAGTTCAGACTCGACCTGAATCCTCTTTTGGCGCTCAACACTCTCTCTTAGCATCCTCTCTTTATCTTCCACGATTGTTCTGAGCTGCTGCAACTCCAGCTCTATTTGACGCCGGTTCATTAATTCTTCATCCAGGTTCCTGCTGAGCTTCTCATGCTCGAGTTGCTGCCTTGGATCCTTCTGTAAACGTACAACCTCCTGCACAACCACTTTCTCCTCAGGCTTCTGCCTCTCCAACAGGATGTATTTGTTTTGCAGGTCAAACACCATCTCTTCAATGGAGCGGCGCAGCTGTGCCTCTTCCCGCACATCTCTTCTCAAGCGGTCAGCTTCTTTCTCCAACAGAGGATCAGGTTCATATTTGATGACTTCTCTGGTGACAAGTTTGGTCTCTATCTTGGACTTTTCAGCCTTCCATTCATCTCTCTCTTTCCTGAGTACTGTAACCTTGTCCAGGAGGGAGTTGTAAGTGGTGTGTAAATGATTCACCTGATCATTCAGCCGCTGAATCTCCCTCTCATTTTCAGGGCTTCTTTCCTCCTTAACCACCTCTTGCAGAACTTCCTTCAGCTCCACCTTGGGCTTCTCTGAACGAAGGATATTCAGCTCAGACGTGACCTGGGTGACATTCCTCTCCAGATCAGCGCGCTGCTTGCCCGAGTCTTGTATGTCTTTTCTCAGCCGCATTATCTCCACCTCGGTGGTTGGATCTATCCGGTAGATCTCATTAACGATTTCCTTAACCTCGACTTTTGGCTTCCAGTTTTGAACCTCTCTGTAGCGGCTGTGAAGGTCCATCAGCTCTTGGGACAAAGAGCTGTTTTCAATCCTCTCTTCCTCTACATTTGTTTGGATCTTCTTAGATTCAGAGATGAGGTCAGGGTCTTGTTCCACCTTTTTCACCTCCTTAGTGATGATCTTAGGCTTAATGTTCGGAATCAGTCTCTCAAGTGCATTAATCTGGCTCCTGGTCTGGAAGATTTCATCATTGATTAACTTGCTCTTGTTATTCTCGTCAGAAATTTCTGTCTCAAATGTTCGGACTGCTCTCAACATTTCTGGGTCCTGTTCCACTTTCACCACCTCCTTCTTAACCACTCTTTCTTTGATGGGTGGTCTCTTCTGCTCGAGAATCGTAACTTCAGTCTTCATCTGAATGTGCTCCCCATCTCTCACTCTAATTTCATCTCTCATCCTTCCTATTTCATCCCTCAACTTAGCGGCATCTACGTCTAGCTGAGGATCTCTCTCAAACTCTGTCACCTCTCTCGTCACCAGTTTGGGTGGAGTGTTTTTGAGGGTGTCCTCCAGGACGGTGATTTTCTTGTTAAACACCTCAACCTCAGTCTGGGTAGTGCTACGCCTCAGGGTCTCGTCATGCAGACTTCTCTGCAGGTCAGCCAAATCTCTTTCCAGTTTTGGGTCGCGATAGTACTTCAGTACTTCTTTCTCCTCAACACGCTCGACTCCTCTGCGACTCTTCAACGACAACATCCTGTCCTTGAATGTTCTCAATTCTGACTCAGTATAAACTGTTCTCTCCTTCTCTTCATCTAGCTCTTTGAGCAGACTGTTCAACTCAAAAGCACTCCTTTGTTGGCTTTGAAGCTGCACTTGCTGTTGTGACACCATTTGGACTTTGTCTTCATTCTGCAGCAGGAAAAGCCAATTAATTAAATGGCAATAGGTGATTGTCTGGAAGGTCACATAAAGGATAGCAAACGTTGCATTGTTATTATGTCCTGCTTTCTTACTTGCAAAATGAGATTCTTAGCCAAGCCCAACTGTTTTTGGCGTTGGGTGTTTTCAGCTGTTGCTTCAGCGAAACGGTTGACCAGATCCTTTTCCTGTAATAAATAAAACACAGCAAAACATCATCCACCTTGATCTTTTAATAAATGTGACACATGTATGTAAAAAACATATGAGCGTAAACATCACCTCTTTCTGAACAGCATCGGCCAGTGTGAGCATATGAGGCTTCTTTGCAACAGTGGCTCCAGCATCCTCCAGTGTACTGTTGTATTTATCAACATTGGTCTCGTATTCCTGCACAGATGTGGAGAATTAGGCAAGTAAGACGTATGTTTTTTGTTCCACCATTTGCAAAGAATGATATGAATTGAAAAACTCTAGGTAAGGTGATGATGATGTTAAAATTCGGGATGTATTTGTTCCCTTTTTATGTAATGCCTTCAATCACAGATACATTCTCTTGCTAATATTTCATATTATAATCCATTTGAGTCTTACGTTGAGTAGATCCTGCAGATCTCGAGACACATCGGAAAATCTGTCCATGTCATCTCCCTTCCTCTTCAGGTCATCCATCACCCTCTGTGATGAAAGGTTTGGCAGATGTTAATCACTAGTCATTAATGTCATCAATCATTAATGGTAGCTTTTTTTTTAAACAGATGGTTAAAGACTTGGTTAAATGGTTAAAACAGTCTCACCTCTTGGGAACTCTGCTTAGCAGAGACCTGAGACAGATCATCGCTGGGGCTGATCACATTTGTCGGCAGGTTGTCCAGGAAAGAGTTCAGGGATTTCTGTGTGCTCTGGAACTCCTGGTTCCTGGTTGCAGCTTCTTGTAAGATGTTTTCTCTGAGGGAATTTATCAATATGAAAGAAAATTAAACAACTGACAATTGTTAAGGTTCTTTAATATAAAGACCTATACCTGACCACATCATATCAGTATGTTTTTTCATGTACTTCATGTAATCAACATCAGTTGTATTTTCAGAGAAAAAACAAACAAGAAAATCACCATTGTGACCCCTCAACATTATCTTGTGACTCAGACGGACCTGACCTCCAGGTTGGTAACCAGTCTTGGTGGATTAAATGACCCAAATTGAATTAATTGGTTTAATTAACACATGTCTGTGTGACCTACTGACATTCTGACTTTCTAATTACCCTGCCTGAACTTATTTGACTGCAGTGTGTTTCTCACCTGTCCTTCAGCTGGTTGGCCACGTTTGCATAGCGGGTCTGCAGCTGCTTGACCTCTGTCCTCTGGCGCTGGATGTCAGGGCAGTACTCCTGGTAGCCCTGCTGCAGAGAGCTGCACAGCTGCTCTGTGGTCTCCAGATCCTGACTCAGCTTCTTCACATCATCCTGAGCTGCTGCGACAGCCTTTCGCTGGTACTGAATACAGCAAAGGAGATGTGCAATTTAAAATCTAATCACCTATGAGGTAGAAGACAGATTTTAAAGGAATGCAGAAATGCGGATGTCCTCACCTGAACGTCCTCTGTACGAGCTTGGATAGTATGTGGTACATCAGGAACTGGGCCATCTTCACTCAGCTTGTTCTCAAAACCAGAGACAAGGCCATCCACCTTGTTAATCTGCCTCTCCAGGTTAAGTGATGCACTTGCTCTGAAAAACAAGCAAACAAAAGATTATTGAATGTAGCAAAGCTCGACGTAGACAGACAAAATCCTCCAACATGTGAGTGCATAAATGTAAGTTTCAAAACTAAAACGCACTTCTTGTTGTAGAGGTCAGCAAGCGCTGCAATGCTGTCATGCTTGTTGTTGGCCTCACTCAGTTTGAGTGGCAGTGCAGACGAAGTATTGCTGGACAGCAGAGGCTGCAGGTCAGCCTGAGCTGCCAGCTTCTGCTGCTCCAGAGCCTGCAGAGCCTTGGCAGCTTTCTGTAAGGGACAAGTGAAGGTACTTTAGATACTTGCACTAATTTACTTATGGTTCAGATGTCACAACACACTGTAGGCGGCTCACTTGTAGCCACAAGCAAAAATGAAGCAACATAGTTTGTAACTTCATTCCTCTCACCTCTTGTTCCCTCAGCCTGTTCGCCAGATCTGCAGCTGGGTCGGTGCGGCTCAGTGGGGCTCGCAGGCGGCTCAGCATGCTCTCCTCGGCGCTGGCCAGGTCATCGTCCAGCTTGTCCAGCTTCTGAGCCAGGGCTGCCACTTTGGGATCCAGTGAAGGAGAAGACACTGGGGCTGGATGATGACACAGGAAAGGTTATTGATTTCTTGATCTGACTGTAGCCCAAAGATAAAAGTAAAAAACTAGTTTCTGCAACTTGGCGTAAATAATTATCATGGTTTATATGACTAATTATTCCAGGATATTTAAGGATTTAATTTATAATAACCTGATTGTTGAGGCCTGGAGATGTCTGATTTGTGATTCTTCAGGGATGCCACCAGAGCAGCTCTTCTCTTCTTGATGTCGGCCAGTTCGCCACCCAATCTAATGAATTAGAGGAAGGTAGAAATAAGAACAGTATTAGTGGCTTATTCTTGCATGGTTTGTTATAGCTACATAATAATACAGTCTTGCATTACTCACAGGTCCACTTTGTCAATGGCCTCTGGATCAGGTGGAGGAATCTGGAAACAAACTCCTGGGAAAGTTTTTGTTTTCCCATCAGCGGCGATGACATCCCAGTTCTCGATGTCAGAGTTAGATTTCAGGGTTAACTTCTCCCCTCTCGTCAGAGTACCCTACACGATAACAACAAAGACAACACATGCCCAAAGGTTTAGACAAGAAGCATCAGGATGTATGAACATTTTAGCTGCATCTCCGCCTTACAACAATTTCAAGTTAAGACGCTCCACCTTATCTGTCTCCCAGTCGCACAGGGACTCCACTGTGATGGTCTGTTGGGGTTGTTGCGCCGTAGCTTCAGAGGAGCGATGGTGGTGCTGCGTTTCCTCAGGTCAGCCAGCAGCTGCTCACTGTTCTGTACAGCCCTCTCCTCCGCCTGGTGGGAAACAGACCCAGAGGAAAAGATATTTTAGAAAATACACATCTCATGGTGGATAGCAACAAATCTTCACCTTATATACCCTACATAACATACCAATTTCTGTTCTCACGTGTTTTACTATTCTGAACTTTGGCAGTAAACCAGTGAGCTGGGACTCAGAGTATGATTCACAGAAACCATAACATTTTTCAATATTTGTCATTTCTTTCTTCTTCCCTCCTTCCACCTCCTTACTCCCTCTTTCTCCTATTCCCCTCTTCTTATCTCTGATTATTCCTTTTCGTCCTCGTATGACCCTCTCCCACCCCTCCTATAGAGAAGTGCAAGCTAAATTGCTTGTGTGCATCAGCTTGCAGTGTTTGATTGTTTGTCTGTAATGACGACTACCAAAGTCGCCGTGTACCTCGAGCTGCAGCAGTGTCTCTGAGTTGCTCTTCTTGCTGATGGACTTGGGGTCCAGGCTGTTGTTGAGTTTGGTCAGTGTCTCTGACAGCTGGTCGGTCTCCATTTGGTACTGGAAAATGGCGCAAAAAATTGTTTAAACTTTTTTGTAAATAACCTCTATGCGCTTAATGTTGCTCACATGCACTTGATTGTGGTGATGACATATTGTGAATGGTGTGCCATATTTACCCTTTTGAACTCCTCCACATTATCCAGGTGTGTCTCTTGACAGATGCAGAGATTGAGGAATTTCTGCCACTCGTTTCGGACAACATCTTTCTGAGCCTGGAAACGTGCAGCGTCATGAGTTAAATAACATTTAAATGACATTCAAATGAGTTTGAGGTCGCGGTTGAAAGCAGTGTCCAACAGGTAACAACAGGTACCTGTATTGTGGCACTGGCAGGGTGTTTCATTTCAGTAAGTCTGTCTCCTTCCTCCTGGAGTTTGTTCACCTCGCCTTCATGGGACAGCAGGCTGTTGTTCTTGAAGTTCTGTGTGAGATCATAGTAGGGTTATTTGCATGTTTGGTAATCCTATCCCATTATTTCTGACTTTATCTTTCACTGTTTTTGGCTTAACAACACATCAGTCCTGACCTCGTACTGCCTGCGGACATCAGGTGGATCCACCATGCGGTCACTCCAGTCCTGCTTTTTAATCTTCTCTTGTTCTTCTCCAAGGAAGGCCATCTCCTTGTTACTGCCCTGCATGTATTCGTACAGGCTGTTCAGGTAGTGGCGACGCCACTTGGAGTTGTCCTGAGGAGAAGGTAAATAAAAATGAATAAATCCTGTAGAGCTCTGAAAGTATAAACATGTTAATGTTACTATTAAGTAGTTTTTTTTGTGTGTTACTGTGTGTATTCTTTGTTGAAAGAGGATAAAATGACATTAGTTAGAGCTCAAAAATTAGTATTGTGTGATAATCAACCAATGTATTGGTATTGGTAGAATTTTAAATTGTTGTCTTTATAGTCAAAACTCACCAGTAGATTGTTGTACTGTTTCTTCAGGACTAGATATTGCTCCTGAGAGACAAGATAGCAACATGAACTGTTAGAAACCGTTTTCATTAAAACTAAAGAAAGCATTCACAGTTTTGATCAGCCGCTGCGCTCAAAATGTTTTTGGCTCCGGTAAAGACACTCAGCGTATGACCGTGAATGTGTTTCCATGCAAACACAGTTGTTCACCTTGCTGCCTGCGGAGCTGACGCAGAGCTGTGAGCTGTAGGCCTCGATCTCTTTGTGCGCGATGTTGTGAGCAGCGATCTGCTTCTCCAGGTCCGCCATGGTGGGGCCGTAATCCTCTACGTTCACCTCTTTCTAAGAGCACACACACACACAGGAAGAATACAGTTAAAGGTCTGTAGAGACAAAATAACCACCAGAGGGCAAATCTAACAGGTTGAGGCACTCTGTCATTACTGACTAACTGCTAATGTGTTTATTACAGGGTTGAGAGAGTCTGTAAAGCATGGTTTACATGAAAACATGCACGGCTGTTGCATTGTTTGTAAAATGATTTGTTGATAATATAGAGACAAATCTAAAGTACTTTCATTTAAGATAAAGACAAAGAGAAACAGTCATTCTTTGAGGAGAATGGCCCAAATGCTCAGACAGTGTCATTATACTTACTTGCTTCTGGTTGAAAACGGGCCCCCAGTCAATTCTGGGCATCAGCGACACATCATCAATCTGCTCGTAGACGTCACGGTAGAAGACGCAGTCCTTCAACCAGCGGTCATGGAGGTGGATGACACTGGAGTTACCAGAGGACAGAGGAAATGCAAAAAAAAACAAACGACTTAGTATTTACGAGGATCCAAAGTGTGCAGTACAATCTGGATCAGAATCACTTTTATTGGCCGATTCTAATATATATAATATAATAATTCCTGCAGTTTTTATTTAAAATAAAGTGAGTTTACTCTGTGTCCTGATTATCTTAGTGACAAAGACTTTGTGAAAAGCAGCATTTTGCAATGGGGAATACAGAACTGTGAACTAAAAGAAATGATTTGTTTATTCTATATAACACTATGGGCCACTACAAATATTAGCATTAGCTTTAGGGTGGAGACGCAATGATGTATTGTAAAGTCACTGGAAAATCACTGGAGTGGTTGCGGAGACACTTCACTCTCCGGTGGGCAGCTATTTCTTGTATATTATATTTCCTACTTGTCCTACTTATTCTGTAAAAAACTCACTCGCTCTCGATCTCTCTGGCCTGTGGATGTTTGAGCTTCTTGGCTTTGTCGACGTCCAGGAAAAGGTCCTTCAGCAGGCCCTCGGCATTGCCAAGCTTGTCTGAAATCTCTTCCTGATGCTGGAAGGGCAGGTCTTTCTTTTCATTTTCAGAATCCTAGTAGAAACATACAACCGTTAGGGTGATTTAGGGCAGAAGATTTTGCCAGTAATAGTGGTGCATCAGTAGTGCATTGGTTTGTCCTTGTTTGAGTGTTCTCACCACAGCCAGCAATCCCTCCGAGTGGAGGATGTCTTTCTCCACCTGGTCGGCATTCTTTTGCATCTGGGCGATCAGCAAGGCCAAGTTGCCAGCTTGGTTCCTGCAGGGTGAGGAGAAAGGTCACAGGTGACGCTACAAGCACATATCAGCAACATATCCTTTTGTCCTCCACAATCCCTCTCAGAGTCCCGTATATGAGGGCCCACGCTCACTAGTAGAGGTTTCACATATTGTTAGACTGACAGATGATTATCTTATTGATTATCATCCAAATACTGATGATAAAACTGCTTCATAAACTCGAAAGACGCACAGTGACTGTGATGAAACCAAACAAACACACACACACGCAAACTTTTCAGAATATCTGGATTCCTTAAAAATAAAACATCACCTCACGAATGAGCTGAGAAAAGGAAAAAACATATTTAATAATAATACATTTTATTTAGGGCTTTTCTAGATACTCAAAGAGACTTTACTTTATTATTATATTTCAAAATCATCTCCACCATCAAACATGCAGGGACAGTTTCTCTTTAATCTTTTCACTCTCGTTCATTATCTGACTGGTGCCTGTTTATCAAGATCAAACGCAAGCCGATAAATCACGTACTGTCACACGGGCCACTGAGAAGATTTAGGGTCAGCATTATCTAAATGCTAACCATTCCAGTGTGGCGGTGACTGTCACTTCCTCTGCGTTCCACTCTGTTAATGCCACTCAGTGATTGGAGGAGAAAAAGTAAAACAATGTCTCAGAAAGACAAGAGGAGGAGGAGGAGGAGGAGGAGGAGAAGGAGGAGGAGGAGGCTCTACTTGCTGGCAATTAGAGATGAACTACACCCATGAAAAAAAGAGTTTGGAGTTACAAATCAAAAGATCTTGAAGCTAGGGATTTGCATAAAGATAACACAGGGTGATGTTACACTAACAAGAACTGTTTTTGTTTGACAGGCTTTGGGGTAACTCAATCTGCCGAGTTTGAACACATAGTTAATGATCATTTACAGTAGCCCCAAATCAAATCATTTACAAACATATGAGAACAATGTGGAGACTTGCAGACTTTTGATTGTGGCGATCTTGGTGGTAAAATATAAAGCGTACAGTCACCTGAGGTGTTTTCACAGCCCTCTCAGTCAAAGATAATTAACCTTTCTTTCAGCCGCGGAACAGCATCCAGGTTAAAGAGAAATTATCCAACATCCCCACTGAGTGTTCGGAGACTTTAATTCACCTGCTCTTTAACACTAGTGTGACATTAATAAATCCTTTTGTAATACGTACGTTTCACATCAGTTGGGAAAGTAAAGTCACAGCTGTGCGAAGGAAGAAACAGAGAAGAAGAAACTCTCCATTGACAATCATCACTGATTTTACAACCTGAAAAGACCTCCTTCGTGTAATCAAACCTCTTGAACAATGCTGATGTGTAACTCTGAGCCAAAGAATGTTGGCAAACCGTTGGGGACCTCGCTGCTAATTGACTAAACATACCAAAGCTACCACAGAGCACAAAGTCGTGCCTCCCTGTAAAGAAAAACGACAACCTAAATGCAGTTTCATGCCGCATTTTAATGACAGGAGTGACAGAGGAATGCAGGTCGTCTTCCTGCACTGACTCACTGAGCGGCGAACTGATCTGGTTCTGCAGCCGCTCTGACAACAATGGCCTCCTTATTCCTGCTCACTCAGCAGGAGAGACAGGTATGTGCTGTACACACACACACAATATACACAAGAAGATTATTTCGTAACTTTTCTAAGAAATGTTTGTGCTCCAATCACCGGAAATGACCATCAGTCAGCAGATCGCGGATTAGTGAAGCAGCATGACGATTTGATCCACGGCGACTTGTTCTAATGTTAATCCATCTTTCTATTACATCTACTGGATCTAAGGGATTGGGAACAGAGGTGCGTTGAGGACATGACTGGATGGTTCCTCATTATTAACACAGCATGGTCACACCCACACATTTTTGATCACTGTGACTGTGTGGGTGTGTGGACACAATGTATCTGCATCCACCTTCGGTAATGTGCATTGTGTTTCCACTGATCCAGGGACCAGTATGAGAGCTATGTGAGGAAATCGGAGATGTTGCGCTTGTAATCTGAGCTCCTCATGAACAGCACCGCTGTCAACAGCTGCAGAGGAAGTGATCTGCTTTCCTCGGGTAGAGCCTTGTTTAATTAATCTTAATCTTAATCTTAAAGCAGTCCTTTACCCACCTTCAGAAGCCAAAAAAAGTGTACGCCTCCACCCTGCTTACATAGTTGCTTCCCTACGATAGGTGAGGCAACTAATAAAAAATCCTCCATACATTATATTCATTCATGACTTAACATTTAACTCCAAGCCTTGCTACGGCTCTATGGAGTTTAATCTCTCAGGCTTTGTGTCAGTTTTTTGTTGAGTGAACTACGTGACAGCTTCCAATGGCAAAGAATACATTATTTCAAATATAAATATTAGAATGAGAAAATGAAAAAAGGACAAAACAATGAGCATTTTGTGTCGGTCATGAATGGTCACAATGGCTGAAAAGGACACACTAAGGAAACAGCTATGGCTGATTTGACTTGAAAGCAGGATAACTGGATAACCCGCGTCATTTCGAAGGGCTTGTCTGCATTTTCTTTAGTTAGTTCTAAGATCACAAAACCTGTACCACAAACACTCCCTGGGTTTGTTATAGCTGTCAACTCTCCTCCCATCTCACGGTTTGTCTTCAGTTGTGTTTTGAATTTTGGGGGCTAACGGAGGTTTACAGCAGCTTGAAGTTCAGTGAAGTGCAGATGTTTGGTGTCATCTCATGTAAATATGCAAGTTTAAGTTCAATTCTGCCTCGTGACTATCCACCAAGAGAACAAAGAGACTGATCTTGAATTCTGTTGACACGAGAGAAGTCTTTAAAGTTTGAAGCTGCAACAGTTTTGATTCATGGATCTGTTTGACTTATTGCTGAAACAGGAAGTTGATTAATGTTTATTGATAAAAATAAAAAATTGATAACTGATTAAATAAGTCATTTATGAAGTAAAAATGTGAAACCTTTGCTGCCTTCCTCTGATTGCTATCACTTTTGACAAAGAATTTTATCTCGGGCTCTGAGAAAATGTGATGCTGATTTTCTGATATTTGATAAAAACAAACGATTATCTGACAAGACAAGATGACAAGATGATGAGTTGCAGCTTTACTTCACAATGTTTTGATTTGATTTAATGGGTAGGTGAAACGCCTTTACTGCCAAATAAACGGAGTAAAGCGTCCTGGTTCACACCATAAAATACAGTTGGGAACCAACGCCCATAAAGGAAAGAAACCAGCTGAGCAGTACAGGCTGCCCAGCCCTTATCACACCTTTGGCAGTGACACGACCGGTCCAGGCCAGGGGCAAGGTGAAACCTCAGGGTGGTCACCACCTGCCTCTGAAACCACGTTTTTTTGTGACGCCAGACGGGAACAAAAGGGGGTTAGCTACTCATCGGTCCTGCAGCCTAAATCAAGTATTGTATGTCCAAAGGGTGAAATCATCTATTAACTCCTTACCAGTTTATCAGTAGCTGAGAGTTTTTTTTTTTTTTTTTAATTTGGAGATTTCTTTCGCATTTCACAAAGGATCACTGGCTCCTTACTGCCATGTATCTTGTGTAATGTAGTACATGAAAAGGACAGCAACGTTTCACATATTACAGATCAAATGAAGCTTTTTCTTGGTTTTCACAAGCAGCCTTGTACTGGCACCTGCCAAACTGAAGTGCTGTTTGGCAGCCTGTGTCGTATTAGTGACTTATATTTCTACATTTGAAACAGTAGCCATGGCAGATAGGACAGCCTGGATAAATGCCAGCTGTCAGTGAAGTTATCACTCAGAGTTTTTTCCTCATTGAAATATGATCATCAGCAGTAATGTTTTGCTAGCCACTGAAAGATTTGGGTGAAACTGGCACATGAAGTCATGATTTTTATGGTTCGGTCACCAGTGAAACTGACTTATGAGACTTTTTTTTCCCCCGTCTGTGACTTTCACTTCTAGTTACAAACACATTTTCGCCAGTTCCACCTGTTTTGTTAAACCACACTGGTGTTTACAAAGTAAACCTGACCTCAGGGCCCTCGGAACAAGCAGACACCTCACTAAGCTTTCAACATCCCAGAGGATTAACTCTGACATAACTCCGCACTCGAAATCAGTGAGGAAATTCACTGAGCAAACTTGCATCAACGCTTTCTTTCAGCCCAGCTGTAATGTAACAGGAGTTGAACCGCAACACTCCGAGAGAAAGAGGACAACGGCACATACAGGAAACATGACACAGGCTTGGGAAGAACAGGAGGAGGGGGGAACATGACCGAGATACATTCAAACATGCATTACATTCATAAAATCCACAGGGAAAAAAAACTCACTTGGTGACCTTGCCCGAGAGCTTGAGCGTACTGTCCTTAGTTTCCTTTTTCTTAAACATCTTGGAGGTCGTGGTGGGTCAAGCAGAGATCCCACAAAAATCTCTCACTCGCTCTCTCTTTTACTTCCTTCTTCGTCTCTGTCTTCCTCACCCTGTGGCTCCCACTCTGTCTCTCCTCTCCCTTTGGTTCCTCTCAAGCACACTCGCACACACATTCACGTCAGCACAGTAGCAGCCCCTCCCAGACAGGTTAACAGGTGTGTCACCGCCCAGACATCCATCTAGTAGAGGAGGACCGGACCGACCTGTTCCCCACACTCTCCTTTCCTGCCCTTCCTTTTCATCTGGGGCCCTGACACACTCTTAATGCTCTCAGAGGGAGCAGGGGCCCTTTAATTACCGCAGATGCATAATTCATGGGGCTGGACGAACGAACAATGAATTCCTGAAGGGAGTTGAGAACAAAACACGTTTTATTCATACAAGTGGCATTTACAACACGACAATGATTCCAAAATCTGGCTAATAGATGCTCTAATGGTTGCATGTCTCCATCTCTTTCTCTCTGTTATCTCTCCATTGTCATATCAAGATATTATGATGTATAATAAAATATCCACAATCCATTATCTGATGTGAAAACCAGTTTTTACTTCCTTCAAGCAGGTCAGCAGTACACTGTCTCTGAAATGAGCGTATAATATTTCAAATTGAACACAGCTGATTTTAAAAAATGACTTTTAAAAAAATATATAACCACTGCATGCCTTCTTTTATAAAAGCAAACCCTCTTCATTCACTTCTCTTCTTCCCCCCAACACACACTATCATCACATCTACGTAGAAGGGGACACACTGACATCTACAGAAACAACAACTACAACAACAACAATTTCTTGCAACATCAACCATTATATTTGGATTTAAGAATGAGCACACCACAACATCACCACCTCTCCTTTCATCTGGTCATCTTCTCCAGTGTGGGCCAGATTTTTGAATCAGTCGCCAATGTTAGGGTCGTCAGTTACCTTTGAGTGCCAAACTTCATATTTTCTTATATCCCGGATGATTTTTTTATCCTCAACAATGAACCAATGAACCTGTGACTGCATTAAAAACCTTGTAAATGTGTGATAGAGATGGAAAAGGGAATAGGAGTGACGAGACTGTAACGGCCTGTTGCGGGAGGGAGTCCCCTCCCTCTAGTTTAAATATTGTAAACATGTTTTCTGAGTCTTCATTTCCTGTTTCCTTCCCTCATATTTTCTCATCCATTCAACATGTTTTAATATCTGATTGGATTTTTTTCTTTTTACAACTTTACATTTTAAAAGAGCAAGACTTAACAACAAACTAAGAATATATAAGTGTCTTTTATTTGAACCTGCCTTGCTCACACTCCTCTTCGCCCTCACCCTACCCTGTATTGTCCTTCAGTCAGGATTCGGATAAACTTTATGTTACAAACGCAGCCTATACAGTTAACACTGGAAAAGCGTCTCACAACCTGTGGCTCAGAAAGGACGTTTGTGACATAATACCTCCATATTAGAGGCCCATTTTGTGACGTTAATGATTAAAGATGACTCCATGCATTACAAAGAGCCATGTGTAGCATCTAAAGGCATGCGAGTCATTCAGGATCAGGGCGTCTCTCTGCAGTGCATCAACAATAGGAAATCATGGCAAGGAATGCCGCTGAGCAGCTTTCTTTGCAGCTGAGTGTGGAACGGCACAGAGAGCACACATTTTTGATTGGTCCACTCATACGGTCTCTCTCGCTGGCTTTCTGGGTGCGTCCATCCGTCTGGAAAAACAGATACTCTTTCTGTTGCTAAGAGAAACGCGCAGCTCCATCATCATCAGTCTGTTTCGCAGTTCAACCAGATAATTCAACATGTGCCAAACTTGGACACTGAATTTGAACATTTTGGCAAAGTAATGCTGTTAATGACACACGGAATAAAGATATTTTGACTTTTCATGATAAAATATTTTGGACCTGGAAGAAGCTGCTGTATGGGGATGCTATTTTAATCGTGTCAAAAACAATGATAAAATGGTTGACTAAAAAAAATCTCTTTTCTGGAGCTTTTGAGATGGTATGAGTAGCTGGTAGTTTTTCTTGTTTTCCAAGGTCAAGAATGAACTTCAACGTGAAAAAGTAGATGTTTTCTGAATCAGGGAGCCTGGATTCAAAATAAATAAAACAGGAAGAATGCTGCCACAGATCTGACAACGCTCACATTCTGCACTCAGCACAAAGTATAATTCAGGATGACATGACATGAACTTTGCCTTGATGATGGCGCTAGACGAAAAACCAGCAGACTGAAGTCAACAAAGTTCTTCCTGCAGGTGCAGCTTGTTGTCACATGTCAAGACATCTTAAAAAGACAAATCAGCAGGGTTCAACCTTGAAAATGAGTCTGGACGAGAGCCACATATCTAGTGTTGCTAAAGAGGAAAACAAGACACACACGAACGTGTGAAGTACTGAAGAAACAGCTGTAAAAGTAGTTGTTACGTAAGAAGTCTGGTCTGGTCTGGGTGTTATAGGTCAGCAGTGTCACTGATGGTAAACTTGACTGCGATTTCAAAGGGATCAGTACCATTTTGATAGATTGCAGGACAACATAAACAAGGAAGAGCATGCCACCTAATTCCAGGTGAACTGGGAAGAAACAACGAAAGTAGAAACACAGCGAGGGTGTGTCAGGTTCTTTCATGAAACTACACACGGCAGACAAAGCGCGGTTGTCTGGTTTACAAAGCAAATCTCATGCCTTACAATGCTCGGATGCTTGTACTGTACCCTGGACTTTTCACCTTTCCCCTGTACTGCACAGAATAAACAAATAAATCTTCTCGTCGATAAATAAATGTGCAGAAAATAAGGAAAATGGCACAAATAAATGGATGTACAGTAATGAAGAAACACTCTCAGTAATACTGTCTTATCGCTGGTTTCTTCCTGGAGATTAGCATTTTATCGTCACCTCATCAAGGCACAAACATCTCAAGCCTGATGAGGCAGAGCACACGTGTGTGTCTTTGCAGTGACAAAGGAATGCGTGTAGAGGATAGTGATGACAGACAGCTGGTAAGACATCAGGAAGAGATGCCGTGTGTGTGTGTGTGTGAGAGTTACTTTGTTTAAATTAAATTTCATTGAAAGTTTAATTAAATGTGCCTAGATGTTAAAATGTCAGTTGCATAGCTGGATGGGACTGAATATCAAACACACCTATAGCATTATTCATACTTCTACTTAATACAAATACACAGTAAACCTTAACACGTTCACACCCTGCGAAGGCATCCTACGCACTCCTGACACACCCACACCCAAGACAGAGGTGCAACACACTCTCTCACACACACACACCTTTATTCCCTCGAGGATTTCACCTTTATTTTGTAAATGTTGTATTTTGTCCGATTTTTTTTTTTCCATTTAAAAAGTGAATTAAGAACATCAAGAGAACAGTGCTTGGTGCAAATATATTTTAATTATAGGGCTGGAAATTAAAACCAAATCATACATTCTCATCACTTCATTTCTCTTTCCACTTAGGTTTCCAGCTATTATTGATCACATTTGTTTTCCAGGCTACTTGAGGTCAAGTGCTGGAACCATTTCAGCAAATCCATCTTAATTCTTTAACATTGAGCAGTGAGGGGAAAAACAGTAAAATAAAAAAAAAATAAAAAAAAGAAACATGAATAAAAATGAGTGAGCATGTGTGAGTGACACTTTAACAGTACTCTGGGTATCACAGGGAAACCAGGTCCCATCAGGATCAGAGGAAATGAACGGCTTTGGAGTGGACATAATGGCTAACAAACAACTGTTAACGAAAGATTTTTCTAGCATTACAGTATAACCGTAGACACATTTTTGTCCTACTCATGACGGACGCACAGGCGTGGCGGTGGTGACGAGTCAAAGGCTGCTAAAAACTTCCTCAAGTCCTTAATGGCTACTGCTGTCCAACAACCGTGAAGCTGCTGAAAGGTAAGTTAAAAATGTCAAAATTACAACAGCACAGGAATTAATTACAGTCTGAAGAGCTGCACTTATGCAATTATTCCCCACCTCAGCACTGGTGCGACGAGCAGCCAGCAGGCCCTTTTGTAGAAAACATGTGCCTCGATCATGTCGGATGCTGAGGGGTGTTAAAAACGAGGCTTGTACATGCTCTGAAGCAGTTGGACCCTTCTCTACCATGATGAGTTAGTGTCACATCTCACACAACCCGTACTGTATGATCTGTGCAGGCTACAGATGACAACTGACAAACTGAAACACTGACCCAGCATGTTCCTATTTTTAAGGATTTGATTCATGGCTTTGTATTTCACCATCCTTTTGATGCACCTAAAGGTTTCGAGCTCTATCCCAGTTCATCCCGACTATTTTCTGAATGTATCCCCTCTGCTTGAAGAGGCCTGTTCAGATCGTTGTAGACATAACACGCCAGTTAGAAAAGACGGACAACAGAAGCTATCTTTCTTCTTGTGCTTTTGAACAGTGAATCACATCCAGTTTAATGCTGCCACCTTGTAGTGTTCACCCTTTTTTCCTCCTTTATTTCTTGGTGAAAATCGTCTGTGTGGATAAAGATGTGGTGGGTGGCAGATTGGTCTGAATCACAAACCGGTGTCTTGGCGCACAGTCAAAAGGAGGAGAGCGCAGAGACACGGGTGATGGGAAGAAAGGATGCAGCTGAACTCTTGAGAAACTGCAGTGTTTGATAAAACAGCTTCAGTTTGTGTCACAAGTTACAGGATATTTCTGGTATTTGATTAGCACTACTTGGTTTTAAGTCAAAGTAGGTGCCAGAGCAAAACTGTACGTTGTAAATGTTGTGTTTAAGAAACAATGCAGAAAACATCTCACACAAAATTTAAAAAAATTACAATGACCAATAATTACATGAAGGCTCTTACGTAACACTGAAAAAGAAAAAATAACTAATGGTGCCTATGTGGCTTAGTTTACTCTGGTAGGATTGCAAGATTGACAACTTGGCTGTAGTTATTTAGATCATGGCATGGCAACCTGTAAAACTTGAAAGCCACAAAGACACTGCCATGGCTCAAATTAAAGAGGGATGCGACAACCCAGCAGCCTGGTGTAATTACACCAAGTTGGCAGGTGGACTTGGGTCATATTGCTACTTGAAATGGATTAAATTAAAGATTTTGAATCGGTCTTGATTCACTGTTGCCTTCCTCAGATCCGCAAACTCCACCCACCTTGCACTTTGAAACTAAAAATTAATAAAAAAGTAACTGAAATTATTCTCATTAACAACGGACCCAAGTCTGGTTGTTTGCGGTGAGCTCCTGTGGAGACCAGAGCCTGGACGACTGATTTAGCTGCCGAAGCCAAAAATGCCCTTGATGTAGCCGGTGAATCCACCCCACGCCCTTCTGCTCCACCTTGTCATCCAGAGGTGGGAAGGCCACATGGTTGAGAGCAAGGTCAAAGAACAGGGGCTTGCAGGGGATTGGCTGGAACTCAGGAGGGAACTGGACCAGGTTGGGCTGTTTTCCGACGAGGGTGGGGTCGAGGCGGAAGGTGTCCAGGCGGTTGCAGAGAGGCTGCATGAAGGAAGTCAAATTGATAATTATGCAACCAAAGAGAACTGTAAGTTATTAACTCAGCCATCCAGCCACTGAAAACTGAGTTTTAGAAATGAGGTGACAATCTCCTCTTACCGTGTTGTCTTTCACCTGCTGCTGAGAAGGAACTTCAACAGTCTCGTCAGTATCTGAAACACAAACATTTCTTTAGCGTTGTACACAGAACGAGGCGGGACAGGACGGGACTCTGTTGGTTCTAAGCTGTCAGTCACGAATGTGCTCTCACCTAAAATGGCAGCTGCTTGCAGGGAGTATTTCTCAGCATTGACCTCAGCAATCAGCTCCTGAACGTCGGGGAGATCCTGCAGAAACCAGAAATACAAGAGTGAGGTTTTCGGTCCAAAGTGCAGTTTGTTGGTAAAGCGGACTCATTTTTTCCCGCAAATTCATTCTGGGTTCATTTCACGAGCTGAGAAATCACTGTGTTGCGGGTCAGGAGACTTTTTCATGATTCATTTGTGACACTTTTTTTTATTAGTATCTGCTGTGTGTGTTTTGACTGACCTGGAGGCTGTTGTTGAGGCTCTTGGCCTTAGACCTGACCTCCTTGGCATATTTCAGCACCCTCTCGTACAGCACCAGCGCCTCACTCCACTTTTTCACCAGCACATAAGATTGGGCTATGAAGAAGCACCTGAGAGGGAAGGACCACGTTAAGACATTAGTATGTACTCATGTATCGAAAATATGTGTGCAGGATTTTTTTTAGATGAGCAGAGTCGATTAAATAAAGCCAATAAAACATTCTCCAACAGATATTTCTTTGGAGTACTGTCTGTCCTTATTTGGACGTTTGACCTATTCAATCTATGTTTGATGAATTTTGGTTAGTTTGGACTTGTTTGGTTAGTGTACCGCAGGCATCAAGTTTTCCAAACACAAACTAAAACTAAACTATGTGTGCCATAATGTCTGACCTGTAGGCCTTGTAGACCAGCGTCTTAAGGGACACCTCCTTCTGGAAGGTGTGGTCATCCTCCAGACCCTGTAGGGTGGAGAGCTCAGCCAGACTCTGTAGAGATGGATAAACAAGAGAGGAAGGTGATAGGTGATAGAGGGGGAGGGAGAGAGAGAGAGAGAGAGAGAGAGAGAGAGAGAGAGAGAGAGAGAGAGAGAGAGAGAGAGAGAGAGAGAGAGAGAGAGAGAGAGACAGAGACAGAGAGAGATGGGGGAAGTGACAGACAGTGTCAAACAAGGCTAAGTACACATCCCTTCACTGATGACAACACAGATAAAACAATGTATCACACACAGCCACTGTGAGTACACGAGAACAAGCCGTATATATCTGTATAACTTCATGTTTAACTTCTCCATATATACAGACAGTTAAAAATTCACAGTGTACTTGACACGCAGACATTTACCTGCAGGATGATGTCGTAGAGGCGGATGAGGTCCTGTGGACGGGGGCCTCTCTTGTTCTCGTCGGCTTCGGGTTCCTTGAGTTTAGCCTGCAGAGTGTGGGCCATGCTCTCATTCCTCTTCACCAACGTACACAGCTTGATGTAGGTCAGGTAACTGGGGGAGGAAGCGAACAGCGTATTTATTATTCACTTATTATGGCAATAAATGTAAGAATAACAACAGAGGATGGAAAAACTAATTCATGCGTAAAACCTGGATCTATGCAACTGTATCACAGGCATTTACTTGCAGTCTCTATAAATGAAAATGCAGAGCTGCTGAGGCTTATTCTTTGTGGCGCAACAAGCTGGCAAGATCTGTCAAAAATAATGACACGCTTCATGTACTTCCTGAAAGTTATCTCCTCTGTTGTAAACCAGCCTGCACAATAAACCATCCTGGAATTTACAAGTACAAATAAATGTCTGGTTTCCAGTTTACCTGTGCAGGAACTGCAGGTTGGACACCTTTCCACTGTCGGCATCAGAGCTCCTCTCTCGTTGTTTCTACAAAACCCAAGTCATTTTTAATGTCTCATTCCTGTTTTAATGTCATACGTCTTAATGACTCTGAGCGACGAACAAACATAAATAACAAGTCAAGTCGACTTTTTCAACGTGGTGTATCTTACCGCCTCGCTCTTGAGCTCCTCTCTCACAGCCTGGATGGTGTCCCTGCACTCAGCCAACAGGGTCTCATACAGATGCTCTTTGGTCTCCTCGTTAGCTGCCTGCAGAACAGAAACACTTATTTTTGACCTGTGTGGGACAATTATGATTAGGGGTGGGAATCTTGGGGCACCTCACGATTCGATTACGATTACGATTCAGAGGCTACGATTCGATTATAAAACGGTTATTGATGCATTTTTAATTTATGTATATTGATGCACTTTTTCCACATTTCTTTTTGTCTCACTGAATGAGTATTCATCATTTGCAGTTCAAAAAACAGTGCATTTGCAATAAATGCGTAGCATTTCAGATGGCTGAAGTTACCCAGCTGGGCAGCGACAAACCATATTAGCTGCGTTGTCTGTAACTACAACAACTTCTTTCTTTGCGATGTCCCATTCATTTACAGCACTGCTTAGCAGCTCAGCCATATTAGCACCTGTTGTGGCTTTCATGCATTGCTCTTGTTTGGAGCACGTGTGCTTTCAGCTCCCACTCATCAGTTATGAAATGCGCAGTTACAGTAACAATGATTCGGTGGCTACAGACGTCCACGCATCACATGTAACGGCGACTCGGTCTGCATTCAACAGCGATGGCGTGATTTGGCTTTAGTCTGCTTGTAGAGTGCCGGGACGGCCGTGTCGGGTGAAATAGCGTCGGGATGGGATGACGTACCTCGGCTCCGTTGCTTCCATCATTCTTCCGACGTGTGTGATCCAATGTGTTCTCGGTCCGTTCCCCATAGCGTCTCGAAGACCACGCTTACTGTATTTTAGGTCCGCTTTACTTGGCATATTTAAATAATCGGAATTTGGATGTTTCTGAATCGTTCTCGATTCTTCCACGGCCGAATCGCGATTAATCTAAGAATCGGAAATTTCCCCCACCTCTAATTATGATCTATAGTGGAACATGGTGATCATTTCATACATTTCAAATCTGAATCTGTGTGGAACTATCGATCATATAATAAAATGCATTTATTATCAAGCACATGCAGGAAGTGCAATTAATGCCTTACATGGAGCCTTGGTGCAATATTAGAGTCAGATCTAAGATGATGAATGGTGGTGGAAGTAAAGGAAATCATGTAACTGTGTCAAAGGGTTTTACATCAAGAGGAATTTGGGAGGGGAGGACTCTAGTTCAAAAGAGAGCGCTTTGTAAACTTGACACGGGGAAACAACTATTTGAAGATGATCTGTACCCTGTAGAAGTCTACAACTAAAATATCTTACAAATGAAAGAAGAATAAAAAGAAAATGTGGAATTTAATGCCTGAACACAGACAAATCCCAGACTTGGACCAATAAGCATAAATCATCCAACGCAAACACAAATATTTCATCCATGTGAAGTTGATACAAAGAGTCTAAGCGGGATGGGGTGACTGCTCAGCATGTGGGAGACATGCAGGTATGTGGCCCTGGCAGGATGCTGCACACGGCCTCATCAGCCATCAGATAGTCTGGAGTGTCAGGGCTCAAATCTGTTTGAATGACAGGACTGTTCTTCACCTCACCTTTCTCTCATCGACATGCAAACACAATAGGCCTATAGGTGTTACTACGAAATCCTCTTCTAGAGAACACGGGCTAATATTTAAAAGAAAGAAGCCACGCTGGATTACTATAAACGGGCTCAAAAAGGGGCAAAAGCGTTCTGGAGGCAACACAGTGGAGGAATGTTACGAGAAAATTCCTCGCTGTGATTACTGATAATAGACAAGTCATTGGGCTGCCCTCATACACCCACAAGGCTGATGTTATTTTGTGTCGCGCTCCTCGTGTCAACAACCCTGGAAACGCCTAGCAAGACCGGCTCAACCTGTCAAGCACCTTTCTGTTGTTCAGAGGGAGGGCTGGGATGGATAAACTGATTAGAGGAGGGAGGAGTGTATGGAGCTCTCCTCCACACAAGTATGGCCCAATACAGTGTTTCCTGTCCCCATAGTGCAAGAGCTGAGAACTGGGTGTAATTTACACAGCATGTCACACCAACACCTTAACTTCCTGACTCTCTGTTGAGTAATTGAAGACAACTGGCACCCAAGGCTTGCAAATTATATCTAACACGTACTTCCTTCAGTCCTGAAAGATAGTTGATGAGAATGTTAATTTATAATGCAGGCCACAGAATATTATGAAATTACAGCTACCAAGATTATCGCCAGTGCTTCCATCAAATGCAGTTCACAGCCACTATCAGTTTGAGAATGGCCAGTAAAACTAAAGGTGTTATTTGAAACTGAAAGGTGTTTAGAGACATAATAATACTCATCAGTCCACAGAGGCCTGCTGGGTGTAGTCCTATATTCCTGTGTGGGCTGAAATGCATAGAATGCAGTCGTACGACGATGGAGGCTGCATGCCAGAGATGCGGGTGTGACAGGTGTGTCTGCAGGGTGTGCTGAGCTTTTGACAGCATGACAAATGAGCTGTGGTGCCTTTGAGAGGACTGTAAAGAGGAGAGTGCCACTTCCTGGAAGTTTAAGGAACTGCACGGACTGTTGTGAGGAATATCTGCTCAAACACAGAACTTCATGAGGGTGTGCACACTGGAAAAGTGGTTAAACACATGGGGCGTTTGAACACAGGCATGAGGCCTTCATTGTGCATTTTCTGATTCATTAGAACAAATAAAACAAATAAGAACATTGTTACTATGATGTTGCAATGCTGAGGATGATCTATTATTTGTGATGGTTGCATTGGTTTGCGTTCTAATGTGGTGTAACGTGATGGCTTAGATTTCCCTACAGCTAAGAAGGTGGAAATGAAGCATTATTAGACCACAATGTGTAGAAGGAAAATCATTTTGGACAGCGTGTGAACATGCACAGAAGTTTACGTCACGCAATTGAAGCAAAGGTATGATTTGAGGTTTAGGCTGCAGGGACAGCCCCGCACTTGTTTTTAAAGCACTGGCATGTAATGGCATTAAGAGCTGCCAACACAGGGGCTTCACTTTGGAAGTAGTGCTTTTTGTTTTTGCCCCCTACAAAAAGGAGGAAACATAGAAAACACGGACCTGAGCGATAGCGGCCTCGTTGTCTGCCAGACCCAGCAGGAAAACGGGGCCTTGTCGATCTTGACAGGCAACCGTCCGTCCTCGCCACTCCACCTCGCTCATTGGTGGCAGCCTGCTTGGTTCTTGCCTGAGTGATCAGGGCCTGAGGAGAGAGAGACGAAAACCATGATTCTTTGAAGAGCCAAGATGTCTTCAGATTTCATCAATGAATATTCAGTTTTGCTTGAAATTCAATGATTAGCAAACTAATTTGCTCCGATGCCTTTTTTATTAGGACCAAACTTGAGTGTATGTGCTGCCCTCCTCTAACATGATACCATGCAAGAACAATATTAGAGCCTGAACGTTACTGAATGTTTAGGGCTGATGCCAATATCAGGGGACAAAATAGCATCAATGCATTGAAACAGTAAACTCTACTGGAAATGTAATAATTATAAACATCTTTTTCTACAACATACCTTTTACATGTTCTGTAAAAACACATCAGGCTATGTAAGTAACAGCTGATAAAACTAAACTACCAGTATATGATATATGGCCTCTAAACTATGAAAGATGATACAAGAGTATAACCCAATATCAAACTCCTCCTCCTGTTCACCTCTAGTTTCTCGGCCATCATGCCTCCTCCTCCTCCAGTCAGTCTCATCTGCATCAAGTCAATGATGGCGTTCTGGTCGCCTGCAAAACACATAAAAAAAGTTACAGTTACACAGCGTGTTTATGCGGACATGCAGTTTGTGAACAATGTCTCAGGATGCCGGTCAATTATGTTGATGGGAATAAGTGTTTCTTCACTTCTGTGTGTGTGTGTGTGTGTGTTACTCACCAATGTTGTAAGCACAATGCGGATGTTGGGTGATATCTCATCCACACGCTGGCGGTACAGAGCTGCCATCTCCTCAGTGAACGCACTGGCCAGCTTCTCATAGATGGTCCTGACAACACAAAATGGTTGCGTTTATACTTCCAATAGTCATAAAAATTCATCCAGGAGAAACACAACCAGCCCATCAACCAACTGTAGTGATGTCAAAACTCACTTGCACTTGTTGAAGGCCTCCATGGCAAGCTTCCACTCTTGCAGTTCAAACTCCACCATACCAGTCAGGTACGCAGTGTAGGCCTGAAATAAAATACATTAGCTATTATTAGCGGTTGTTGTAAGAATGAGAAGAACCTGATTTTTACACTTTTTGGGTGAAGGTGTGTACCTGTGCCTCAAGTTTGGTCTTGGCGTCAACACGGGGGCTCTCACAGAGCTTCTCTAGCTTCTCGCTGTGCTTGGCAGCTTTGCGTAGTCGCGCCAGCAGGTGGAAGCGCTTGCGTGGCTCTGTATTGGCCTCCTGCTTCAGCTGCATGGCGTAACTCCATGCACGCTCTGCCTCCATCAAAACCAGCAACAGATATCTAAAGAGGGGGGAGGTCATGGCATCACTTGTATGGTAGCATAGCGCACACATAATTGAACTCCTATCCAAGGACAGAGCCAGCAACCTTCAGCAAATACTGTCACAACAAGGACTGGTTTAATTTGAAACAGCCTAAACTCATCTGTGATGTATGTTTATTACTGTGCAACAAACACACACAAAGCCAATCTGGTATTCACCCTGAATGAAGCCAATTAACTGTACATAGATGTGGAGATGATCCATTTCTTACCTGCTGTCAGAAAGTATTTCGACAGTGATCTTCTTGCCAATGAACTTGTGTCGGTTTCCCATCTTAAAGCCAAGAGTCTTGCGCAGACGGCGCAGTCTGCGGGAGCCAGTAGCCCCTGGACAAAGTTGGACACACAAGGCGTGTTACATTAGGGAAAATTAATGATACTTATACCTTTCTAAGATTGAGAATTCGACTGTACCCCTAGTGTTTTCTTTGAAGGACTAGTAACCTGAATTTTCTCAGGAACATGTGTTACCATATGGCAGCAGAAGTGTGCATGGATACAATGAATAAAAACAAGAATGTGGCTTATAAAGAAATTAGGTGGGACTTTTGATTGAATAGGGACTATACAAATACTGGACAGTTCACCACAGACACGTGTCCAGATGAGGTCCACATTGTGCAGTTTTTATATGTGATGTATGAGTGGACACAACTCACCTGTATCTCTGGTAGTCTCCGTGCCTGAGGCCATGCTGCTGTTGGGACTCTTTGATTATTTGCAAAACTGTGATCAAATATTAAGGAACAACTTTGTGTACATTATTACACAGGTGAGAGTCCAGGCGAATAAGTTTCATTCATATTAAAAGCATGAATGTGTCATCTTAGCTCTGGGTGTATAGACCATAGACAATGGCATAGAACATTTATAGACCACCAACTGTATATATACAGTCAATGGCATAGACCATAGACTGTATAGTCAATGTCATACACCATATATAGACCGCAGACTGTATGGCATAGACCATAGACTGTATATACAGTCAATGGCATAAACCATATATAGACTATAGACCGTATATACAGTCAATGGCATAGACCATATATAGACCATAAACCGTATATACAGTCAATGACATAGACCATATATAGACTGTAGACCGTACATACAGTCAATGGCATAGACCATATGGACCACAGACTGTATATATAGTCAATGGCATAGACCATATATAGAGTATAGACCGTATATACAGTCAATGGCATAGACCATATATAGACTATAGACTGTATATACAGTCAATGGCATAGACCATATATAGACCATAGACTGTATATACAGTCAACAGACCCACAAAGTGACTGCATATTTGTAATACGTTGCAGAAAAGGCAACGTAACGTTAGCTGCTGCTAAAACTCAGAGGTTACAACAGTTACAAGAGAACAAATCAACATGTCTACAGCCTGACACATTACTGTTAGTTCATTTAACGTCTGTAGACTGGAAAAAAGTTTGCGACAAGCCAAATAAATCTGCTTTTTGCCACTGACTGTCCTGCTTCAGTGTGACACGTAGCCAACGCCAGCTAACGTTATCCTTTAACCGAGCGAGCTAACGTTAGCTTCAGAGCCTGACACAGATACACACCGGAGCACAGACAAAAAAACGACCGCTAATCATCTCACTGCTGTTGAAGATACTTTCCAGTCCGAGTCCTCCATCCGGTGAATTTTTCTTTATTTTCGTCCATGGAGGAAATTTAGCTTCGTTTTGCTTGTCTGCGGCCATCTCTGAATGCTAACGGCTAAGCGGCACACACACACACATGCTCAGTCAGAAGGAGAGCCAATGACGACACAGGGAGGGGCGAGAGGACCACATCCAAATCCCGCGAGATTTGGCGTCAGATAAACTAACCCCCCCACCGACAGTGACATCAGCTGTAGATCCAATGGATATTATCACATATCTATGGTATTAAAACATCCATGATTACTTTTACAGGCAAAATCTGGGATTAAAGTCCCCATCTAACACTGCCAGGATGGGAAACAGTTTCTTCCTACAGGCAGTGAGACTGTAACAGCAAAATGTAAACGTATAAAATATAACTACATATAACCATGCACGTTGCACCTTGTTTACCTGCTGCTGCTTAATTGTTTTATTCAATATCTACAGTATCTATCAATCTATTCACCAATATCATACTGTATACATTCATACAGCCATACTGTATATATGTGTATATAGCAATTCTTGTTTTTTTGTAATGTGTGTACACATGGTAGTTCTGGCTGTACTACATTCTATGTTATATGTAGCACCATAGTTCTTGGCCTTCAAAATGAGACAACAACTCATAGAGAACATGTGAATATCAGACATTTTGTATATTTTATTAGAAAGTGAGACAAAAATAAGGACACCAAACATTATCCAAATCCTCCTGTAGTATAAATACCACCCTGTTGAATTCAGACAGTAACGCAAAAAGAGGACGGGCTGTCCACCTCTTTGCCTGGGAAGTACGTAGAGAAGGACGCAGGATGAGTCCTTAGGTTATACCTGCTAAAAACCTGGAGGTACTTGCAGACCATGTGTGTTTGCACATCTTCTTCCTACCTGTCACCAAAATAATTTCTTTTTGCCTTAAAACAATGTACAGAATGGCCATCTTCAGCCAAATATGCCTTAACATAAAAAAAAAAATCCAGAATTGCTTAGTCATAGTGAACTAATTCAGGACAAAGTAGCACAAAGTGCAGACTGTCAGTTTAGTTGCTGGTATTAAAAAGTCCCTTCAGATGTTGTCCGGCAGCAGAAATGTATCTGGAGAGAAAGTTCTTGATTTCAGAGATGTGCATGGTCTCTTTGATGGTGGTGTCTCGACTGCGGACTTGAATGAGGCCACTCTCCAGTGTGTTCTCACTGATCACAACAGTTGAAAAGCACTCCCATCTCATCATACCTAAAATACATCAACACAGAAACAAACATCAAAACAAGACAGCAAAGATAACTTCCTTTGTCTCTAATACAACACCGAATTGCACTTTACTTTGCGTTCCAGCTGCTCCATTTTGGCAGACTTTTGAGATACCCAGGCCACGCAGAGATCTTAGCCTCCATAAACTCCTGCAGCAGCCCTTCACACACCTACAAAATGATTAAATGCTCATTAATCTACTTTGACTTACACAATGAACAAGTTTAATCAAATAACTTCAGTACTGATTCTATCACCAGTCACTTTCACCGAGCAATTTGACACACTTGATTCACACAGAATTACTCAAGATAAATAAAAAGATCACTTAATCACTGACTGCCGACAGTGATTGCGTATTTTTCTTACCTGTCTCAGCTCCATGGTGGCTCCCCTGCCAATGTCTCAAGCCACTTTGACTGGCGCCAACGCCGGATGCAACTTCAGAACCTAAATCAGCGTGAGACCAAAATTCAGTGAAATATTCACAGAGACTCACGTCACAAATGAGAGAGCAAACGTCAAGTGATGAGGAAATATCACACCTTTCTCTGGCTGCAGCTTCTGCTTGCCGTATTCTTTCTTGACCTGCTGGAGTGAGTTGGACAGAAAAGGCCATCACGCCGCGGTCCATGTTCCCAGTAACAGAGACAACACAAGGAAACCGACTTCCGACCATCTCGACCACCTGAAAGACAATTAACACTGCATGTGATTACACCAAAGACGGGCAACAATAGCAGTGAATAGCCGCTTGTGTTTTTTTACAATAAGACTGGATGTTTTGTCAAAAGGAAGGTGTCTAATTCTCTGCCCTCAAAACCTAAATGTTTGAGAGAGTCTAAAGACAAACAGTGTTTAAATCAAATGAAGTGGTTATAATTATCTGTTGCTTATCTGGCAATTTGAATTGGATATGTATTGATATGGATTGATATGAAATGTCCAGGAGTCACAAATAACATCAATGAGGGTGTGTCAATAAGCCATGTCAAGGAGTCATCACGCGCAAATAGCAGAGCCCTGGATATGTAAACCATAAATAGAATAAGATGGGATGCCAGCCAGTATTGTGATATTAATTACTCCTGTGCTATTCGGGGACTTTTTCAGTAAAGGCAGCGTGACAGATTCACAGGAGCAGAACTGGATGCAGATATATTAAGTGCTGTACAATGTCCACATTAGGACTCCAAATAAAAGAGTTTGGCCGACCTGTAGTTTGGAACGAACTCCTTTGTGTGTCTGCAACAGCTCTGTGTTTCCCCTCTGCTCCACAGCTCCTCCAGGGGCTCCTGTCCCCACGGGAAGCTGTACATGATCCTCACACCACGAGACACCGTCTCCCTCGAGTTCCTCTTTTGGGACGTCACTACTGCTAAAGTCCGATGGAGACAGGGGCAAACTGGAAAGACATGGGTGACTTATCTCATCTCAATGTTTGGAGCCAGTCTTGTGTAACCGACCTATAAACATTTCTACTGAGGGAACATACTGTGTTGAAACTCTACTGCAAAACAGACCTGTGACGCTCATGTTAGCGTTTTGGTGTTTTTCAAGAGGCTTCTCATCACGTCCAGTTTCCTCCAAAAAAGTAGCTAAACTTAAGCTTAAGTTAAGTTAACAAAATATTTTGGGGGGACACTGCTTCAAAATACTCACTTTCCTCCACCACTTGAGTCTCTGTCGTGTCCAGTGATCCAGCCACTGGGAAGAGGTACGAGGAGAGCAGAACCACACTAGAGACGTCTGGGTAACTTCAGCTGGGCTGGCATAAAAAAAAAAAACATTAGATGATAATCACAGTCACACCTCTCTCTTTTTTCTTTTTTACATGTTAACTGCATTTAAATAATACTATTCTGTTAAGAAATGTAGCACTGCTTTGTTTTTGAATCACAAATGTCCATTACATCAGTAAAAAAAACAAATATAGAATTGTTGACATCGTATCCATCAAAGCTGATTAGTTTGATGTACCTTTTCAAAGGATTAGCAGTCAGTGAATTGTATATATATTGCCATTGTCAAAACAGCGTGGTATTAACTTAAACTCATCAAGTCATCTTAAGTATAAAGGAGCATGAAGATGTGCCCTCAAACCAAAATCTTATCTGAGTGTCTGTAAGGCAAAAGACAGGCAGATGACATAAAGTAGATGAAGCCTCACCAACCAGAGCCATCTGAGGGCTGGAAACACAGACCAGTCTCAGCCAGGCCGAAGGGCAGCTTCCTGTTCACCAGCTCCAGCGAAGGAACAAACTCCTCCAAGGCACCTGCCGACAAACCAGACAATATTTGCTTCTACACAGTGGTTTATAGACTGAAACCATTAGAGTGACTGTCTTGCTCTGAAATGAGCCTTTCATGTGGAACTCGAAGCTCCTTTTCAGACCTTCATCGTGACATTAATCACCATTGTACTAAACACAACATTTGATTGGTGGTACTGGAGTAGACTCCACCACGCTGCTCTGCTCCAGGTCATTTTACTGTAGCACTGTGATAGCTTGAAGAGCTGACGGTGGTCCATCTTTTCTTGTTGTGCAGACCAATCAACCGTTTTAACCATTACACAGTTTATAGCACTGCATCTATTACTCTACCTTGAAGAAAGTTTGCCCTCACAGATGGAGATCTCTGAAGGAGGCGTTGTACCTCCTGGACGAGCTGCTCCTTGCTCAAGTCTTGCTGTTCAAGTATTCGTCTGACATGTTCAGACTCTACCATGCTCAGTTGTGCCCGTCCATCTGTCGCTGTGTCCTCGCTGCTACTCAGAGTATTTATCCCAAACACCTCAACTGTGGACCTGGTCACAGCGTGCCACCACTGGTCCAGCAGGTTCCTCCTCAGCTCCATGCCCAGAGGTCCATACCTGCAGCTCATCCCACGCCGAAACAGATCTACGTTAGTCTGACCGGGTGAAATATAGTATCTGTCCACACAAAGCTGCATCAAAGCCCTGACCAGATCCAAGTCCTCAGCTGATGATGTACTGCAGTGTCTCCTGGTGTACTGCAGAGTCGGCGTTAGGCTGCACTGTGAGGGTTTTAATATGGAGAGACGCCTTGATAAGACGTTTCTCACACAGCAAGTCAACATGATGGGAAGCCTGAGAGAAGACACGCTGGTCCAAATGAGGGTCAATCCAAATACTGTCTATTACAGTGATCAATCCTCATGAGTGCAGCTCTGACTCCTCTTCACAGACCACCAGCAGTCCAAATGAACCTTAAATGCTACTGCAAAAGAAACAAGGTAAAAGACAAGCAGGGCTTAATTTATGAAGTTACCCCTCTGTCCTCCTTCAGTGAACTGTTCAGTGAGAGCTGACTGATCTATCCTCCGCCTGTTGGCCGCTGCCGCAAATGTTAGCGCCTCTCGGTGTATTTAAAAAATATGCACTCGCCAGTCGTTCACTATTATTATGTTGTCCCAAAATGAAATGTTTTATGATTACCGCTAGACTTACATGTGAAACACGACCCGGAAATGATATCGTTACATCCGGTTACGTAGTTATGTCAGGTGGTGCTTTCAACACATAATATGTATAATTTCGACAAGTTTACTCGTTTAGTTTTAAATTTTTATATATGTATTTTATTTATAGTTAAGATTTACTTGTCTGCCTGTATGTATGTTTTTATTCTGTGTATATATATATATATATATATATAAATAAAATAAATATATATATATATTTTATTACTTAAAACTTTTAAAGTAAAATGGTATTGCTTTCTTTCATGTTGGTGGGGGGGTGTCTCAGTGAGCTAGTATAATATAATATACAGTATATTAGAAGCAATATAGTGAAACAGCTTAAAATATCTCTGCCGTCTCTTTTACACTATTGTTTTCACCAAGTGTCACCATCATGAAAATGCATAGTCTCATCTCTACTGACTGAAATAAAATAAAAAAGCTGGTGAGGATATTCTTCGCTCAAATTTAAAGATATCAGGACTAAATAAACTTCTAAAGCCCTGAACTAATCTACCTTGTGATTAGTTTCAGTGTGTCCTCACCTGAAGGTTTGAACTACCCTAGGAACAATTTTATTTTTTCCATCTTTTGTCTATCTGCCTTAGAAATTATAAATTAAAAATATGTTCAGGCCCATGGCTTATGAATCAGAAATTCCTGATAGTGTAAGGTTTACAGATGTATGGTTTGGCGGCACCAAGATGAAAACAACACAGACGACACACACAGACGACACAATGACAGGTCTTCATTTCTTATTTTTATTTAAAAGGGCTACACGCACCCTTTTTCTTTTTTAATATGATCTCCATAACATTACTTTAAACATACCACAACTGAAACACTGCATTACCTAGTAAAAATAAATTACTGAGAATGTGACCCAAAAAAGAAAAAATAAACAGTCAAGGAAAAGTGCAGCAATCAAAGTTGCACTATAGGAGACAACTCTATGACTCCCACTTAATGCTCTGGGTTACTGAATAATTCCAACCCTGCTGTAAGCAAAACAAAGTTAAACAGTATAAAGGATAATAATAATAATAACAATAATAATAATCATCATCATCATACTGTTAAGATTTCAAGACTAAACAAAAATCATGTTGGTTCCATATATTGTGCGTATATCATATCTACTGAGGAAGGGTGGTGGCATGGGGTAGGGCACCATTGGTGGTGGGGTGGTGGGTTGTTGGGCTGTGGTGGTGGTTGGCTGAGAGTTGAACGGGAACGGCGGGTGGTTCATGCCATTCGAGCGGCCCTCTGCATTCCCCCAAACTGAGGCGGGCCCTGGAAGCTTGGTTACCAAAGGCACCCACCTGGTTTGTCGGAGCACCGAAATTACCCTGTCCATTGCTGTTGCTGTAATTGTTGTTGCCATAGCTACTACTAGAGTTACCACTGTTACCTCCATATCTGCCACCATTCTGGGCCTTATTGCCACCAAAGGCACTTTTTGGCCCATTGCCAAACCCTCTATGCACTGTCCCTGTCCCTATAGCTGCTACCGCCAAAATTGCTCCTCCCACCCCCGGAATACCTATCACGACGGTCATCCTTGTAGCCACCTCTTCCCCCCCTTCCACGACCTGGATGAGATGAAGACAGGAGAGAGCGCTGACTGTTACTACACCGAACCTATAACAACACAGTAACAATACTAAGACACATAAGAGAGGTAAATAAAACCCTTTTCAGACACGGGATACGACACACGATACACTGTTGGCTTCGCCCAGATTTATTTGTCTTTTAAACACAAGTCTGTCACATAAATGTTTGTGAGAAGCAGTGGCTCACATTGGTGATGAATTAAAACTCAAAAGCTTTAAAAATCACAATTTATCTCCTGATAAATATTGTCATCTTAATCCATTAATGAATTCTGCTGACTAATCTGCTCAGCGTATCATGATTTATATATGAAAATATTAAATTACTAATAAGATCAGTGTCTGAAAGGAGCTAACGAGGCTATGACTGGTCAAAGATGACCTCATTTCATTCAAACCATCTATTCCTTGCACACTATATGCTTCTTAATATAAGCAGGCATCCAATTTTACCTCCTCTGTCCTCTGCCATCTGGATCAGTTTTGGGTTAATGGCCTGGTTGGCCTCGCGGAGCACAGAGATCAGGTCACTGGCTTGTTTCATGTTGTTGGGGGTGAAGAAGGTGTAGGCTGTGCCCGTTTTTTGACTTCGGGCTGTGCGTCCAATGCGGTGGATATAATCCTCGGAGGAGTTAGGGTAGTCATAATTGATGACAAATTTCACATCCTCCACATCTGTGAAAGTGTTGCAGTGTGGCAAAACAAAACATGGAGGCCACACAGGAGTTTGCACACCACAACAGCCAGATCAAAGGGAAAAGTTAGCAGCTGTGAAGGCTGGGGAAATAAATCGGTTATTAGGCTGTGGAGGGAACGTGTTAAAACATCATAAGATTGTGTACATATCTACTCCATGGGAATACTACTGTGGGAAGAGAGAAACGATGCACACTCCAATTGCTTACCATAATCATAAAGATCCAAAAGACATTCACTCTCCCTTTTGTTAACCAAGGGAGGAAAAGAATGGATTTAAGTCTTACCATAAAGGAGTATGCATTCACTAGTCCTTTCCCAATGCAGCGAAATCCCCCACAAATTGTCAAGTGACATCCAGGAGCTTCTACGCAGTTAGGCCACGATATGCACTGGGGCCTCCTCATGAGCAATATAGGACCATTGAGTGGTACATTTTTGCAGGTCCGTTTATCCCAGTACACTCTCAAAAAAAGCTTGATATTAAGGCCGCACTGCACGTCTTGCCAAGACAAAATAGACCAAGTACTAATTTGAGCAGGGGCAAAAATGAAAAAGGCCAAGCATTGAACCCTGTGGGACCCCTCACCGAGCACAGAACAATTCCTCCCACCCCCTTCATCAGTCTCATCAGGCAAGATCTTCCAAGAAGCCAGTGTTCACTTGAGAAAATGTCTCTCGTTGGCAGGTCTCGACATGACTATAAAACG
>CM024789.1:17466693-17515690 GCA_014281875.1 Nibea albiflora | reverse complement strand
AAATGAGGAACTTGACCTGGATAACCTCAGACTCAAGTGTTTCTGTGCATGCTTCTTCCATCAATGTCCCCTTTCAGTCTTTTCACCTCTGTGGACTTCTAAGCCTGGTTACATTGTTCGCTTGCCCAGCTCTGGTTCTGACCAGCTTCACTGTGACTCACACCTCTGACTGGCTTCTTCTCCATGGCAGCATTGGCTGTGGCTCATTGGTACTGTAGCATTAGGGACATAAAACACCAAATTTTGAAAAGGCTCACACAACTCTATTGTAGCTTCTGCATAAAAACATTTCTATACACACTGTCTCATGGATCATGTTATGTCTTTGCCCTTTGTTGTTTGAATGGAAATGAATTTAGTAACTCATTAATTAATATTCGCTAATGTTTATTGTTTTTTAATTGAAACAGAACTGGGATGGATGTATTTCAGTGGTAGCCTCTATTACATTTCTTCTGTGACAAAGTCCTGGAATCAAAGTAGAGATGACTGTCAGCAGAGAGGTGCAGACCTGGTGATTATCAACAGCAAAGAAGAACAGGTAAGTGTCTGTTTGTGTATACATGCATGTGTGAATCTGTGTGTGAGTGAATACCGTGTCACAGAAGTGGAGGACAGCATGTAACTGTTTGTATTGTACTTATGTTGATGACTGTTTCTCTGTCAACAAGGACTTCATAATACGTTTCCAGAAACGCATGTGGATTGGACTGACTGATAGAGAGACAGAGGGCACATGGAAATGGGTGGATGGGACTCGGCTGACAACAAGGTTTGAATGTGACTTAACTTTTCTATTGTGGTATTGTAAAAATAAATAAATCATTGTCTTTTAGTTGTGACTCTTAAAGGTCCAGTGTGTAAGATTTAAGGGGATCTTTTGGCAGAAATGGAATATAATGTCCATGTCAGGGAGCAGATCCTCTTTTCTTTGTTCTTACAGTAGCTCTTAACACACAAACAAAACACTGGCTCTAGACAGAGCATTTCAAGAGTTTTGCAGTCATCATTTTTCCTTCGTGCTTGGAAGGGTATGTTAAATCAAAAGATATTCACACAGTTAAAGCCTCAGTAGATGCCAATAAATCATTTTTTTCATGATGTAAAATAAAAAGATTTTATGTTTTAGCCAGATTGCCCAGCTGCACCATTGTGTTGTGTTGAATAACGATGAGCAATGGGTATGACAGACGCCATATGGACAGGTTTTGTGCAGTTGCATTAATCTACCTCTCAAACGCCTCAATAATACTAAATCTTGCGTAGCTAGACCTTCTAAAATATATGAATAAATTAATCTGTACTACCAATGAAAGTTTTTTCTAACTAAGTATTTACTATACATTTTGAGTTGATGTTGGATTTAATTCAATCATTTGACAGAAAGCAACACAACTTTGAATTACTGTCTGTCTAATAAATGTTTATTGATATATGTTATTTGTAAAAGTCTTATATTTTGTTTTGGGGTTTCAGTTTCTGGAATGCTGGTGAACCAAATGATACTGCAAGAAGCGAAGACTGCGCAGAAATCTTTAAGTCTGATTCAGAAAAAAACTGGAATGATGGACCATGTGACCAGAAAAGGAACTGGATCTGTGAAAAAAGATCACCTTGATAACTCTGCATTTAAACCAACAAGACAGTGATACATTTTTCAGTCTCAGCCTTTATTACCAAGACTGAACTAACATAATGCTAAGCAAGCTAGTGTATCTGCAAAGTGTTTCATTAACACACATAGACATCAAATCAAACATGAAATGTGAGGGAATTTCTAAATTAGCATGCCACACATGGGTTACACAGGGTCAGGTATGTCCTGACATCACTGTAGGGACAGTGTTAAATCTTAGATTGTTATGGGGACACTGACTTTTTCTCCTTGAGATACAGATCAGCTGTATGTTTGTGTGTTTTGCTTTCTTTGAGTGGATTTCTATTTTATGTTCCTAAAGCTTGTTTTTCTGTTGCTTCTCCAAACTGGGAGCATGCTCACCACTGCATACTGTAGATCACATGCTGACTATGGATAAAGTACCTTATACAACCTGACCATTCTAGCTTATTGTTGTATTTTCCTTATATCATCTGAATTATGACAAATTAATTTAATTGAAACAAAATGCATGTATCCACGACTTTTTCTAATTATCCTTGCTGTAAAAAAGATAAAAAATGAACTATTGTGATGCTAAAATTAATCAAAGTAAAATTTGGTCAGTCCTGATGGTGATAATGTTTTTATAATATTTTTATTAATAACAAATCACATAATAATATATTTTTAAACGATAACGAAGAAGTGATGAAGAAGACATGGATTGTGAATGGCCATATTAATGGAGACCTGAAAATAATACAGTAGTAACGTTAGGTGACTTAGTGCACAGTGACGCGATCGTGTACTAACATAGTCACATTAGAGTTTCTCATCTCAAAAGTAAAAAGGTTTTGTTATCTCTTGAGAAACATTAAACATATCTTCATCAATTGTTCAATTGGGAAACATCCTATAAAATTACAGCAATAAAGGCTATGGAAGAGGTCTGCAAACTGACAATGTTTTTAAAGATGTGGTGTGTTTAACGTTTCTCAAGAGATACACATAATCTTTTTACTTTTTTACTGTTTTGTAGTGAGAAAGAAGACATTTTCATGGCAATTCGAAATGACATGGAGAGACAGGATTTGACATGAAAGAACAGATGTTCAAAAAATGTTAATGCGGAAATGTTTTTGTCGCTTTATTTTCAATAAAGGCTTTGCAAATCAGAGACTGTGTTTTTATGAATCTTCAGGGTCTGTACATTTATGTTTTTGATCTGGACCTGGACCTGAGGTCCATCTCCCCTTCCCCAATCTCCCCTTTAGCATTTTCACAAATAAAATAAAAGTTTCACAGATACAACAGTAGGTGTCAGGCAAAGCTGATGTCTTACCTAAAATGTGTAAAAAGTTTACACGTCAAGAAGTGTCACAAAAAACTGCCAATCAGTGGACAAACAGTCACACTGCACAATAAGTTAATTTTCCCTTAACTTTCCCAAATCGGAGGCTGGCGAATCGGAAGCCAGCTTCAGTGTCATTCTCATTTCCTGAGTGGAATCCAGAGGAAAATACACCGGTAACGGGACACGGGATGTCTCTTACATGCAACAGCAGCTTGTTGCTATGACAGGGAATATATGTAGCCAGATATGAGTTTATGTCTGTCAGCAACAGACCAGAGACACCTGCCTGGGTGTGATCACCTGCCGGGTGACCATGACACGCCCGCACAGTCGTGGAGCTGAGAGTACTGCCCATTTTTACCAGATTTTGACACCTAATTTAATCTAATCCATTCATTTAATCATTCAAATTAACACTTTATTCTTTAATCTGACAAACTCAATTTTGACTTTATTTTTGACTTACGTCACTTATGTACGTCACTGGTGGAGCTCATATTTTGAAAACATGTAAAGCATGTCCTTCTGGTTCAAAGGACAGACCAGTCCAATCAGCGACGATTGAGGTCACCCGAGGGTACTCACCTTTTTCTGGTTTGGTTAATGTCATTGTTGTTTCTGATTTGCTGTTGTGATTTGCACTTCCAAACCACCTAGTATACAACCCCATGACTAAATAAATTACAATAATATCACTCTCAGTTTGCACATGGTGTTCTGAACCAATGTACTTTCTGCCTTGTAAATATGAAGCCTTCACCAGCAGCAGCCAGTTAGTTTATGTTAACATAAAGACTGCAAAGGTCTGCCAACTGCTCCCCTTAATGGCCACTTAGATGCATCGCTGCAGGCGTGTCCCAAATTAAACAGATGCTATATAATTTGTTGTCCTGTGATTTCAGAACAGTGTTCCCTGCTGCCCAGTAGTCACAAGTTTTTACGTTATCAGTGTAACGTAACGTACCATTGTTGTCTGGTTCTAGAATCTTCTGTCCTCAGGTTACCCAGGGGGTTACGCCTGGGCCTTGAGGTCCTAGGTAATAGTAGTTGTTTGTGTTACACAGCACTAGGTCAGGACTCAATTGCAGCACTCAGGACGCAGGTAAAAGGGCTAGTCTAAGCTAAACACTCTTTTTAATGGCAGGCGGAGGTTCAGTATTACATCCCAGGTGTATCATAAAATATAGTTCCTGTTCTGACTAAAGGAATAGAATAGAAATACTTGAATTAAACTAAACAAATTATCTAATGACTTTATTTTTTTTTTTAAATAATCTCATCTTTCATAGGTAAAGGGGGCTAAACAGTCTTTAATGACAGGCAGAGGTTAGGTACATAAAATACAACCAAACAATCAAAAAGGGATGAAACAAAGCCAGGGTCAAAAACAGACGAGACACCAAAACTGGTAACCCTAAAAACACTTTTCCTTCCTGTTTCAACAGAAAGAAAGCAGAAACACATCTATAAAAAGTAATTTATGCATGAGTGGTTTATCGGAAACTTGGTGTGATCTAGCTCTTTTTAAAAAAAAAAACTGTAATTACGCCCTTCCTGTCAAGTAGAGTCACACGTCTGAATATTGCGCTGTCATCTGTTAAACCTTGTTTCTTGCTTTGTTTGAGCTCAGTCCAGCACACTCTCAAGACACTGAGACATCGAACAAACTGTTCCAGCACACTTGAACATCGTCATGGATCAGTGTTTGGATATCTATGCCAATGTTGAAGGGCTATCACGTGATCACAACAGCTGTACAAGGGAGATAAAAAGTTCTGACAATATTTGTGCAGTTGCATTAATCTGTCTCTCAAACGCCTCAATAATACGAAATCTTGCGTAGCTAGACCTTCTAACATATGAAAAAATTAATCTGTACTACCAATGAACATTTTTTCTTATGTATGTATTTAATATACATTTTGAGTTGATGTTGAATTTAATTCAATCATTTGACAGAAAGCAACAGTATTTGAATTACTGTCTGTCGAATGTTCATTGATATATATTTGTAAAAGTCTTTTTTTTTGTTTTGGGGTTTCAGTTTCTGGGATGATTATGAACCAAATGATAATGCAAGAAGTGAAAACTGCGCAGAAATCTGGAAATCTGATTCAGACAGAAGCTGGAATGATGACAATTGTGACCGAAACCAACAAGACAGTGATACTCTATGTCTCATTTTCAGTCTCAGCCTTTATTACCAAGACAGAACGAACATAATGCTAAGCAAGGTAGCGTATCTGCAAAGTGTTTCATTAACACACATAGACATCAAATCAAACATGAAATGTGAGGGAATTTCTAAATTAGCATGCCACACATGGGTTACACAGGGTCAGGTATGTCCCGACATCACTGTAGGGACAGTGTTAAATCTTAGATTGTTATGGGGACACTGACTTTTTCTCCTTGAGATACAGATCAGCTGTATGTTTGTGTTTAAGAAAGCAGGCGGCATGCTGATCTGGATATTGATTTCTTTGAGTGGACTTTATGTTTATGTTGCTAAAACTTGTTTTTCTGTTGCTTCTCCAAACTGGGAGCATGCTCACTGCATACTGTAGGTCACACACTGACTATGGATAAATTACCTTATACAACCTGACTTGAAAAATAAAAATAAAAACAGAGCTATCTATTTGAGTGATAACGTGACTACGATCCACACAAAGCTTTGGTATTGATGTATGCACTTATTATTTTTTCTAGCTTACAGTTGTATTTTTCTTATATCATCTGAATTATGACAAATGAATTTAATTGAAACAAAGTGAATGAATCCACGACTTTTTCAAATTACCCTTACTGTAAAAAAGAGTCAAATCTGAAGCGCCAAGCGCCACGCCCACATTCTTTCATCAAAATTCATAATTTTGATAACTTTTACTCAGGAAGTCTATATGAACACATCTACCAAGTTTGAAGTCAATTGGATAAAATAAAATACCCGGAGACACGGGATGTCTCTTACACGCAACAGCAGCTTGTTGCTATGACAGGGAATATATGTAGCCAGATATGAGTTTATGTCTGTCAGTAACAGACCAGAGACACCTGCCTGGGTGTGACCACCTGCCGGGTAGAGGTAAGATCGGGCCTAAAAAATCCAGCCCGGCCCGCTGGTATTAAAGCCCGACCCGGCCCGAGCCCGACCAATTAACTTGATTTGCAGGCCCGAGCCCGAAGCAAACCCGAAATTTCATATTTTATTTGTGAGGACTCGGGAGGAGGAGGGGTGATTTATGATAACAAATTAAAGCCTGTCTTTTGTAATGAAATCTAATTTAAACAAGACTGTGTAAACATTTACATCTTTTATATTTCTGTTCCTGCAGAGGGTACATTAACCGACAATTTTTCATCATTGACGGATTTTTTTAAGAGTTGGCGGGTAAAATTTAAGGCCGTCCGTCATTTTGACAGGTTGAAAATTGGGCCATAAACCACAGCAGCAGTACGTCCTTAAGAATCTAGCGCGGCACTTTAAGAAACAATTTCATTACAGCGCCTTCTCTGTTTTATCCAAATTATTTATTTTAAAACAAGTATTCCTTAGTTTACCCGATTTTCGGGTTGGGCTCGGGCTTGGGCTTAAGATCTTACCTCTACTGCCGGGTGACCATGACATGCCCGCACAGTCGTGGAGCTGAGAGTACTGCCCATTTTTACCAGATTTTGACACCTAATTTCATAAACCTATTGTTATTTTTAATCATTCAAATTAACACTTTATTCTTTAATCTGACAAACTCAAAACACATCTTTATTTTGATTGTACACAGACTTTAATAGCAGTGCGTACGATGTCACTGGTGGAGCTCTTATTTTGAAAACACGTAAGCTTCAATAAATACTGCTATTTGTAATTAATCAGAATTACCATTACCATTTACTATAACAATATGAAGGAGTATGAATTGTGTATTGACATGGTTAGGTGAGGACAGAAAAGTCTGTAGATTCACACTCTTTACCATCTAATTTAATGAATTATATTTCAAATTGTGGTGTTGGAGTTTGTAATTCAGTGTTTATTTGTGAGTTTATGGAACAATCCATACTATGAAAGTTTTTCTTCCTTCCTGTTTCAACAGAAAGAAAGCAGAAGCACATCTAAAAAAAAAAGTAATTTATGCATGAGTGGTTTAACGTAAACTCGATGTGATCTAGCTATTTAGAAAAAAGGTGTCAAGTAGAGTCTCATGTCTGAATATTGCGCTGTCATCTGTTAAACCTTGTTTCTTGCTTTGTTTGAGCTCAGTCCAGCACACTCTCAAGACACTGAGACATCGAACAAACTGTTCCAGCACACTTGAACATCATCATGGATTTGGATATCTATGTTAATGTAGAAAGGCTATCACGTGATCACAACAGCTGTACAAGGGAGATAAAAAGTTCTGACAATATTTATGGGAATCTTATGGAGATCCAGACTGTGGAGCCAAAAAGAACTGGACCTGCACGCTCAGGTACTGAAGTCATGCAAACAGGTACTCATGTACACATACTGTGATATGATCTTGACTGCAAGTTCATACAAATATTTAACATTGTTCACACACAAACACAGAAAAGACGATATTTTCTGAAACAAAGACTAACATCAGGATGTATGACAGTAATGTGGAGTGTCAAACAGGAAGAAAGTGAAGAAATCCTTGAAGTTTGCATATTACTGTTTTTAGTCACCTGAGCATTGCTAATTAGCAATAAAACACAAAGGATATCTGAGCCTGATGGGAATGTCATTTTTTGTAGATTTATTCAGAAACCAGCTGAAACTGAACTTTTGACTGATAGAGACAGAGGAAGTGTCATTAGGATTGACTGCCTGGGGAGTATAAATGTCAAAATGTACTTCACTGCAATTCATCAAATAGTGATCAAGTGTTGGGACAAACTGACTGACCAAGACAGCCGTCTCCAAAGCCATGCCACCAAACACTGACTTCTACCTTCAGGCACTGGAGATGTGAAGAAGAGTTCCTGCAGAGCTGCTGCAGTGTGTCTGGGTCTGCTGTGTCTTCTCCTTCTGATTGGACTCATAACTTTGATTTTCCTATGTGAGTACTTTGTTGGCATGCTGATAAAGCCTCAAGTGATGCTGGTTAACTGTGTGTGTTTAATTTGTTGTTACTGTACCAAACAGACACCAAAGGCAACTCTGAACGAGACCAGTTACAGACCAGCTACAACAACCTAACTAAAGAACAAGACCAGTTACAGACCAGCTACAACAACCTGACTGAAGAACGAGACCAGTTACAGACCAACTACAACAACCTGACCAAAGAACGCGACCAGTTACAGACCAGCTACAACAACCTGACTGAAGAACGAGACCAGTTACAGACCAGCTACAACGACCTGAATAAAGAACGAGACCAGTTAAAGACCAGCTACAACAACCTGACTGAAGAACAAGACCAGTTACAGACCAGCTACAACAACCTGACCAAAGAACGAGACCAGTTACAGACCAGCTACAACAACTTGAATAAAGAACGAGACCAGTTACAGACCAACTACAATGACCTGACCAAGATCGAGACCAGTTACAAGACCGCTACAACAACCTGACTGAAGAACGAGACCAGTTACAGACCAGCTACAACAACCTGACTGAAGAACGAGACCAGTTACAGACCAGCTACAACAACCTCACCGAAGAACGAGACCAGTTACAGACCAGCTACAACAACCTGACTGAAGAACGAGACCAGTTACAGAACAGCTACAACAACCTGACTGAAGAACGAGACCAGTTACAGACCAGCTACAACAACCTGAATAAAGAACGAGACCAGTTACAGACCAGCTACAACAACCTGACTGAAGAACGAGACCAGTTACAGACCAACTACAACGACCTGACCAAAGAACGAGACCAGTTACAGACCAGCTACAACAACCTGAATAAAGAACAAGACCAGTTACAGACCAGCTACAACAACCTGACTGAAGAACGAGACCAGTTACAGACCAACTACCACGACCTGACCAAAGAACGAGACCAGTTACAGACCAGCTACAACAACCTGAATAAAGAACGAGACCAGTTACAGACCAGCTACAACAACCTGAATAAGCAACGAGACCAGTTACAGACCAGCTACAACAACCTGAATAAGCAACGAGACCAGCTCCAAAAGAGATTTGACGACATGGCCAAAGAGAGAAATGATCTTCATAGAAAACTTCAAGGTAATTATATATTGTATTTCTTTAAGTTACAATATTTAAATTTTATACCATAAAATGAGAGATTGAAAATACTTTTGATGCCACACTGACTTGTAATCAGGTGAATGGTGCCTCTATTATTTCCAAAATGCTACAATGCCCCCAAGAAGTGTGGCTATTGAAGCCAATTTGAAACGATGACCCACTGGCCATAAATACTCTTCCTCATAAGTTTAAATTGAGAAGGAAGTGGCTGTAAAACAGTCAATACATTTTTTCATTATTTTTTTCATTTTTCATTCAAAACAACTCCTGCCAAATGGCTTGATTTACTATCCAGATTGATCCATTTATTTCAATAATTGGAAAGTTTCAGAGAAGACATACAGTAAAATCACTTTATCTCAAGTGAAGTGAGCAGAGGGCGTCACTGGAAGTCAGCCAGCTCAGCCAGCGGAAGTCTCTAGTGCACTCACTCTATGACCACACAGTGCAGAAGCACATGCAGAAACTGTGTAATTTTAGGAAATTAAACCGTTTTGGCTTCACATGCCACTGGAGCACTTCTGATGACTAATAATTTATTATGAACTGACTGCTACGTCTCGTGTTGTGGCATGTTAGAAGTTGTTTACCAGGTATTTTTGATAAATAAGTAATATAATCAACAAACTGACTAGCACATTACCCCCATTTAAGCATGCAGGATAAATTGTGATGCCTCATTCCAGGTAAAGAAACACTTTTCCATGATTTCAAGTGATAATAGACAAATGAACACATAATTATGAATGTTTGTCATATTCTTCCAATAGATCCCCTAAATACACCACACTGCACTAGTGTTGTAGTCAGACTAAAATTCATGCAGAACTACAGAGCAATAAAACATTTCAGGTGATAGAAACAGCTGTTTGGAGCTTACGGCTCTCTCTTTCTCTTTGTCATCGACTCTTTTCACTTACCTGTTTCTTTCTCTGACCATGGAGTCACAGTACAACTACAAAAATGAAGAAGTTGAAGAGACCGAAGTGACCAAGCTGCAGTTTTTAACTTTATTTGAGATATTGAAGATTGTTTTTTGTTTTTGTTTTTTTAATTGAAACAGAAACGGGATGGATGTATTTCAGCGGTAGCCTTTATTACATTTCTTCTGTGAAGAAGTCCTGGCAACAAAAGTAGAGATGACTGTCGGCGGAGAGGTGCAGACCTGGTGATTATCAACAGCAAAGTAGAACAGGTAAGTGTCTGTTTGTGTATACATGCATGTGTGAATCTCTGTGTGAGTGAATACTGTGTCACAGAAGGGGAGGACAGCATGTAACTGTTTGTATTGTACTTACGGTGATGACTGTATCTCTGTCAACAAGGAATACATAATACGTTTCCGGAAACGCATGTGGATTGGACTGACTGACAGAGAGACAGAGGGCACATGGAAATGGGTGGATGGGACTCGGGCTGACCACAAGGTTTGAATGTGACTTAAACTTTTCCTATTGTGGTATTGTAAAAATAAATAAATAATAAATCATCACTTTAGTGTGACTCTTAAAGGTCCAGTGTGTAAGATTTACAGGGGATCTATTGGCAGAAATGGAATATAATGTCCATGTCAGGGAGCAGAGCCTCTTTTCTTTGTTCTTACAGTAGCTCTGAACACACAAACAAAACACTGACACTGACAGAGCATTTCAAGAGTTTGCAGTCATCATTTTTCCTTTGTGCTTGGAAGGGCAGGTTAAATCAAAAGATATTCACACAGTTAAAGCCTCAGTAGATGCCAATAAATCATTTTTTTCATGATGTAAAATAAAAAGATTTTATGTTTTAGCCAGATTGCCCAGCTGCACCATTGTGTTGTGTTGAATAACAAATAGCAATGGGTATGACAGATGCCATATGGACAGGTTTTGTGCAGTTGCATTAATCTACCTCTCAAACGCCTCAATAATGCTAAAACTTGCGTAGCTAGACCTTCTAAAATATATGAATAAATTAATCTGTACTACCAATGAACCAAAGTTTTTCTAACTAAGTATTTACTATACATTTTGAGTTGATGTTGAATTTAATTCAATCATTTGACAGAAAGCAGCGCAACTTTGAATACCGTCTGTCTAATAAATGTTTATTGATACGTGTTATTTGTCTTATATATAAGTCTTATATTTTGTTTTGGGGTTTCAGATTCTGGAATACTGGTGAACCAAATGATACTGCAAGAAGCGAAGACTGCGCAGAAATTTTTAAGTCTGATTCAGAAAAAAACTGGAATGATGTATCATGTGACCAGAAAAATAACTGGATCTGTGAAAAAAGATCACCTTGATAACTCTGCATTTAAACCAACAAGACAGTGATACATTTTTCAGTCTCAGCCTTTATTACCAAGACTGAACTAACATAATGCTAAGCAAGCTAGTGTATCTGCAAAGTGTTTCATTAACACACATAGACATCAAATCAAACATGAAATGTGAGGGAATTTCTAAAGTAGCATGCCACATATGGGTTACACAGGGTCAGGTATGTCCCGATCCCCATCTCTGTAGGGACAGTGTTAAGTCTTAGATTGTTATGGGGACACTGACTTTTTCTCCTTGAGATACAGATCAGCTGTATGTTTGTGTTTAAGAAAGCAGGCGGCATGCTGATCTGGAAATAGATATCCTTGAGTGGATTTCTGTTTTATGTTGCTAAAACTTGTTTTTCTGTTGCTTCTCCAAACTGGGAGCATGCTCACCACTGCATACTGTAGGTCACACACTGACTATCGTACCTTATACAACCTGACTTGAAAAATAAAAATAAAAACAGAGCTATCTATTTGAGTGATAACGTGACTACGATCCACACAAAGCCCACAAGACTTTGGCGTTGATGTACACACTTTCATTCTCTATTTGTATTTTTTCTGGTTTATAGTTGTATTTTCTTATATCATCAGAATTATGACAAATTAATTTAATTGAAAAAAATGCATGTGTCCATGACTTTTTCTAATTACCCCTTACTGTAATAAATAACTCATGATATGAACTATTGTGATGCTAAAATAAATTAAAGTACGATTTTCTAAATCTTGATGGTGATAATGTTGTGATTTGTATTAATAACTCTATCAAAGGATTATTCAGGTTATTTACTGTGTCTGTTATTTTGATATTACATAATACACACGACAAACAATTGATGAATATAGTATTATACATCTAAGTATTATATTATATTACATTAGAATTTCAGACCAGCAGTTTATTTATACATGAAAAGTACAGCACAATGATAATAAACTCCTTTGTTTTTTAAAAAATACAGTATTTTACGGTTATTTTACATGTGTGAGATCAAAACAGACGTGGAATCAGTTCAAGAGCGTATCATGAAAACACAATGTTATAGAAGTACTTTCTCACACATACGTAAAATGAAGCTTTGTTTCACAGTCCAAATCATTCCAGTTTTTTTAAGAAATTCAATCAAATATCAGAAATCTCAATATTGTCACACAGCGGTGAGGTCAAGCTGGATTTTTGTCTTGTCTTGTCACTTTCTGTTTTATTTTGGAGGATAACTCTCCTCTCGTTTCAGGTCACTTGCCCTTCCTCATGTGTCACCGGTCTGATTGTCTTTCCCGCCCTGATTGTTTCCACCTGTTCCCTATTACGTGGTGTATATATTGTCTGCGTTTCCCTTTGTCTCGTGCCAAAGTGTTTCGTCTTATGTCTGAGCACCTTAGCCAGTTCCAAGCCTTGTTCATAGCCACAGTATCTGTTGTTTTTTCCTTCCTGAAAGAGTGATTTTTTTTGTTGTAACTTTTTAGTTGAAGTATTTTTGTTTCTTCGTGTGTAGGTTAGTGTTTTTTTCAGCCTCGTCGGAGCGTCCTAAGTTTAAGTTTCATAGCCTTTTGTTTTTCCTCCTAGAGAGTGATTTTGAGTTTGTTAATCTTAAATAGGGAAGTTTAGAGTTTTTTCTTCCTTGCAGTGATTTTCTGTTTTCCTTAGTTTAGGCCATTTTTCATAGCCTCACTCAGCTGAGGAGGATTTTTGATCTAAATAAAACAGCTCTCTGCCACTCTGCTTCTGAGTCCTCTTTTGAGTCCGGGCCTGACAAATATCACAAAATTTAACTGTAATAAGAGCTTCAATACACACGAGTTCTTTATTGTCGATATATAAAGCACAGCGGAATGAATCTCTTTATCTGCATTGTTCAACTGTTTAATTCAAAACGACTTAATCCCAGAGCCAAACCAGGATAGCTGGCAGCCCTGGGCTTTATGGTAAAATGATCAATTATTTAAAGGTACAATATGTAAGATTGTGCAGAATGCTGATATCTAGTGGTCACAAATAGGCACCACAGCCCAAATTCAACCTGTGACCTGGTCAGTCGTCCTTACGGACTGTACGGCTCACTTCCCCGGCAAAGCAACCTCCTTCTCGGGCAGTAAGAGTCGAGTACGTCCCACTGTTTACTGATGATGATTACTTATGACGTGACGTGATTTGAACTCGAAGTTATATCATCCCACAGTGGTCTTGTGCATTTCCTCCATCTGGCCATGATCCACTTTTGCTACAGCTTCGTGTCCCAAATTAAACAGATGCTATATAATCCAGATTATTTTAAGAAAAGTGAATAAGTGTGATTTCCAAAACGTTAAACTGTTCCTTCAGTCAAATTACTCAATATACACATCTTAACTCACCAATCACACTTTTGAGTTTTTCTCGTCATTGGTGAGGTTATTATTTGTTTAATGGTCAGTTTCTCATTGCTCACCCTCCAGTTGCTTTTATTTCAACCTTCCCTCTAGTTGTTCCCCTGACAAGTTGGAGAAATTAGAAGCATCAGCATTGGGTTTTTTTCCACAGCTGGACTTCTTTGTCTGATTCAACAAAAAACAAGAGCAGACAATGACTCCCTCATGTGGTTCAAAGAAGGAGTTACAGGTAAAGATGAAACGCATCACTCCCTGGAGTAAGGACTGGTCCAGGGTCCATCCGTTGTAGGCATACATAGACATGCTCATCACATAATCATACAAGCATGGGGAAAGTTGGAAGGTGGAGTGGAGAGGGAGAATATGACAAGTGAACTAAAAAAATGGAACTACAAAAGAAAAGTAAAATAAGGTGGTGAGATATTTATATTAACCCTCCTATTCTCCTCAAATTTACTAACACTTTTTACCCTTGGGGTCAATCTGACCCCAGGTATATTTGCCTGAAAATGAGTTACAGAAAATTGTTTTGTGATTTTTTTTTTTGTGTCAGACACTTTATTTGTTGAATACATAAATAAGCCCTTGATAATGAAAGCTGACCTGTTCTCTAGCGCCACCATCATGCCAAACTTAGACCATCAGGCCAAAATTAGAATTCATTTATCTTGAAAAGTTTCCATTCAAATCTTCTCAAATTTACTGACAACATTAATGACCACAAGAGTATGTACCCTAGTGATTTTGGTGATGATACGACCTTTCCTGTAGCGCCACCATCAGGTCAAACTTTGAGTTTTAGTGTTAGTGCATCTTGAAAATCTTTCACACAAATCTTTTCTAATTCGGGGTGCACATTTCATGACTCTCACAGAATGAACCATGTTGATTGATGTTGGTGACCTGATTTGTACACCCCTGCCAAAATAAGCAAGCCAATGTAGGCTTCAAGTCAGCTACATCCAAGTCTCTCCAACTGTCCCCATACATGCGCTTCCCCTCTAAATTTGTCATCCCAAGCACAATATTTTCAATTGATGGTGTTATGAAGAGTTCAAATGATGATTTGATGTCTTCAGTGTGGCTGATTGCAAATCTCGTGGGGCCTGGAACCATTTTGATAACATTAGTAGTACTAAGTCTACCCTGCTGTTGATGTCGGGAAAGGGACCGTGTTATCTTTCCATTTTTGGAGGTGACCATGTCTGCTGGTTGTTGAGAGACACCAGGAGGGTCAACATTCTCATTCTCATCAGATGAGAATCTCAAAATCACGGTCCATCTCAACTCAATCCCCAGTGTGAGTTCAGATGGTCACGCACACAGACCACATGTCCATGGTTGGAATAGTTGTTTTCTTTACCCCCCTTTCATGTATCAACTCTAAAGTATCCCTCAGCACCTGCAGGTGTGGGGTTATTAGGTCATACACAGAGACAGACGTTTTACACAGCTAAAACAGCTTGGGGTCAAATTGACCCCAGAGGAACACCAATGCGTGTAGTATGTGTTCAGTACATTAGAAAAATATCATCATGAAAATGTTTTGCTTAATCAGTTGTCCCCATCAAATTAGGAAAAGTCATGAATATGAAGCAAAAAAACCAAAGCCGCGGTTGACGGCCCACCATACTGCCGGCTGCGACAGCGACGGTGGGCGGTGCGCGAGCGCGGGGTGGACGGCTCTGCGATCGACTGGATCATGTCTGGCGATCGACCGGTAGCTCGCGATCGACGTATTGCCCACCCCTGGTCTAAACTATGGATATGAACACAAACATTACGTTATTAACTTAAAAATAACAGGTAAATGTTTTCTTACCTGATATCGCCAGGATAACAGGTATAATATCCTGTGTCCATAGTCCCGTTTTTGTTTTGTTGTTCTGTTCTCCGTTGAAATCCCACAACTCACTTCACTCAAACGAGTTTGGTGTCCAGAGGATGTAAAATAATCCAGCTATAATGATCCACATCATTAATTACGAGTGACTGACAGAGTAATGGCGAAGTCCTGCAGCACTCAAACTGTAGTTTAAAATGAAGGCCCGCTCAGTGCTCATTGGTCAGTTTCCTGGATGAGACAGCCAATAGCAATTGTTTCAGCGGGACAACTCAAAAAAGAGGATTTCACAATCACAACCATAAATCAAATATTTACTTCACTTCATAATTAAATTCAAATGTAACTTAAAATTCACTCAAACTTATTACAGTGTTGATATTAAAATGTATACTCTTAAAATATGCTTTCAGTGTATGTCACAATGAGCATACATTTTAAAATATAGCAAAAATATATGCAAGAACAAATTTCAAATAAGTACACTTTCACTTAAAGTATATTTTTGTAAATATAATTCTATAAAGTGTAATAGTGTAATTATTTTAAAGTGTGTGTTACGGCCTCATAAAATTAAATTAACATTGAACTTACAATTGGCTCGATGAGGCCATAACATAAAAAAGGACGCCACACAAAAATTTCAAGTTTTGCAAAGAGGAAAAGGTTTAGACAAAGTTTAACCCATAAAGTAATAAACCAAAAAGAGAGGGAGACCCCAGACAAAAGAAAAAAAAGAGGGGGGGAACAGTGCCAGCCACGCTGTGGGCCGTCGCACCCTGCGGTTCCCCACTAACTAAGTCAAAAACAAGCCTAAGTTAACAAAGCGAAAACTGGACTAGCGGTGGTCTCCAACTCAAACTAAAATAACAAACTAAAATAAGAAAATCATAGATCATCATAGACAGAGTGAAAAAAAAAACAGGGTTAACTCAACTCCAAGAAAGCAAGGCAAACCTTCCCCTGCTGCTGCCCCAGTGTGAGAGCCAGCCCTGCCTCCTTCCTTCTCTTTAACCCCTCCCTGATTACCAGATTGACTGGCACCTGTAGGAACACAAGGGAGGACAGGAAAGAGTACAACAGCCACAGAAGGAAAAAAACACTCCTGGTCACACATAACAGTGTGTTAAAAGTGTCAGCGTGAAAGCATGTTAGTATACTTTTCATACATTTACAAAAAGTAGCCTACAATTTGTGTAAGTTGTAATAGAATATCCCTACCACCTGGCCACTCATGACACCCCCACCCTAAGATGGTGAATAATGGGAGATTATTCACACATCACCAAAACTACGTGACAGGGTGTCAGCCAGGACATTTCTAGTGCCTTTGAGATGAACATTAATATTAAAAGGACTCCAGAAACAACACCCAACCTTTGATTAGCATTCTTCTACATTTTCAGTATACTATTGCAACATTTCATTTCATATCAAGCAATCTGTGATTGTACATTCACAGAGTTTCTGTTACAAATAGAAACTTGAGTGAAGGTTGGCTAGAAAGTGTCATGACATAACAGCCTGTAGATTCACCCTTTTTACCATCCATCAATTTAATGAACTATTTCAAATGATGGTATTGAAGATTTTAAGTCAGCGTTTATCTGTGAGTTTACAGTCTATCTTTCTGTGTTTCTCAGTAAAGCAGAAATACATCTAAAAATAATGATCCATACAGTAGTGTTCAAACTACATGTGGTCAAACTTTTTAGAAGACATGACTTCCCTTACCTCCTTCCTCAAACAGAGTCACACATCTGAATATTGCGCTGTCATCTGTTAAACCTTGTTTCTTGCTTTGTTTGAGCTCAGTCCAGCACACTCTCAAGACATTGAGACGTTGAGCAAACTGTTCCGGCCCACGTTAACATCATGGATCAATGTTTGGAAATCTATGCAAATGTAGAGGAAGCATCATGTGATCACAACAGCTGTACAAGGGAGATAAAAGATTCTGAAAATATTTACGGAAATTTGGACGAGATCCAGACTGTGCAAACTATTCCTAACAGGAATAGGAAAGACGATATTTTCTGAAACAAAGACTAACATCAGGATGTATGACAGTAATGTGGAGGGTCAAACAGGAAGAAAGTGAAGAAATCCTTGAAGTTTGCATATTACTGTTTTTAGTCACCTGAGAATTGCTAATTAGCAATAAAACACAAAGGATAGCTAAGGCTGATGGGAATGTCATTTTTTGTAGATTTATTATTATTATTTGATGCCACACTGACTTGTAATCAGGTGAACGGCGCCTCTGTCTGCTGCAATCCCCCAAGATGTGTGACTTTGAAGCCAATTTGACATTGTAGTCAAACAGTGTAATGACAGCAATGTCACATGACACACACTGGCCATAAATACTCTTTCTCAAGTTTACATTGAAAAAGAAGTGGTTGTAAAACAGTCGATACATTTATTTGAAACATCACAATTCCTGCCAAATGGCTGGATTTACTATCAGAATTTGATCCACTTGTTCTAATAACATTTGGAACGTTTCAGAGAGACATACAGTAAAATCACTTTATCTCAATTCAGAGCGTAACTGCAAGTCAACAGCTCAACCAGCGGAAGTCTCTAGTGCACTCACTCTATGACCACACAGTGCAGAATCAGATAATCCGTGTGAATTCAGGAAATGAAACCTTTTTGGCTTCATGTACCACTGTGCACTTGTGATAACAAAAAACAAAACAAAACTAAAGACCAGCTACAACGACCTGACTGAAGAACGAGACCAGTTACAGACCAGCTACAACGACCTGACTGAAGAACGAGACCAGTTACAGACCAGCTACAACAACCTGAATAAAGAACGAGACCAGTTACAGACCAGCTACAACGACCTGACCAAAGAACGAGACCAGCTCCAAAAGAGATTTGCCGACATGATCAAAGAGAGAAATGATCTTCTGAGAGAATTTCAAGGTAATTTATTAATTATTGTTATTTATTAATTACAATATATATTTATTAATATTGTATTTCTTAAAGTTACAATATTTAAATGTTACACCATAAAATGAGAGATTTAAAATAATTTTGATGCCGCAGACTTGTAATCAGGTACATACAGTAAAATCACTTTATCTCAATTCAGAGCATAACTGCAAGTCAACAGCTCAACCAGCAGAAGTCTCTAGTGCACTCGCTCTATGACCACACATGTAGAATCAGATAACCCGTGTGAATTCAGGAAATGATTAGATCCCCCTAAATACATCACACTGCACTAGTGTTGTAGTCAGACTAAAATTCATGTAGAACTACAGAGCAATAAACGTTTGTTTCAAATTCAGAGGGTGATAGAAACAGCTGTTTGTAGCTTACAGCTCTCTCCTTCTTTCAAATCAAATCAAGTTTATTTATATAGCCCTTTACAATAGCCAGATGGTACCCAAAGTGCTTTACAACAAAGCTGTAGAAACAATACATAAAAAAGTGAGTAAGTAAGTTTTGATTTAAAAAGGCTGAGATCACTAGTGGTGTGGATGTCGGTGGGCAGTTTGTTCCACAGGCTGGGACCAGGAACAATCGGCAAAGGAACGATCGCTCCACTGTTTGAGTCTTGTCCTGGGGGCCTCCAGCAGAAGCTGACCGGAAGAGCGCAGGGCTCTGCCACAGTTGCGAAAAGTTAAAATCTCTGCCGGGGGGGGGCGTTAATGGCGTTAAAAACAAACAACAGAAGTTTAAAATCAATTTTAAAACGGACAGGGAGCCAGTGGAGTGACGCCAGCATATGTTCACGCCTGGACGTGCCCACTAAAAATCGGGCAGCAGCATTCTGCACGAGTTGGAGACGTAAAGGGCGTTGTAGTAATCGAGTCTGGAACTAATAAAAGCATGGATTGCCCTCTCAAGATCCTGCCGACTGAGAAAGACTTCACTTTTGCCAGTAGACTGTGCTGACAACAGAGCTAATCTGTTTTTTCAAATTTGAGCCCATTATCAAATGTTACCCCAAGATTTTTGACATGTGATTTAAAAAACGGGGCCAGAGTACCAGAGTTTGTGGTGAAAACATTCAACATGGATGGTGAACCAAACAAAATGCACTCGGTTTTGCTGTCATTTAGATGCAAGAAGTTCTGTGCCAGCCACTGTTTTATATCGGTGATGCAACTCGACAGCTCAGCAAGTGCAGTGTTACTGTTCGGTAGGACTGCATGGTCAACTGTATTGAAGGCTGCTGTGAGGTCTAGTAGCACCAGCACAGCAGGATCCCCAGCATCTACAGACAGGGGCAATATCATTGTGCACCTTTAACAGTGCTGACTCTGTGCTATGACGGGATCTAAAACCAGACTGAAATTTCTCAAGAACAGAATTTATCTCCAATAATGTCTGTAATTGAATAAAAACAACTTTTTCTAGAACCTTAGAGAGAAAAGGCAAGTGGGAGACAGGTCTAAAATTGGAGAGCACAGAGGGGTCAAGCTTTGTTTTCTTTAGGCGCCCCTGACCGTAGCGTGTTTGAAGGCAGCTGGAACAGACCCTGAGCTAAGAGAAGTGTTAATGAAAACAAGCAGACTCGGCCCCAACACAACTCAGAACCTCCTTCAAAAACTTGGCTGGAATAATATCTAAGGAACAGTTTGTGGGTTTCATGCCACTAACCACCTTAGTAAAGACGACAGGGAAATGGGCTCAAACCGCTCAAGAACAACAGTCTGTGCCTGAGGAGCACAGACATCAACACGGGTCATATTCATATTAGCCATATTCTGCCTGACAGATGCCACTTATTGGTGAAGAAAGACACAAACTCTTCGCAGGTTGCAGTGGAGGCATCGGACAGGACAGTTAGGCGTGGATTGATGACAGAATCGATAGTATTGAATAGCAGTCTAGGATGATGGGGGCTGTTCGCTACAGTGGAGGACAAATATTTGGACTTCGCTTCCTTTAGCGCTCTCTGGTAGGCAGCCAAACTGTCCCTTAACCAGCCCAGCGATACATGCAGTTTGTCCTTTTTCCACCGCCGTTCAGCCTGTCTGCATTGTTGTCTGAGCTGACGGGTGCGGTCATTCAACCAGGGATCTGACTTGGTTTTGGTAGATTTATGCCGAAAAGGGGCAACAGAGTCAAGAATTGCAGAACATGTTGAATGGAAAGTGGAGAGTAGGCTGTCTGGACAAATGGGAGGAACCGGCCGACAGTCAACAAGCAGCTGAGAGTTCCTGAAGGCAGCAGCAAACTCCCCAGCCGTTGATGGAGTAAAGATTCGGTGTCTGCGAGCTGGGGACACTGGCTTATTGGCAGGTCGGGGGGCAGCAAAGTCAAAAACAACAGGGAGGTGATTCGAGATCGCAGTGTCAACTATTTCTCTGAGGGAGACTGAAAGCCCATGAGAAATCACAAGGTCGAAAGTGTGCCCATGCTCATGCGTTGGTGCATTAACAGATTGAGTGAGATTAAAAGAATCTAAAAGGCCTTTGAAATCATTGGCCAGTTGATTTGCTGCACAACAAACGTGAATATTAAAAGTTTATCAAACTTTGGAATAAAATCGGACAAGAACTCCGAGAACTCTTGAAGAAAGTCCTTATGAAATCTGGGTGGGCGATAAACTGCGGCACACAGCACAGGGCAGGGGAGGTCAATTACGAACAGCTGCAGTTCGCAGCTGGAGTAATTGTCAGTGGTTATCATCCGGCATCTGAAGCTCTCCTTGAATATAGCAGCCAGACCGCCCCCACGACCGGCAGCTCGCGGGGTGCTGAAAAAGGAACAGCCGGGAGGGAGGAGCTCTGAAAAGGCGCTGTTGTCACCTGGATTCAACCAGGTCTCTGTCAACAGGAGGAAATCAAGATCATGTGTTGTGAAAAGTCATTTAAAATAAATGTCTTGTTTGTAAGAGATCTGGTATTAATCAACGCTGTGTGAACTGAGCATTGGTCCGTCTGACGAGAGAAGTGACTGAGCGAGCGGAAATTCAGTGCTGGTCTAGGCGCCCTTACTATTTTTTGGCGTGCTGTACTGATTCTGACTGGAATATATCTGGTGGTTGAGGATTTAGGACTGTTAGAGCAAACAGAGGGCTGACTGTGAGCAGGTGTGGGTGTAAGTGGCAGGGTTGACCTGAAGGGGGGAGCCCTCATAAAAAATGGTGCGTTGTGGTTCAGTCTTCGAGGTAGAGGGCGGATCCGGTGTGAGGGTGGGAGATGTAGATAGTCGATCACATGGAAAGGTGTGCACCGCGTGCTGCAGGTTAGCACACAGCATTTGGCTACCTCTCTTATTTGGGTGGAGGCCATCACGTTTAAAAAAGAGAGTCGCGATCCCAGAACAAGTTAAAATTGTCAATAAAACCAAAGTTGTAGATCCTGCTGGCGGACTGGAGCCAAGTGTGAAGGCTGAGGAGCCTACTAAAACGGCCAGCTCCACGACCCACAGTCGGGATGGGGGCCGGATATAAAAACGGACTTTCCACAGTTCTTAAGAGCATCAAAAAGGAGTTTAAAATCATTTTTGGTGCGCTCAGACTCCTGACGGGTTGTGTCGTTCGTTCCCACGTGAACTATGATCCTCTTAATCAAGGTCGGGAGCGAGTGCATAATTTCCAGAAGTTTATCCAGAATGTGGGGGACTGTGGCTCCAGGAAAACTGTGTGGCAGCATTAATGAAGCGAATGTCCCGGGTTATGGAGTCACCGATGATCAACGTGGTGGGAGGAGGAAAGAAGGGGACGGGGGGACGAGATGTGCGGGTCGTCAGGACGATGCTGAAGACGCTCCGTTGGCGCTGCCTCTCTCGGCTTACAGGTTGACAGCCCGGAGCGGGGCGTCTGAGCAGGTGGATAGAGACGAGGAGACTGCTTCAGACTAGCCCCAGGGAGGTCCCCAGACCGTCTGATCGCGGCTTCCTTCAGCAGCCTACGGCGGTCATTTACTGCAGAAGAGGGACGAGTAGCCTTACCATGGCTCGTTGCGGGCGCCGCTGAGGTGACTTCAGAGCCAGGTGAGGTGGAAGCTGCAGGCGTAGCGTCAGGATGGACGGCATGCATCCTCCGGCAGAATGGTGAAGCGGTTTGGAGATAGCCAACGGAGGTTGTGGATACGGACCAGCCGAGACCCTCCTGCTGCCGCGTCGCACCACTTCAGTCCAGGAAGGCTGAGTCGAGGTGTTGGCTCAGTTCGACGTGGAGCTGTGAACCCGAAGATTTGGTCCGTATCCGCTGCAGACCTCTGGATCGGGTTGTGATGCTGTCTGGATGGGTGTCGGCAGCGTAGAGGCATCGAGGCCCGATGCAGCCCTGGTGGTGGCTGCGGTCTCCCGGTCCGAGGAGAGGCCGCTCTTTTCGCATAGACGGCCCTCCGGGCGGGCAGATAAAGGTGAAGAGCCGGTGTGCATCGTTGCCTGCCAGGGGAGGGTGGCCACCGGAGACATGGGGTGAAGGAGGTGGAAGTTGAGGACTGTAAATGTGAGATATGCTTTGATTGGGCAGCGGCAAACCGAGACAAAGCCCTCGGTCAGCTGGTCCCTTTTTTCGGAGCTCCGACTCAAGACGGTGGATCTCGTTCTTCAACTGTGAGTAGGAAATGGTGCAGTCCACGCACACAGCCATGACAGCTGGTATTGTCCAAGTAAGACTCAAAAGTAAAAAATAAATAAAGGCTTTAGAAACGCAGTTTAGTTAAAATAATCCAGCGATCGGTAAAAGCGTTGAAGCAGGTTTCGTGGCCGAGTAGTGGCGCGTGAGTCACCAACTAGTGATCATCAAAGGTGTAAGGGTTAAAATCTTCTTTAGCCCATTAAGAAGTGACAGTAGCGACAGAGAGATCAAAACGACATGACAAAAATAAATAAATAAAGGCCAAAACCTACATAAAACAAGATAAAACTCAGTGCCGGGGGTAGAGCGTCTGTCCGAACCCGTCTTTGACATCGACTGTTCTTCCCTGTTTCTTCTCTGTCACACTGCAACCACAAAAATGAAGAAGTTGAAGAGTAGAAAGTGACGTGTTCTGCTTGTCTATCGATTGATGTATTAGTATGTTTTCATATTATTATATTTGACTGTAGAGAGATCCTATAGTCACAGGCATCCTGTTCACTAATGAATGTATTAGGAAGACAGTCAAAAGCAAAGTAAGATAATGCATATGTACATTTTGTTGAGACAAAAACAAATGAGGAACTTGACCTTGATAACCTCAGACTCAAGTGTTTCTGTGCATGCGTCTTCCATCAATGTCCCCTTTCAGTCTTTTCACCTCTGTGGCCTTCTAAGCCTGGTTACATTGTTCGCTTGCCCAGCTCTGGTTCTGATTTTTGTCCAAGCTGCAGTTTTTAACTTCATTGAGATATTGAGATCGTTTTTTTGTTTTTTCAATTGAAACAGAATTGGGATGGGTGTGTATTTCAGCGGTAGCCTTTATTTCATTTCTTCTGTGAAGAAGTCCTGGCAACAAAGTAGAGAGGAGTGTCAGCGAAGAGGTGCAGTCCTGGTGATTATCAACAGCAAAGAAGAACAGGTAAGTGTCTGTTTGTGTATACATGCATGTGTGAATCTGTGTGTGAGTGAATACCGTGTCACAGAAGTGGAGGACAGCATGTAACTGTTTGTATTGTACTTATGGTGATGACTGTTTCTCTGTCAACAAGGACTTCATAAGAAGTTTCCGGAAACGCATGTGGATTGGACTGAGTGACAGCGAGACAGAGGGCACATGGAAATGGGTGGATGGGACTCCGATGAACATAAGGTTTGAATGTGACTTTTTCTATTGTGGTATTGTAAAAATAAATAAATCATTGTCTTTTAGTTGTGACTCTTAAAGGTCCAATGTGTAAGATTTAAGGGGATCTTTTGGCAGAAATGGAATATAATGTCCATGTCAGGGAGCAGATCCTCTTTTCTTTGTTCTTACAGTAGCTCTTAACACACAAACAAAACACTGGCTCTAGACAGAGCATTTCAAGAGTTTTGCAGTCATCATTTTTCCTTCGTGCTTGGAAGGGTATGTTAAATCAAAAGATATTCACACAGTTAAAGCCTCAGTAGATGCCAATAAATCATTTTTTTCATGATGTAAAATAAAAAGATTTTATGTTTTAGCCAGATTGCCCAGCTGCACCATTGTGTTGTGTTGAATAACGATGAGCAATGGGTATGACAGACGCCATATGGAACAGGTTTTGTGCAGTTGCATTAATCTACCTCTCAAACGCCTCAATCATACGAAATCTTGCGTAGCTAGACCTTCTAAAATATATGATTAATTACTGTCTGTCTAATAAATGTTATTGATATATGTTATTTGTAAAAGTCTTATATTTTGTTTTGGGTTTCAGTTACTGGTCTTCTGGTGAACCAAATGGTTGTTCCAGACAGGGAAGAAGACTGTGGAGAAATCCTGGATTTGAATACTGAAAAAGAACTGGAATGATGACTCATGTAACCGTAAACGATCCTGGATCTGTGAGAAAACATGAGCTTGACAACTCTGCATTTAAACTCACAATACAGTGATATAAAAGATGGAGAGGGGAGATGTATGCTGCATGTTCCAGTTTCAGCTATAATTGCCAAGGCAGAACTAACATTATGCCTCAGCAAACTAGTATACCTATAAGTGCCTTATGAACTTACACACAAACTGCATGATTCATATCTGACCCAGTATTATATAATGCACAAGAATGAACTAGGGGCGGAAATTTTATATTTAATACAGAAATCAAAATGTTTGAAGACATTTTCTGTTATATGTATAGGGGTTATACAGGTTCAAATGTAGTGACCTTTCTGTCCTCACATTTCAGCATCAGCCACATAGACTGGACATGCATGTGTTTGAAGGCAGAAGGTCAGGCTCTATCATGGCTTTGCCAATTCTTTCTGGTTTGGATAAATGCTCATGTTTTTCTCTGGGACCCCTAGCTGACCTTACACTCCTCAACTATGAAGATGCTGTGACACTTTCCACACAAGCCACAGACAAGATCAGTGTTGAACTGGATAGTAAGAATTGAAAAGAATCTGATCCACATACACACCAATATAGCGTTTAAATAAATCAATAATGTTAATGCGTTTGTAACAAATCATTTCTACATCTTTGGTCCAGCTGTGGTCATTCAGGAACAATGGCTTCGAACCACACATTTTGTGACATGTTTGGAATTGATTGCAAGTTTTGAGAAGACACACTTTACCTTTATCTATCACTTTATCTATATGAGAAGAACGTGCAAATATGGGCAACAGTGTATTATCTCATCTGTTAGTAGTTAGTAGTTGTTCTGTTATCATAGGTTTGTTCAGTAGTTTTATGAGTAAGTTCATAATACGGCCATCAGGGGCAGTGGCCTCCCTCTAGAAACTCAGGAGGTAGCTTCAGGGAGCCGTGTTTTTTAGATCTGCAGGAAGCAACACAGAGAACAGCGCTGCATGCCGTCTGTTAACACGAGCAATTAGCTGTTTACATCCTATGCTATACGAAGCATCGTCGGTATGTATTATTGTATATCCTTATGTTTAAGTACAGTTCAATATTTGTCACTATTAAAGGTCGTTTGTGAAGTTTAAGGAAATGTTAATTCTCAGTTATTTTTATGAGGTGAAACGGCTACTAAGCTAGTTGATTTCATTTAGCATGTGTTATGTGTATAGTCGATAACATGTTAAAAAATAAGAAAGTTATGTTAATGAGAGTAAGAGTTTAAAAACAGCGAATACACAATACAGATGTAAAACATTAGTGAGTTAAGAGGGTTAAAGGCAAAGTGATTTAATTCATGATAAAACATCTTTACAGGGTATGTACAAGAGGTGTACAGTAGCAATTTGTCTGATTGTGCCATGTTTGTGTGTTCTCAGTTTCACCCTTTTTCAAGTCAATAAACCTGTGGATAAAACTGATGACTGTCTTCAGAGTTTTGATGAGAAGAAGGCGTTTAACTTAATGCCAAGATATGTCAGCACATATATTGAGGGCGCCACAGTAGTAGTCACCTTTCTTCCCCATTCTGATGCTCGGTTTGAACTGCCAGCAGATCGTCTCTGACCATGTCCTACATGCCTAATGCATTGAGTTGCTGCCATAAATGTGGGAGGGTGGAGGTGTCAAATTCAGACAAACTAGTACAATAGTCAGAAACCTACATTAATCTCTCACATGATTGTTCTTGAAAACTGAAACTGTAATTTTAAGCTACTTGTACTTTTCACTTTGGCTTTTTCTTCTAGTGAAAGGTCTTATAGGAGACGTGTTGTAAGTTTTTCCGTTACATCACAATACCGCAACCCTGGGTAATAGGTACATATGCTCAGGTCACCTGTGTGATCTCGAGAATCACAGACAGGCCGGTACTCTAGGACAGCCGGCGGCCCCACCACCAAGGCTGGACTGGCCTATGGGTGTACCAGGAGTTTCTCCGGTGGGTCAGTGGGCGCCCAGTACGGCGTGGTGCTGCAAGTGACAGACACCATAGTGTGTTTACATTTTTCTACCGTCATATGAGGGAGAGGAGTGACTAATTAATGCTAGTGACAAGCATTAAGTCTTGGTCCGAACACGGCCCAAAAAAGAAAAAACAAGAAAGAAAGAAAGAGACAAGAGAAGAAGAAGCAGAGGTGGTGGAAGAAATGTGGCCTAAGAGGCTCATGGTAAAGCAGAAATCTGCTTTAAAAAAAAAAAAAAAAAAAAAAAAAAATATCTAAAGCAATGTTGTTTTTTCCCTCCCTTTTCTCCTCAGGGTTATACCAGAATGCCTCATTTATGTGTTAAAAATCACATTTTTCTGGGGGGAGTCCACACAGACCACCCCTACAGTACTTTAGTTTTTCAAGTATGGCGTAATTGAGTGAGTGAATAACAGACAGGTTTGCGTGACCGGAGGGAGATAGCAGTCAGGTGGCTGGCTGTAATGTGATGAAATGATATATCAGTATTGTGTATGGACTAGGGTCAGACAGTGCTCAGTGGCATTAGCCAACATTGACAGCATCCGCCACCATCACCTGGCCCAAAAGGGCCAGTCAGGTACTAAATTCCTGGGCCACTTTTTTACCCCAGTCTGCCCCTGCATATGCTTTAGGTCAGGTGTGGTCAGGACAACATGCACTGAATAGTATGTTTTAGTATGTTATTCATCAGATTGAAGGTTTCATAGAAAGTGTCAAAGCACTTAGTAAATTCACCCTTTTTTCATATCACTTAATGAATTATTTCAAATTGTAGTAGATCTATCTGTGAGTTTATGACACAACGTATACTGTGAAAGTTCTTTTTTCCCCTTCCCGTGTCATCGGTGCAACGGAAATATATCTAAAAATAGTGACCTATATAGGAGTGGTTTTATCAGAAACTGCCTGTGGTCAAACCTTCATAAGACAGCCTCAACTTCTCTTCCTGTCAAATAGAGTCTCACAGCTGAATAGTGTACTGACATCTGTTAAACGTTTCTTGCTTTGTTTGAGCTCAGTCCAGCACACTCTCACTTTAACATCATGGATCAATGTTTGGAAATCTATGCAAATGTAGAGGAAGCATCACGTGATCACAACAGCCATACAAGGGAGATAATAAGATTCTGAAAGTATTTACGGAAATTTGGACGAGATCCAGACTCTGGAGCTAAAAAGAACTGGACCTACGCTCTCAGGTAAAGAACTCATGCAAACAGGTACTCATGTACACATACTGTAATTTGACCTTGACTCTAAGTTCATACAAATATTTTAACATTGTTCACACACAAACCCAGGAAAGACAAAAAATATAATAATAATATATAAATCTAAAATATAACCAAACACACACACACACAAAGAGCTCATAGGCATACAAATGTGGAGAGATGGTGGCGTATTGGGCAGCCACACAGAGTGGTGCCCTGGGACGGTGCTCAGGGGCGCCTCGATGGTGCTCTGGAGGTGAGCTGGCGCCTCTTCTGCTACTACTCCAAATCCCTACAGACTTTTTTTGGTAATAAACAAGACGTTAACTTGTCATATTTTTCGCGTAAAACAAATGAACAGTCACTGCAGAGTATAAATAGAGGAAAATGAAATTACAAATCCTTGACATTCTCACATTACTATTTTTAGTCACTGAAATTTTGACTGATTGATTATCTGGAAAACTGTCAAAATGTACAAAATTTCACTGCAATTCATCAAACATTCATTAAGTGTTGGAACGAACTGAACAACCGGCTGATCAGAACTGCCGTCCCCAAAGCCATGCCTCTTTGATTTTTATCTGAACATAAGACAAAACACTGACTTCTACTTCAGGTGCTGGAGATGTGAAGAAGAGTTTCAGGCAGAGCTGCTGCAGTGTGTCTGGGTCTGCTGTGTCTTCTCTTTCTGACTGGACTCATAACTTTGGTTTTCCTATGTGAGTACTTTGTTAGCATGCTGATAAAGCCTTGAAACAGTGTTTGTTTAATTTGTTGTTATTGTACCAAACAGACACCAAAAGCAACTCTGAACGAGACCAGTTACAGACCAGCTACAACGACCTGAATAAGAGATTTGATGACATGGTGAAAGAGAGAAATGATCTGCAGAGAGGTAATGGTAATTATTTATTTCTTAAAGAACCAGCACCTAACTTTTATACCATAAAATTTAGAATTAGATTTAGAATATTTCAGATGCCTCACAGACACCTGTCATTCCCCACCCAATACCAATAAGTATATTTATAGCTGTTAGCAAACATGACAACTTGTTAGTATAGTAGTTATAGTTATGAATATTTGCTATATTCTGCAAATAGGTCTCCCTAAATACTACACACTGGACCAGTGTTGTACTGAGACTATAAATTCACGTAAAACAGTAGAGCACTAAATATTTTTTTGCATTCATAAAAGATTATGTCAGATTCAGCTGGCGGGTAAGAAATAGCTGTTTGTGGTTTACAGCTCTGTCAAGTTACAACCACAAAAAATAAACATTTGAAGAAACTGAAGTGGTTTATCTATCTGGCAATCTCGTCCACTCCATCTATGTATTGTACTATGGAGAGTGTGACCCAGTTTCTTCAAATTTGTCTATTTTTTTTCTTTCTAATCTCTTCTTCCTTTTCTCTCAATGTTTTCTAACACGTTCACCTCTTTTTTTACTTAATGTAACCCCTTCAGGAAAACAAATTTGCTTGTCCATATTAATAGGTAATTGTAGGTTTAAGTCGCCATATCTCTTTTCTCATGATGTCCATGAGTGGTCCAGCAGGGAACCCCATCACTCACCAAAATGGGTCTGTATTCTTCAATACGAATGTCTCCATAAAGGTGAAGTTCATTTCTTAAGTACAACCCACAAGGAAAACTTATTTGTGTTTTTATCTAGATGCAAAAACGTGCTCAAACCGGTCACTTGTCGCATCTTTAAAAGCCAAGCTACCCAGTGTCGCCAAAGCAGACAGCGAGACGGACCAAAAGGGACACCCTGATTTTGAGAACAAGAGACATTATGCAATTATTTTAAGGAAATTTACCTTTCAGCTCTCACTGTGTTATTCTTCAACAGCCATTTTGAGTATTGGGCAGTCCTCTCGTCTCGTACGTGGTTTACGTAGAGGCTGGGTGGACTTGACTGACTGAAACTCAAACACAAAGTGTGTGCAGGAGATATATATATCATAACAAAATAGAAACTGTAATTGAAAGAGGACGTTGCTGCGGTTAGTACACGCTTTCGAACGGTTGGGGTAGGTAAGTGGCCCTCGCTTGAAAATGCACTCCAAGGTGATGAGTGCAAAGGTTTTCCAGGTGAAAGATATATATTTTTTTTTTCAGATGTACATTTGTACAAATATTTCTGCGAATATTCTGAATTATATGGTTGTGTGGTATGTGTTCTTCGCTGCTTGTCTAGATGGTCAATAGGTCACAGCGTCAAAAGGTTGCATTTATTTTCAAATTGTCTAGACCAGGGGTCGGCAACACCTGCGGCTCCGGAGCCGCATTGCGGCTCTTTCATCCTTACAATGCGGCTCCGAGTGGCTTGGGAAAATAAATTACTTAAAAAGATGTGGCTCTTTTGATGACTCGCAGAGAAGTGAAAGTAAGCCACTAAAACAGGGGTGACCAATACGTCGATCGCGAGCTACCGGTCGATCGCCAGACGTGATACAAGTCGATCGCAGAGGCGCCCACCGCCGCAGCCGGCAGTATGGTGGGCCATCCACCCCGCTCCCGTGCGCCAGTATGTTGGGCTGTCCACCGCGCCCGCAGAGAACGTTTTAAACCCAAACCAATCAAAGTTTTAGTTTTAATTCATTGAGATTATTAAGGTTGTTTTTCTCCCCCCAGAAACAGAATGGGGATGCATGTGTTACAACGATACATTATATTACATTTCTCCTCTGACAAAGTCCTGGCAACAAAGTAGAGATTGACTGTCAGCAGAGAGGTGCCAGACCTGGTGATTATCAACAGCAAAGAAGAACAGGTAAGTGTCTGTTTGTGTATACATGCATGTGTGAATCTGTGTGTGAGTGAATACCGTGTCACAGAAGTGGAGGACAGCATTTGTAACTGTTGTATTGTACTTATGGTGATGACTGTTTCTCTGTCAATAAGGACTTCATAAGAAGTTTCGAGAGGCGCATGTGGATTGGACTGACTGACAGAGAGACAGAGGGCACATGGAAATGGGTGGATGGGGACTCTGCTGAACACAAGGTTTGTACAAGATTTTTTTTTTATTATTACCATGTTCAGTAGATGATTCTAGAGTGTTGCTGCATGAGAATTACTGTTCTGATTGCAAAGCATTCTCTGTCATGATGTATAATAAAAGATTTTATGTTTTAGCCAGATTGCCCAACTGCCACCATTGTGTTGGTTGGAATGAGCAATGGATATAGTAGATGCCATGGGGCTGGACGAGTGTTGTGCAATTGCTTTAATTTACCTCTCAAACGCCTCAATAATACTAAATCTTATGCAGATCTTTATGTAGACCTTCTAATATATATGAATAAATTAATCTGTACTACCAATGAAAGTTTGTTCTTGAGTTGATGTTGGATTAATTTAAGCATTTGACATTTGAACAAGTTACAAATCTGTCAAATGTTTAATATGTGTTATTTGTAAAGTCTTATATTTGTTTTGGGGTTTCAGTTTCTGGGATGATGGTGAACCAAACGGTGCTGTAAGCACAGAAGACTGTGCAGAAATCTTTAAGTCTGATTCAGACAGTAGCTGGAATGATGAACCATGTGACCGAAAGAAATTCTGGATCTGTGAAAAAAGATCACCCTGATAACTCTGCATTTAAACCAACAAGACAGTGATACTCTATGTTTCATTTTTCAGTTTCAGCCTTTATTACCAAGACAGAGCTAACATAATGCTAAGCAAGCTAGCGTATCTGCAAAGTGTTTCATTAACACACATAGACATCAAATCAAACATGAAATGTGAAGGAATTTCTAAATTAGCATGCCACACATCGGTTACACAGGGTCAGGTATGTCCCGACAGCACTGTAGGGACAGTGCTTAATCTTAGATTGTTATGGGGACACTGACTTTTTTTCCTTGAGATACAGATCAGCTGTATGTTTGTGTTTAAGAAAGCAGGCAGCATGCTGATCTGGATATTGATTTCTTTGTTTAAAGTTTTCTTTGATAAAGCATCTTATACAACCTGACTTAAAAAAGAAAAAGAAAAACATCAAAACAACAAATGGAGGTATCCATTTGAGTGATAACGTGACTACGATCCACACAAAGCCCACAAGACTTTGGTATTGATGTACACACTTTTATTCTTTATTTGTATTTTTTTCTAGTTTATAGTTGTATTTTCCTTATATCATCTGAATTATGAGAAATGAATTTAATTGAAACAAAGTACATGTATCCAAGACTTTTTCAAATTACCCTTACTGAAAAAAATAACTCATGATATGAACTACTGTGATGCTAAAATAAATTAAAGTATAATTTGGCCAATCTTGATGGTGATAATGTTGTGATTTGTATTAATAACTCTCAAAGAATTAATCAGGTCATTTACTGTGTCTATTACTGTTTTTTAAAAGTGAAGAAAATACAATATTTTACGGTTATTTTACAGGTGTGAGATCAAAACAGACGTGGAATCAATTCAAGAGCATATCATGAAAACACGATGTTATAGAAGTACTTTCTCACATGTAAAATGAAGCTCTGCTTTACAGTACAAATCATTCCAGTTTTTTAAAGAATTACCAGTTTTTCCTGCAAGCTCAGCACAGTGTTCATTTTTTTGATAATTGTCTGGCTGACGGTCTCTCCAGAAACTAAAAAACAAACAAAAAAATTAATAAAATATTAGAAATCAACACTGCTGACATCTGTGAATTATACTTCCAGACCATGTTATTATCATATCCCACATATTCATGGTTTTAAACAAACACAGAAATCTCAATATCACAAAATTTATCTGTGATAAGAGCTTCTGTGGACACTATTTTTTTTATTGTCAATATATAAAGCACAGCAGAATTAATCTCTTCATCTGTGTTTTTCAATATTTTCATTCAAATCGATTTAATACCCCGAGCCTAATCAAGACAGCCCCTGGTCTTTAGGGTGAAATGATCAATTATTTAAAGATTGTGCAGAATGCTGATAACTAGTCGGCCCAAATTATGGAGGACGAAAAGTGCTAAAATTCCATAAATAAATACACCATTAAATAATTACTTAAATGTGTCATTAATTCATTCAAATACTGATTCATTTTATGTAAAAAAAAAAAAAAAAGAAAGAAAAAAGATCAGTCAATCAATCATTTCACTATTTAATTAATTTACATTTACATTTCATGGTCCTGTGTTGCAGTGTTTCATGAATTGTCTCTCTGTCAAACTCACCCATCAAAGTTGGTAGGTGGATCCTAATGCCTGATTGGTTACCCTGCACATCAAGGCAAATCTATTCCAGATAATGGATTGATGCAGAGCTAATTGAACATACTCCAATACACTGGGTAGTGCTATTCACCTTGACATTGATTTAGATACTCTATTGAACAAAACCTTACTGCCAAAGAAAGAAGAAAGAAAAAAGGCTTTCAAAATATGAGCACCGTCAAAATAAAAGACTTTGTAAAACTCTCTCCTTAACAGAGACAAGCACACACACACACACACACACACACACTGACAGCTACTTAACGAATGGGCACAATCGGGCCAGAGTCAGGCACACTCAAAATTTCTTTAGAAATCCGGTGCCCTGGTACCAGAGAAGCAGTCAACTACTTCTTCTAAATTTATGGTCACTCGACGGTGAATATCTTGGTCTGAAAGTGCGGAAATAAGTCCAAGAGCCAGCAGGTCCTGCTTCCACGCCCTCTGCTAAGTATAAAACGTCTCTCACCAACTACCTAGAGAATTTGTGAAGATCGTCCATTTTCTCTAGCCAGGCACTCTACTTCAGACTAAAGCAATGGATCAGGCTAGATTAGCGTTAGGCCCACCCACTGACTTTGATGGCCGAGTTTGACAGTTGGACAATTCATGAAGCACTGCAACACAGGACCATGAAATGTAAATGTAATATTTACATATATATATATATTACATCAAATGAATCAGTGTTTTAATGAATTAGTGACACATTTAAGTAATTATTTAATTTTAGCACTTTTAGTCCTCCATGACAATTGGGCACTGCAGCCCAAATTCAAAACACTGGAGAGTTGTCAGCCCCCAATGACAGAATCTTACAGCTTCCATAAATATGATATACCAGGGATGATTATGGCAGAGATCATTTTTTAAGTGGAAACCCACTGAAAAAACAAACAACAAACAGGACCTCTGGGTCCTTTTGGGCTCTAAAGTGTCTTTATCTTTCAAATCATCTCCAATATTTACTGTGTTTTACCACATTTCAACGTTCACTCTGTTGATCCACTTTATTTGCTTCTACAGCTGTAGTACATTTCATTGATGGACTGCTCGTTCCATCAAGTCGAATTTTAAAATAAGAAATATACTGACTGCAATAATTTGTCAAGAAGCTTGTATTTCTGTAGAGCATGTTTTCTTAATCTCTGATGACACAACATGTTCATTTTATGATTTATTACAGTCCTGTAAATATCTTACATATTCAACCTTTAAGTAGGAACCATTGCCATAATACATTCTGAATGGACCCAGTCAATATAAAAAATTTTAAAAAGTCTTACGTTTGTGTAACCAGTTCTTCATTTACCCATTTCCAGTCTTCTTCTTTTTCTTCATCGGTCAGACCAATCCAGATTTTCAGGCCAAGTCTGGTGAAATATTCCTGGATTTCAAAGAGACATTGAGGTGGCACATTAGAGTCACTTACTTCTCATTTTCTTCATTTACTGTCCTTCCATAGAGATTATGTATACCTGAAAAGTCCCTTGTTCAACATGTCACAGTAGGAAAAGCACAGGTGTAGATAATAAAAATGAATGACGGTCAAATTCCATTTAGCTGCCTCAGTTTCAGGGTCATGGTATTTTACATGCTGTCTCATTGACACATTTACTTCATGACTCACTGGGACACTTGAATACAACAGAGTCATTGGTAGATATGTGGTCAGTCATACTGGAGAAAGAAAAATACCTCAGAGCAAGCCACGCAACACAATAAGTGGTGCACCTTCAAGTCACTTGCCCAAACTGTTGGTATTTGACAGCCTGGGAGCACAAGTCCTACCGGCTGTGTTGTGTGGCTTGTTCTGAGCTATTTTGTTTCCCATTTATGTTGTCAGTTGAAGACCTTGGAATGAGACTCAACAACTGTCTTTCTCTATGACTGACAGTAACACTGTTGGTTTTTCTGAGAAGTCTGTTGTGCAAAATGCAGGTAAAGGGTACAAAAAAGAACAATATTCATCACAATATTGACATGCTTGAATGCTTTATACTCTGTTACATTGTTCATATCATGCGTTCACTTCTGTGGCTTTGCAGAAGTCATTGTCACTTATCTTCCCCTTTTGATAAATTCCAGGAAGAATCTGTTTTGGCACGCATACTGTTTTTCCTCACATTACATACAAAATCACAGTAACTGAAAATGTTTCAGAAACGTCTTTTACCCCCAGTGTTAGATATACTCCCGATGTAATCATTTAACAACACCAGAAAACATTAATGACACACATTGAAGTGCTAATATTTAAATTATGAGAGGGGAAGCAGGTTTTGTATTTTGGTAGCATTACAGTATAGTATAGTCAACAATATTTTTCAGAGAACTAGACATTTTTTTTCATCCACTCACCTGTTCTTCTGTGCTAGATATGATCAGCAGATGTGCATTTTCATTTTCACAGAACGTTTTGCTGTTGTACCATGTCTCTTTTGAGGTGGAAGTGAAGTAACAGCTGTCACCATGTTTCTTCCATTGGGCAGGACAACATTTTGTGTCTGTTTACACAAAAGACATGACTTCAGGTACAATACTCCATCAGCAATATCACTCTCAGTTTGTGTATGGTGTTCTGAATCTGCTGTTAAGACTGAATTAGCTAAACAGCTCTCAATGAGATGAGAAGATTGATACCAATGTACGTTCTGCCTTGTAAATATGAAGCCTTCACCAGCAGCCAGTTAGTTTATGTTAACATAAAGACTGGCCCTCAATGGCCACTTAGATGTATCGCTACAGGTGTGTCACTTCATAAATATCTTGTCTATGTGCATTAGGCATAGCAGCTTCTCGGTGTGATCGGGTGTTACACAGTTAGACTTTTTGTACAAATTAAACAGATGCCAAATTTAGTGATGATTTGTGAGCTAATTAGTGGCTACATCCAGCTATATCTTTGTTATCAATGCCTGAGAGTGGTATCGCTCCTGTGACGGATTGTGAATAAGTGTGATTTCCAAAATGTTAAACTATTCCTTCAATCAAAATGATTCAATATTCATATCTTCACTCACCAATCACACTTTTGAGTTTTTCTCTCTCATTGGTGAGGTTGTTGTTCATGGCCTCTAACTCGCTAGTCCTCAGGGTCAGGTTGTGATTGAGGCTTTCCAGTTCACAGTAACTTGTCTGTAGTTCGTCTCTCTCATTGGTGAGATTGTTGATCATGGCCTCTAACTTGTCTGTGTTTCGGGTCAGGTTGTAAATAAGGCTTTCCTTTTCACTGTAACACTGTAACAGTTTCTCATTTTTCACCCCCCAGTTGTTTTTGTCTTGAATCCCTGCAACATGTGGAAGACACAAAGATCACTAATATCATCCGAGTAATGTACGATTAATATTGGCTTGATGAATTTACATACTTACATAGAACTACCAAGACAAGGACTGCAGCCAGGAGGACAAGACACAGCAGCCCCAGAAACACTGCAGCAGCATCTTTGAAAAGATTCCTCTGTCCTGAACTTACATTGACTGAAGTGGCTGTGGACACAAATAGACAGTGCTGCTGAGTTCATTTTATAATAATGAATTACCTCATGCTTAATAATGTTATGAATGTTCTGCTTTATTAAAAGTTAATAATTTGAGTAATGTTTAAGTGCGCGCAACATTTCATTTGATATCAAGCACTCTGTGATTCTACATTTGGATTTGCTGTAACAAATCGAAACTTGAAAACCAAAAAGGCTGAACATAAAATGTAATGTTCCCTCAGTATTGCAAGCAAATAACTCATTGTAAATATAGAATCACATGTATGTATGACATATGAGACAGACAGACAGATAGATAGATACTTTGCCGTTGGTCCATCAGAGGTGTTGTCCTGTGATTTCGGTGGAGTGCTCCCTTCTGCCCAGTAGTTGTCGTAAATTGTTACATTATCGATGTTACCATTGTCGTCCTGCGTTGTGTCCTCCTTCTCAGCCGTCTGAAATCTAACTCTTTAGTGTGATCTACCTTGGCATAGAGATCCTCAGACATATTGTTCTCTCACCTAATTCAACTCAGACGTACTCTATTCTCCTTGGACCAGTCCAACTGTATTTTAGCATTGATGTCACCATACTATAGCCCAGAGTAAGAGGAAGTAATCAGAGGTCTCCTGAGCAGTAAAGGGAAGAAAATAGCAGAAGTCACTGAGGCATACAATGAATTTTAAATAAATTAAATTATACATAGACTTACCATAACAATGTGAAGGAATATGATTTGTGCATTGACATGGTTAGGTGAGGTATGTTCAGGACAACATGGACTGAACATGTTTTAGTCTTTTATTCATCAGAGTGAAGGTTGGCTATAAAGTGTCATGCCGTAACAGCCTGTAGATTCACCCTTTTACCATCCCATCAATTTAATGAACTATTTCAAACTGTGGTATTGAAGATTTTAAGTCAGAGTTTATCTGAGAGTTTACAGTCAATCTTTCTGTGTTTCTCAGTGAAGCAGAAATACATCTAAAAATAATGACCTATACAGTAGTGGTTCATCAGAAACTACCTGTGGTCAAACTTTTAGAAGACATGAGCCACTTCCCTTACCGCCTTCCTCAAACAGAGTCACACATCTGAACATTGCGCTGTCATCTGTTAAACCTTGTTTCTTGCTTTGTTTGAGCTCAGTCCAGCACACTCTCAAGACATTGAGACGTTGAGCAAACTGTTCCGGCACATGTTAACATCATGGATCAATGTTTGGAAATCTATGCAAATGTAGAGGAAGCATCACGTGATCACAACAGCTGTACAAGGGAGATAAAAAATTCTGAAAATATTTACGGAAATTTGGACGAGATCCAGACTGTGAAGCCAAAAAGAACTGGACCTGCGCTCTCAGGTACTGAACTCATGCAAACAGGTACTCATGTACACATACTGTAATATGATCTTGACTGCAAGTTCATACAAATATTTTTCACACATTGTTCACACACAAACACAGGAAAGATGACAGGAAGAAAGTGAAGAAATCCTTGAAGTTTGCATATTACTGTTTTTAGTCACCTGAGAATTGCTAATTAGCAATAAAACACAAAGGATAGCTAAGGCTGATGGGAATGTCATTTTTGTAGATTTATTCAGGAACTAGCTGAAACTGAACTTTTGACTGATAGATAGAGGAAGTGTCGTTAGGATTGACTGTGTGGGGAGTATAAATGTCAAAATGTATTTCACTGCAATTCAACAAATAGGGATTAAGTGTTGGGACAAACTGAACAACTGACTGACCAAGACAGCTGTCCCTAAAGCCATGCCTCTTTGATTTTATTTCAACACATGACAAACACTGACTTCTACTTTCAGGCTTTGTAGATGTGAAGAAGAGTTCCTGCAGAGCTGCTGCAGTGTGTCTGGGTCTGCTGTGTCTTCTCCTTCTGATTGGACTCATAACTCTGGTTTTCCTATGTGAGTACTTTGTTAGCATGCTAATGAAGCCCCAAGTGATGCTGGTTAACTGTGTGTGTTTAATTTGTTGTTACTGTGGCAAACAGACACCAAAGGCAACTCTGAACGAGACCAGTTACAGACCAGCTACAACAACCTGACTGAAGAACGAGACCAGTTACAGACCAGCTACAACAACCTGACTGAAGAACAAGACCAATTACAGACCAGCTACAACAACCTGAATAAAGAACGAGACAGCTCCAAAAGAGATTTGACAATATGGCGAAAGACAGAAATGATCTGCAGAGAAAACTTAAAGGTAATTATTCACTTCTTAAAGCAACAATATTTAACTTTATACCATGAATAATGATTTAAAATCATTTTGATGTTTCACAGACTTCTAATCGGGTGAATTTTGCCAGTTTGACATTGTGGCCAAATGGTGTAATGACAGCAATGTCACATGATGTCCACTGGCAGTTTACATTGAGAAAGAAGTGGCTGTAAAATAGTTGACCAATTTCTTGGATCATCACAACCATTGTATAAAGACTTAATTAATTGTCAAGATATGATCCATTTGTTCCAATAACAACGTGGAAGTCTAGAACAACAAAAGTTACTTCATCTAAAATCAACTTAGTAGAGGGCTTAACTGGGCGTTAGCAGCTATGCCGGCGGAGGAAGTCTTTAGTGCACTTGCTCTATGAATCACACATGCAGGAGATCTGGGTAATTTTAGGGGAATGGAATCATTTTGGCTTCATGTGCTGAGCAGTGCTGCTGACTAATTGAGTAATATTAGCTGAGTGCTAGTTCTGTGTTGTTGCACTTGCCTGACGTTGGCTACTTGCAAAGTTGTCAACTTATAAGGAATGTAATCAACAAACTGGATAACCCTTGCCTTACCCTTCCTATTTAAGCACGGCAAGATAAATCATGGTAGCTTATTCTAAGGTAAAGAAAAACACTATTCCTAAATTTAGGTGATCATACACTACACTAATGAAAACACATATGAGTGGCTACCATAATCTGCCATTAGATCCCCCTTAATACTACCACACTGGACCTGTGTTGTATTGAGACTAAACTTCGGCTCACTACAGTGAGCTAAATATTTTTTTTTGAATTCACGAAAGATTCTGCTAAGTTAAGGCAGGTCGTTTGTGGTTAGGTACAGCTTTCTCTCTTTATTTTTTGTCATTGGCTGTCCTTTCACTTCCCTGTTCCTTGTCTGTGCAATCAAACTACACCTGCAAAAATGAAGAACTGAAATGATGTTGTCTGTTCGTCTATCTATCTATCAATCTCCTCTGCTCTGTCTACAGAGAGTGTGACCCTGTAGTCATAGGTATCCCCGCTACTAATAAAATTTTAAGAGAACGTTTAATTTCTTAAGTTCTTCTCAGTCGAAAGCAAACTAAGATAATGCATACGTGCATTTCGTTTTGACAACGACAAATAAGAAACTTGACATTGATAACCTCAGACTAAAGTGTTTCTGTGCATGCTTCTTTCCATCAGCATCCCCTTTGTTTTTTTCGCCTCTTTCATGGTGTCCATAGGGGCTTATAAGTCCGGTTACATTGCTCGCTTGCCCAGCTCTGGTTCTGACCAGCTTCACTCTGACTCACACCTCTGACTGGCTTCTTCTCCATGGCAGCATTGGCTGTGGCTCATTCTGATTGTAGCATTAGGGGCCATGCCAAAATTACAGCAAAGATTATTTTTCAGAAAGAAATTTAAAATTATTAAGACTGGTGGTCAAAAGGCTCACACAACTCTATTGTATGCTCCACATTAACACACTGCTATACACTACATACTCTCATGGATCCTGTTTTTATCTTGCTCTTTGTTGTCTGAATGGGATTAACTTGAGTAATTAATTAGTTCATATTCAGTCATGTTCATAGAGAATGTTTCAACCCAAACCAACTAAAAACAAGACCTTCAGATGTTTGTCCAAGCGTGATATTTTTTTAATTCACCTGAGATATTATCCTTTCTTCCCCAATACAAACAGAATTGGGATGGGTGTATTTCAGCGGTAGCGTCTATTTCAGTTTCTTCTGTGACAAAGTCCTGGCTACAAAGTAGAGATGACTGTCAGCAGAGAGGTGCAGACCTGGTGATTATCAACAGCAAAGAAGAACAGGTAAGTGTCTGTTTGTGTAAACATGCATGTGTGAATCTGTGTGTGAGTGAATACCGTGTCACAGAAGTGGAGGACAGCATGTAACTGTTTGTATTGTACTTATGTTGATGACTGTTTCTCTCTGTCAACAAGGACTTCATAAGAAGTTTTCCGGAAACGCATGTGGATTGGACTGACTGACAGAGAGACAGAGGGCACATGGAAATGGGTGGATGGGACTCGGCTGACAACAAGGTTTGAATGTGACTTAACTTTTTCTATTGTCATTGTGCAATTAAAACTGGGAAAAATAAATAAATAAATAAATTGTCTTTTAGTTATGACTCCTAATGGTCCAGTGTGTAAGATTTAAGGGGATCTATTGGCAAGAATGGAATATAATGTCCACAACCACTTTCCATTTGTGGTCACTCACTATATTCAGCTGAATTATTGTGATTAATCCATCTTTTGGTTAAAAAAATAATTTTTATCATGGTGTAAAATATAAAGATCGAATATTTTAGCCAAATATTTTAGCCTAAAGACTATTTGGTAAAGATCTTTTTTTAAATTATGAGGCACGTAATCAACAGTATAGTGTACACTATTTCAAACGCAAACACCCTCCAAATATATACAAGTGTCACGTAGCTAGACCATATACTATATTAATACATTATTCTGTGTCACCAATGGAAGTTCCTTCTAAGAAAGTATTTACTGTACATCTTGAGTTGGTGTTGGATATAATTTAAGCATTTAACAGAAAGCAGCGCAATTTAGAAGTAACTGTGTGTAATGTGTTTTTTGTAAAAGTCCTACGTTTTGTTTGGCTTTCAGTTTCTGGGCTCAGGGTGAACCAAATGGTCATCAATACAGAGATGAAGACTGTGCAGAAATCCTGAGCTCTAATTCACAAAACAGCTGGAATGACATATCATGTGACGATCGAAGATCCTGGATCTGTGAAAAAAGATAATTTTAATTCAGTTGTACCTACAATATGGTTTATGTTTTCTTGTGTACTTGATATTAATGTGTCCTATTTGTGGCAGATGTGACTTTTTTCCACTGGAAAGTGGATAATTGTAAAGTATTCAAATTATACACATAACCATTAGGAACAAGTACTAACTGTTGGTTTAAATCAAATTATGAGTTGCTTTTCATAAACCAGGTTATATAAAGATGGCAGATGCTCCGCAGGTGATGGTGTGGTTACATAAATCTCATCAAACTCGTCCTCTGAACTAATAATAACTCACAAAGATCCAAAAGACTTTACTTACTTTTTACTTCATCTTATCATCGTTGAATTATATGTTCCAACATGTTACTGATTGGTTGTACAGTCAGGATGAAGGGTCAGGTGTACTCACCTGGGAGACAGAGGCACAGCTGCAGCCAATCACAAAGCATCCTGATCCTTGGAGCGGGAGCTCACGCATGTGCGCAGAAAAATGTATTGGTAATTGGTTGTGTAATCAGAATCAGAAGTCAGCTGAGGTATGGTCGAGATAAGTTTGGACGCCCAGATTTTGTGGATTTTGTAGTGTTTTACATTGTTAATTTTAAAATAAATCATGGTTCAAATTCACAATCTCTCTTTTGATTTCACTGGGTTTCACAAGAGGGATTGGGCTTGGGTATATGACAACGATAAGTTCCTCAGTTGGCTAATCGGCCATGGCACTTGGGCCTTTGGTAAAGGGCCAAAACTGTTTAGCCTCTATGATCAACTTTAACACACAGCATAATAATGAAAAGAGTAATCAAAACTAATAAAGTGAATCGTGAATTAATGTCTCACAGGAGAAATGTTGTCCTGAGTTATGATGCTGTTCAGTAGGTGGCGCCAAAGAGTTAACCATCAACCTTCATGAACAACCAAAGAAGAAGAACACTAGGACCGCCTCTGTTTTCTGTCACGCTCCTCAACAAGCTGTAAATAGCGGGGGAATATTACTGCTGGATATTATATTGTGCAGTCACCATCTGAACAGTAAAAATGAGTGGTCGGGGCAAGGGAGGAAAAGGACTCGGTAAAGGAGGCGCCAAGCGTCACCGTAAAGTTCTCCGTGATAACATCCAGGGAATCACCAAGCCCGCTATCCGTCGTCTGGCTCGCCGTGGTGGAGTCAAGCGTATCTCCGGTCTCATCTACGAGGAGACTCGCGGTGTGTTGAAGGTTTTCCTGGAGAACGTCATCCGTGATGCCGTCACCTACACCGAGCACGCCAAGAGAAAGACCGTGACCGCCATGGATGTGGTCTATGCTCTCAAGAGGCAGGGACGCACTCTGTACGGCTTCGGCGGTTAAACTCCTTAACCTCATCACCAACAAGACCAAAGGTCCTTTTAAGGGCCACACACTCTATAAAGAAGGGCTCGTCTTCCTTTTGCTGTGACATTAATCCATTGAGGATGGTTTTAGTCTGCTCTTAAACTGCGTTAGAAAGTAAGTTTCTGTTGGTTGGCTGCTACGAAACGGCCTTGTCCTTTAGTACAAGGAGACCAAAATGGACTGCACTGAGGCTTGAGTCCACAGGCTCCTACAACAAATGATTTTCAAGGTAGTGATGGAGAGAACCATAAAGATTCCTACAGGCAACCTAGCTGACAATCTAGTATATACAGTATTATAATTAGTCATTGTATCATTTAGATTTAATACACCTTTTTTTAAACGGCTCAAGACTTCCTCTCCAGCTGTTCAACACTCGCTCACATGGCACAGATGAGGCTGGAGTGCAGAGAGATTGTAAGGACAAGTAGAGGTTTGGGTATGTTAAGTTTTGGCTGTCCCAGGATCCTGTGATCTGGGAATATTGCCCTCTGCCAGGTATCTCTGGACCTCCTGGATGGCATCAGCTGTGGCATTTGGACTGCCTGCCCACTTCATTGTCCAGGTGTTGCCAAAGTTATCTAAAAAAACAAATGATGGCGATGCCAATCAAATAATGCTGAATAACATGGGTTGGTCGTCCCATCTGTTGCTGCACTTGAGTTCTCCCAACACAGAGGTACACACCTGCAAATTCTCATTAATGTAGTGCCAAGTAAGCCTCCGTGTCCACAGGTCTGCTGTTAGACTCACTGCCACGGCTTGCTGTACTTCCATTTTCACCGGTTCCTCCTCATACTTTTTGGCCAACATTTATTTGATGGTCTGAATATTACACGAAAGCAAGACCAAAACACTTAGACTAAATAAATGTGGCTATAGCAACTACTACATCAAATAAATTTCTACACAAACATTTCTGGTTGGTAAAACATGAGGGCTCAAGGACCTGAACCCTTCACAATGCTGAGGGGCTGGCAGTCCTTCAACTTCATTCAGTATCTGCTTCCTGGAAGCTTGGTTAAAAATGTACAGAATAAATTAATATTGAAAAAAAACTGAGCAAGTTGTAGACTGGCTGTATACCTGCGTGTATCTGAGACTTCGTTCTCATTGTTAAGCGAATAGTAAAGCCATGTTATGTAGCTTTAATATTATGGGGACGTTATGTGCCTGTGCGCACAGGATGCTGTTCTGAGCATGCGCAAAAATAAACGGTCGGTGTGTTTTTCCCGCAACACACAAGTAATGGCGGTCGATTGATTTTCCTCCCGTATACTAGCAAAGGGTCAGCATCCCGCTTTAGCGACAGGGAGAGGAATTAGACAACGAGAGAAGTGAGGAGGTGGATTTGTTTGAATAGGACATTTCAGTCAACAAATGAAACATTTAAGATTGAGAAGATGTTAACAAAGACTCTGAAATGAGTCTTAAGTCAGCAGAAACACAGCTCTTAGTCGAAGTGGTGGGTGGTCCTGAAAAGGACCTTTATGTTGTTGTAGTAAACGTCGAGTTTACTTGGAGCTGGTGTACTTGGTGACGGCCTTTGTTCCCTCCGACACGGCGTGCTTGGCCAGCTCACCGGGCAGCAGGAGGCGGACAGCGGTCTGGATCTCCCTGGAGGTGATGGTAGAGCGCTTGTTGTAGTGAGCCAGACGAGAGGCCTCTCCGGCGATGCGCTCAAAGATGTCGCTCACGAAGGAGTTCATGATGCCCATAGCCTTGGAGGAGATACCGGTGTCGGGGTGGACCTGCTTCAGGACCTTGTACACGTAGATGGCATAGCTCTCCTTCCTGGTGCGTCTCCTCTTCTTGCCGCTCTTGGTGGCTTTGGAGACGGCTTTCTTGGAGCCCTTCTTGGGTGCTTTCGGTGCGTCAGGCATGTTTGCTTCAGAGACGTTTCCTGAAACTGATGATGAGCTTCAGCTTGGAATCTTATATGTATGTGCTGATGCAAATGACACTGTGCTATCGCTCGCACAGGATTGGCTGAGTGTCAGAGCGCGCGCACGAGTCAGAGCATGCGCTTTAACAAAGTAATGGTCTTGCCTTTGAGGAGTGAGTCCAGTACAGCGTCCCACAGCTTTCACATTTAAAAATGTAGATGTAATACGATAAGATGTGCGTTAACTGCTCTGTGCCTCAGGTCCATCATAGGATAGAAATCCTACAATGTGTTTGAGGTATTTGACTCAAATCAAGATGGCTATCAAGTCCCTGTGGTCAGTTTATGTACACGTTTGATTCTACTCAACTATTCAAGAGCCGAGGAAACAAAAACAAAGACAGCCATGCTCCTGAGCTGCTCGTATCATTGTTTAATTCACGTAGATCATTGAATGGCCATAATGAAATGACTCTGAAATTAAATATGCACGTTGACAATCAGCAATGCAGCAGAGGACGAGGGGGGTTCAGGAGGGAAATTATACTTGGAAACCATTTCTTGGTAAGTATTTAAAATAAATGAAAACCGGCTCTCATGGTGTGTTGAAGTGAATACATTTACGCAGATTACTGTGAATGTTTTCTAAAGGTTGCTTTAGTTCATACAGTGGGTTAGAACCGATTTATTAAATATTAACTTGAGGGCAAGTGAGGGAGGAATTGTGGCCAATAATCATCTCTAGAAGCAAATCTTCAACCACTGACATCAGTTACTTGTATAAATGTATTAAAACATTTCAGAAAAATTGTACCAAGATATAGAATTGTCATTTATGTAGACGTTTGAATTAAATGTCTTTGCATGGTCAGGGACATTACCATGATAAGAAAATGACAGATTCTAAGAGGAACACCTGAACGGCGATGTGATCACTTGTTATGGTCAAACAACTTGTTCTAGACATAATGCATTAAGAAAGTTCTTTAGTGAGGAGTGAGGTGGCTCTTAAAAGAGCCTTTGTGGTTGGTGGGTGAGCAGAGGGTTTAAGCGCGCTCTCCACGGATGCGGCGGGCCAGCTGAATGTCTTTGGCATGATGGTGACTCTCTTGGCGTGGATGGCGCAGAGGTGGTGTCCTCAAAGAGTCCGACGAGGTAAGCCTCGCTGGCCTCCTGCAGAGCCATGACAGCGGAGCTCTGGAAGCGCAGGTCGGTCTTGAAGTCCTGAGCGATTTCTCTGACGAGGCGCTGGAAGGGCAGCTTGCGGATGAGCAGCTCGGTGGATTTCTGGTAACGACGGATCTCTCGGAGAGCCACGGTACCGGGCCTGTAACGGTGAGGCTTCTTGACGCCACCGGTAGCCGGGGCGCTCTTACGGGCAGCCTTGGTGGCCAGCTGCTTCCTGGGGGCTTTGCCTCCGGTGGACTTACGAGCGGTCTGCTTGGTTCTTGCCATCGTTTCTTCTTTCTCTGAACAGGAGAAAAGTGTAGTAAAGAGAGGAGACACGCTGCTCTTAAAGTGTGAGAGCGGCTGCGAAATGATGACGCTGCTTCAGACCTCCGGCTCCTGATTGGTTCAAAGTGACCCGACCGCCCAAATCTCAGTATTGGCCATTCACAGTGACCCTCTGCCAGAATCAATTGCTTATATTTCCAGATATTATTGTTATTATTAATTATTATTGATTAATTAATTAAGTAAGAAAACTCTTATTATTGAATAATGTTATGATATAAAGGAAGGTGTTTAGTTTTCGAACTGCATGTTTGTGTGCATCATTTTGATGACAGCTGTACATGGAGAATACACACTGGAAGAATTTCAACAAGTTTTCAACAATTTAATTAAAAGAAGTGTCTTGGCACATTTCTCAAGCTTCTGTATTCATATATTTAACTCGGCCTACTCTGAGTAGACAGTAGATTTGATGAGGAAATCAATAATAGAGTCTGGCTGTAAACTGTTGTAGTGCCCAGTATTTTCATATTTCTGTACCAACTGAGGATTTAAAAGCTTTTTGTCAATATGAAGAAAAATGAAAGTTCCAATTACTTTTTTATAGCACCCAAGAACCTTTATTTAAAAAAAAGTCTACATTTAATTCAAACAAAGAGCACTGGACAACCAATTTACAAAAGGGAAATATATATACATACACATTACACTCAATAACCAGTCAACATAATTCTATCAAAAGTGCTAAGTTCAGGATATAGTCTGATCCCAGAAGCCTTAAAGTGCCACAAGGCTCTGATTTGTACCCACTGTTATCCTAATGTGTGTCATCTTGAGTTCAGTGTTACTCTGCTTCATGACAGTACATATGAATTTACAATGGCAAAAAGGAGTAAGCTCTTTGTGAATGATGTGGTTGGCTCTTACAAGAGCCGTTTTGTAGTGAGGAGGTTAGTTGAGTGGAGCCAGCTCACTTCTTCTTGGGTGCTGCCTTCTTGGCTTTGGGCTTGGCAGCCTTCTTAGCGGGAGCTTTCTTGGGTGCAGGTTTCTTGGCTGCAGCGGGTTTCTTGGGGCTCTTGGTGGCCTTCTTGGGGCTCTTGGCTGCCTTCTTGGGCGCTGCTGCGGGCTTCTTGGCCTTCTTGGGGGACTTCTTAGCGGCAGGCTTCTTGGCTGCTGCTGTCTTGGTCTTTTGGGTGTTGTGGCTTTCTTGGCTGGGGCTTCTTGGCTTTAGGAGCGGCTTTCTTGGCTGCAGGCTTCTTGGCTTTGGGCTCAGCAGCCTTCTTGTTCATCTTGAAGGAGCCGGAGGCGCCGGTGCCCTTGGTCTGGACCAGAGTGCCCTTAGTGACCAGAGCCTTGATGGCGACCTTAACGCGGGCCTTGTTCTTCTCCACATCGTAACCTCCGGCAGCCAGAGCCTTCTTGACGGCGGCCAGAGACACGCCGTTGCGCTCCTTGGATGCGGACACGGACTTGACGATGAGGTCTCTGACGCTGGGGCCAGCCTTCTTCGGCTTGGTCACCTTCTTCTTGGCTGCTTTAGCCGGAGCGGCGGCTGGAGCTGGAGCTACTTCTGCCATCTTATCTTCCGTTCGTACTCAGGTCAACACGAGAGTGTGAGTGACTGTTGGAGAGCTCAGAGCAGCGAGGCTGCACTTAAAACACACCATGAGAACCGTGGAGACTCAACCCAGCCAGTGGCTCCTCTGTGCAGTGTGAACGCCGTGCCACTTGTGTTTTCTCCTCTATAAAAAAAACACTCCAAACTAAATGTGGGGAGAAGAGCTGAAGGCTGACAGTGAAGGGAGCCGATAGCGGACTTGTGTCTTCGTGTTCAGCTCATGTAGAGCTCTGATGCTCTCTGCATTTTGTCCTGAGGAGCCTCCAAACCTCACACATTCACCGCCGTGACCAGCTCTCCGCTCGGCGACTTTTCACAATCATTTCTCTCCTAAAATGTTTCAGATCAATCAGAGCTCCATCAAAAGTCGTTTTCCAGCTGCTCCACATGTTTGTCCAGAGACTCAAAGTAACAACCAACCATCTGTTGACGGTCACTTTGTCATAAACTGAAGTTATTCTGGTAGCAGCAAACACACTGAGGATGGCCGAGGCTTATGGTGCCAGACTTCATATCAGAGCCGCTCACAGTGGCTGTGAACATTTCTTCTG
>CM024789.1:17393409-17466593 GCA_014281875.1 Nibea albiflora | reverse complement strand
AACTCCTCCTACAGCTTTCAACCTATCTGTTTGAAACTTGCGTGTGTTGTTCTTAAGGCCTCGACGATGAAAAGTTATCAAAATCGTGAGGTTCAGATTTACTGCGTCAGAGGGGCGGGGCCACGAATTTGGCGTTTTTTCGTTTTGGCGTGTGAAATTTCGAGTGCTATAACTTTGCCAAAAATACTCCAACCTTCATCAAACTTCTGATATATAATCACAGTCTGGCCTAGAATACATTTCCATAAAAATATTGGTGATTTTCACAGCGCCTCCTAGTGGCGACAGAAAAGACCACTTTACCAAAATGACGTCCAGCTCGGAAAATATTGACCACATCCCCTCAAAATTAGGTGGAGATGTTGTCAAGGCCTTGGTGTTGACATCTGAGAAAGAATTTCAACTTGACATCAGAGGGCGTGGCCGTGACGGCGCGTCAAAGTCAAGCGTGCCGATTTTTTTTCGACGAAAAATGGAACTTCATTGACTTTTTGGCTATCTTTCAGGCAAAAAGTGTGGGCTTTCAAATACTTTGTCAGAGCTGTCTGAAACTTCTTGTGGTAATTAAGAGCAATATATGGCAAAAATCGGCTGCATAATTAATTAGGGGGCGGGGCGAAATCGCTCTATAGCGCCCCCTTGAAATTTTATTGATGCAGCCCCCGCCACAATTTTATACACAGAGTTATGGAACCTTAGCCGAATTGTAGATGAAGACATGACCTACAAAAAAGTCCTTGGAGCAATGGGCTAAAATTAACAGGTAGCGAGATATTTAGCATGAAAATCACCATTTTTGCGTTTTGGCCGGTTGAGAAGGGGTCATATTTGAACGAACTCCTCCTAGGGATTTTGTCCAATTGACTTCAAACTTGGTAGTTACGTTCATATAGACTTCCTGACGCTAAAAGTTATCAAAATTATGAATTTTGATGAAAACAGTGTGGGCGTGGCGCTCCATTAAATTTCACCTTTGATTCAACATTCGAACTCCTTTGACTTTTGGCTGTTTTTTAATCACAAGCTGTGGTGCTTTCAATATATTTTGTCAGAGCGGGTCTGAAACTTCTTGAAGTGTTAAGAACAAAAAGTTCCAAAACTCGGCTGCATAATTAATTAGGGGGGGCAAAAACGCTCTATAGCGCCCCCTTGAAATTTATTTGATGCAGCCCCGCCACAATTTTATACACAGAGTTATGAAACCTCAGCCAAATATAGAACATGGCAAGACCTACAAAAAAAGTCTCTTGGAGCAATGGCTAAAATGACAGGAAGCTAGATATTCAAGAATGAAAATCACCATTTTTAGTGCATCGTTCTGGTGGACAAGGGGTCATATTTGAAAAACTCCTCCTAGGGTTTTGTCCAATTGACTTCAAACTTGGAGTTACGTTCATTAGACTTCCTGACTAAAAGTTATCAAAATCATGAGTTTCGATGAAACGCCGTGCCGTGGCCTCGTCAAATTTGACCTTTGATACGACCTCCAAACTCCATTTGCTTTTTGCTGTTTTATACGGCAAAGGCCGTGTTGCTTTCATATATTTCGTCAGACCTGTCTGAAACTTCTTTGTGGTTGTAAGACCGATATTATGCATCTTCGGCTGCATAAAAAAACTTAGGGGCGGGGGGAACTTTTTCCCACAGCGCCCCCTGACTTTTCTTTCAGGCAGCCCCGCACAGTTTTAGACACAGATGATGAAACCTCATCTGAATTGTAGAGCATGGCAAGACGTACAAAAAAGTCTCTTGGAGCAATGGCCTAAAATGAACAGGAAGCGAGATATTTGAGGATGAAAATCACCATTATTTGGGCCCGAGCAAAAAACCATTGTTTTTCGTTTGGACGTTTTCTTCTCCTAAATGAATCGCCATTTTCAACGGCCTATAATGTTACTCGAAAAGTTGTGAAAATTTGCCTACCCCCCAAAAGTCGGGCGTAAAATTACGTATTTTGGGGTCTCGCAACGTGGACGTATAAAAATGGCTCTACGGCGCCACCTACGTTTCGGTTGTCGGAGGAAGCCCCCGACACGGTTTCATCAACGTGTACGAAATTTAGCGAAAGTATGTAACGTATGAGACGCACAAAAAAGCCTCTTGTGACCTGGGCTATCGTCCAGCGTACGGCGTGCACTTTGTTTCAAAAGTTGGCGTTTTCGTGGTTTTGGGCTCATTTTCGGGGGTCGTATTTGAAACGAACTCCTCCTAGAGCTTTCATCCTATCTGTTTGAAACTTGCCGTGTGTGTTCTTAAGGCCTCGACCATGAAAAGTTATCAAAATCGTGAGTTCCGGATTTACTACTGCGTCAGAGGGGCGGGGCCACGAATTTTGGGTTTTACCATGAAATTTCCACGTGCTATAACTTTGCGAAAAACAACTACAATCTCCCCAAACCTCTGATGTATAACGGCAGTCTGGCCTAGAATACATTTCCATAAAAATATTTGCTGATTTTCACAGCGCCTCCCAGTGGCCAAAGAAAAGATGGCTAATGTGGTGTGTGTTCGATTGAGCGAAATGCTTTTGAAAGCGGGTTCGCGCGTCTTCCGACTGGTGCCTTCCGACGTGCCAGCCGTCGAGTGCGTGGGATGGCGAGGGCCCGTTCAACGCTGCTTGCAGGCTTTTAATTTTATTATTTTTCTTTCTTTTTCTTAGTCAAAGTAAATCGCATTTTTAGACAGCCTATATATACTCGAAAAGTTGCGAAATTTGCCTACCCCCCCAAAGTGGGGCGTAAATTTACGTATTTTGGGGGTCTCACACATGGACGAACAAAAATGGCTCTACGGCGCCACCTACGTTTCGGTTGTCGGAGGAGCCCCTCGACACGGTTTCATCCACGTGTACGAAGTTAGCGGGAGTATGTAACATCCCAGGCCGCACAAAAAAGTCTCTTGGTGACCCGGCTACGGCGAAGCGTACGGCGGGCACTTTGTTTCAAAGTTGGAGTTTTCATGTTTTTTGGGGTCATTTTCAGGGGTCGTATTTGAATGAACTCCTCCTACAGCTTTCATCCGTTCTGTTTGAAACTTGGCGTGTGTGTTCTTAAGGCCTCGACCATGAAAAGTTATCAAAATCGTGAGGTTCAGATTTACTGCGTCAGAGGGGCGGGGCCACGAAATTTGGCGTTTTGGCGTGAAATTTCGACGTGCTATAACTTTGCCAAAAATACTCCAACCTTCATCAAACTTCTGATATATAATCACAGTCTGGCGTAGAATACATTTCCATAAAAATATTTGGAGAATTTCACAGCGCCTCCTAGTGGCGACAGAAAAGACCACTTTTACGAAATGACGTCCAGCTCGGAAAATATTGACCATATCCACCTCAAACTAGGTGGAGATGTTGTCAAGGCCTTGGTGTTGACATCTGAGAAAGAATTTCAACGTTTCATCAGAGGGCGTGGCCGTGACGGCGCGTCAAAGTCAAGCGTGCCGATTTTTTCGACGAAAAATGGAACTCCATTGACTTTTTGGCTGTGTTTCAGGCAAAAGTGTTGGGCTTTTCAATACTTTCTCAGAGCTGTCTGAAACTTCTTGTGGTAAATAGAGCAACATTATGCAAAATTCGGCTGCATAATTAATTAGGGGGCGGGCAAAATCGCTCTATAGCGCCCCCTTGAAAATTTCTTTGACGCAGCCCCACCACAGTTCTTTGACACAGAGTATGTAAACCTTAGCCGAATTTTAGATGAAGGCAATGACCTACAAAAAAGTCTCTTGGAGAATGGGCTAAAATGAACAGGAGCGAGATATTTAGGCATAAAAATCACCATTTTGCTGTTTTTGGCCGGTTGAGAAGGGATCATATTTGAACGCAACTCCTCCTAGGGATTTGTCCAATTGACTTCAAACTTAGTAGTTACGTTCATATAGACTTCCTGACTAAAAGTTATCAAAATCATGAGTTTCGATGAAACGCCGTGGCCGTGGCACTCTGTCAAATTTGACCCTTTGATACGACCATCCAAACTCCATTTGCTTTTTGCCTGTTTTATACGGCAAAAGGCGGTGTTGCTTTCATATATTCGTCAGACCTGTCTGAAACTTCTTGTGGTTGTTAAGACCGATATTATGCATCTTTCGGCTGCATAAAAACTTAGGGGCGGGGGGAACTTTTTCCCACAGCGCCCCCCTTGAACTTTTCTTTCAGGCAGCCCCGCCACAGTTTTAGACACAGAGTGATGAAACCTCATCTGAATTGTAGAGCATGGCAAGACGTACAAAAAAGTCTCTTGGAGCAATGGCCTAAAATGAACAGGATAGCGAGATATTTGAGGATGAAATCACCATTATTTGGGCCCGAGCAAAAAACCATTGTTTTTCGTTTGGACGTTTTCTTCTCCTAAATGAATCGCATTTTCGACGGCCTATATGTACTCGAAAAGTTGCGAAAAATTTGCCTACCCCCCCCAAAGTCGGGCGTAAAATTACGTATTTTGGGGGTTCTCGCACGTGGACGTATAAAAATGGCTCTACGGCGCCACCTACGTTTCGGTTGTCGGAGGAGCCCCTCGACACGCTTTGATCCGCGTGTACGAAATTTAGCGGGAGTATGTAAAGTACTGAGACGCACAAAAAAGCCTCTTGGTGACCTGGGCTATCGCCAAGCGTACGGCGTGCACTTTGTTTCAAAGTTGGCGTTTTCGTGGTTTTGGGCTCATTTTCGGGGGTCGTATTTGAACGAACTCCTCCTAGAGCTTTCATCCTATCTGTTTGAAAATTGCCGTGTGTGTTCTTAAGGCCTCGACCATAAAAAGTTATCAAAAGCGCGAGTTTCTGGATTTTACTGCGTCAGAGGGGCGGGGCCACGAATTTTGGGGTTTTACCATGAAATTTCCACGTGCTATAACTTTGCGAAAACACTACAATCTCCCCCAAACCTCTGATGTATAACGGCAGTCTGGCCTAGAATACAGTTCCATAAAAATATTTGCTGATTTTCACAGCGCCTCCCAGTGGCCAAGAAAAGATGGCTAATGTGTGTGTTCGATTGAGCGAAATGCTTTGAAAGCGGTTCGCGCGTCTTCCGACTGGTGCCTTCCGACGTGCCAGCCGTCGAGTTGCGTGGGAGTGCGAGGGCCCGTTCAACGCTGCTTGCAGCTTTTAATTTTTTTTCTTTTTCTTGCTCAAAGTAAATCGCATTTTTTGACTGCCTATATGTACTCGAAAAGTTATGAAAATTTGCCTACCCCCCCCAAAGTGGGGCGTAAAATTACGTATTTTGGGGGTCTCGCACTATGGACGACCAAAAATGGCTCTACAGCGCACCTAGGTTTCGGTTTTCAGAGGAGCCCCCGGACACGGTTTCATCCACACAGACGAAAGTTGGATGGGGAGTATGTAAGATACCGAGACGCACAAAAAAGTCCTCTTGGAGAAAATGGGCTATATTGAAGCATATGGCAGCCATTTTGTTTCAAAATTGGCGGTTTTCGTGTTTTTGGGCTCATTTTCAGGGGTCGTATTTGAACGAACTCCTCCTACAGCTTTCATCCTATCTGTTTGAAACTTGGCGTGTGTGTTCTTGAGGCCCTCGACCATGAAAAGTATCAAAATCGCGAGGTTCAGATTTACTGCGTCAGAAGGGCGGGGCCACGAAATTTGGCGTTTTGGCGTGAAATTTCCACGTGCTATAACTTTGCCAAAAATACTCCAACCTTCATCAAACTTCTGATATATGATCACAGTCTGGCCTAGAATACATTTCCATAAAAATATTTGGAGATTTTCACAGCGCCTCCTAGTGGCGACAGAAAAGACCACTTTTACGAGATGACGTCCAGCTCGGAAAATATTGACCATATCCACCTCAAACTAGTTGGAGATGTTGTCAAGGCCTTGGTGTTGACATCTGAGAAAGAATTTCAACTTGACATCAGAGGAAGTGGCCGTGACGGCGCGGCGAATATCGACGTTTCGCCATGACTGTAAATGTTGCTCTAACTTACGTGTACGTGGTCTGACCTGCCCCAAATTTCAATGGATTGATGAGATTTTCGGCCCTGAACACATCTGCATTTGAATTTTTGCGATGAGCAATAGCGCCACCTAGATACATTTAACGAAGCAGGCCTGCCACAGCGTTTCACCTACCTGTCTGAAATTTGGGCATACACGTGCACAATCACAAGGGCTACAAAAAAGTCTCTTTGGGCTCGACTGCTCGATGTAAAACGGCTCTGTAGCGCCCCTAGAAATTTTCTTTGAGGCAGCCCCGCCACAATTTTGGACATAGAATTATGAAACTCAGCCAAATTGTAGAAACCATGGCAAGACGTACAAAAATGTCTCTTGGAGCAATGGGCTAAAATTGACACGGAACGCGAGATATTTAAGAATGAAAATCCACCATTTTTAGTGCATCGTTCTGTTTGACAAGGGGGTCCTATTTGAACGAACTCCTCCTAGGGATTTCATCCAATTGACTTCAAACTTGGTAGTTTACGTTTCATATAGACTTCCTGAGTAAAAGTTATCAAAATTATGAATTTTGATGAAAGAATGTGGGCGTGGCGCTCCGTCAGATTTGACCTTGTCCCGATTCTGCCTAATGTGTGTGTTCGATTGAGCGAAATGCTTTGAAAGTGGTTCGCGCGTCTTCCGACTGGTGCCTTCCGACGTGCCAGCCGTCGAGTTGCGTGGGAGTGCGAGGGCCCGTTCAACGCTGCTTGCAGCTTTAATTTCAATTTTACTTACTTACTTTTGGTTTCAGTATGACTTCCTCATCTTATCTGCGTACATAGGATCTTTACTTTCTTCTGCTCAGTCAGCAGCTTACTGTGGCAACCTGTAAACCAGGCAAAGTAATGAATGTTACATGATTTGTGGCAACCAACTGAGAAACTCCCTTTCACTTAAGGAATTATGACATTTGGGGAAAAAAGTAACTTAAAAGTCCACATTACGTTAGAAAAAAAATATATAAAATTATTTATTTGAGATTTATATCAATATTCAACTTAAAATAAGTGCATTCAGCCCATAAAATGATTCAATGACTTTGTTTACTTTTGTTTTATCTGTTTTTATTTTTTATGCATTACTAGAAGTTCGTGAGCTGGTGATATTTTGCAGACCAAGTACTGAAATCTGACGAGGAAATATTTATTCAGAATAATTTTACAGTTATTCAATATTAATCACATGTTACCAGCTTTGAACATATCTGCGTACCTTAACCGTTCATTTTCATGTTCTGATGAGGCACAGTCTAGTTCAAGTTGGACACGTGATTCTTTCAGGAGCACAATAATGAAACTGTAACACCTCAGATGACATCTGTGTGAATGCCAACGTGGAACGTATGCTTTGAACTTTGTTCTTTTTCATTGTTTTTTTAGATATCAACTCACTTATCACTACAGATGTATGAAATAGCTGGAAATATATAATAATCCTAGTCTTTCATTAATGCGTTCCAGCAAGCACTTAAAGCAATTGTGCAACTTTTCTACCATCCATAGAATAACAGATTTTAAATTAGCCTTATAATACCTTTGTAATTGAGTGAATGGTGTTTCTGTCATTCAAACCCGCCTGTTCTTCTTGCACTCTGTAACTCTGGGCTCTGAGTGTGAGAAGCATGTTGCACACGACCATCTAACTTCACTAATTTTGGTGAAACTGAATCATATTTTATGAAGAAAACACACCTGAACATCAACATGCGCATGTAGCATGTTTCACTTCATGCACAACCACTCACTTACTGGAAACTGATGTCAGCGATACTTCATTGTGTCCTTGGATGGAAATAGACAATGAGTAAAAATTAAAGCTGCAAGCAGCGTTGAACGGGCCCTCGCACTCCCACGCAACTCGACGGCTGGCACGTCGGAAGGCACCAGTCGGAAGACACGCGAACCGCTTTCAAAGCATTTCGCTCAATCGAACACACACATTAGCCATCTTTTCTTTGGCCACTGGGAGGCGCTGTGAAAATCAGCAAATATTTTTATGGAAATGTATTCTAGGCCAGACTGCCGTTATACATCAGAGGTTTGGGGGAGATTGTAGTGTTTTCGCAAAGTTATAGCACGTGGAAATTTCATGGTAAAACCCCCAAAATTCGTGGCCCCGCCCCTCTGACGCAGTAAATCCGGAACTCACGATTTTGATAACTTTTCATGGTCGAGGCCTTAAGAACACACACGGCAAGTTTCAAACAGATAGTTTGAAAGCTCTAGGAGGAGTTCGTTCAAATACGACCCCCGAAAATGAGCCCAAAACCACGAAAACGCCAACTTTGAAACAAAGTGCACGCCGTACGCTTGGCGATAGCCCAGGTCACCAAGAGGCTTTTTTGTGCATCTCAGTACTTTACATACTCCCGCTAAATTTCGTACACGCGGATCAAAGCGTGTCGAGGGGCTCCTCCGACAACCGAAACGTAGGTGGCGCCGTAGAGCCATTTTTATACGTCCACGTGCGAGACCCCCAAAATACGTAATTTTACGCCCGACTTTGGGGGGGTAGGCAAATTTTCGCAACTTTTCGAGTACATATAGGCCGTCGAAAATGCGATTCATTTAGGAGAAGAAAACGTCCAAACGAAAAACAATGGTTTTTTTGCTCGGGGCCCAAATAATGGTGATTTTCATCCTCAAATATCTCGCTTCCTGTTCATTTTAGGCCATTGCTCCAAGAGACTTTTTTGTACGTCTTGCCATGCTCTACAATTCAGATGAGGTTTCATCACTCTGTGTCTAAAACTGTGGGCGGGGCTGCCTGAAAGAAAAGTTCAAGGGGGCGCTGTGGGAAAAAGTTGCCCCTTGCCCCTAGGTTTTTTATGCAGCCGAAAGATGCAGAATATCGGTCTTAACAACCACAAGAAGTTTCAGACAGGTCTGACGAAATATATGAAAGCAACACCGCCTTTGCCGTATAAAACAGGCAAAAGCAAATGGAGTTTGGAGGTCGTATCAAAGGGTCAAATTTGACGGAGTGCCACGGCCACGGCGTTTCATCGAAACTCATGATTTTGATAACTTTTAGTCAGGAAGTCTATATGAACGTAACTACCAAGTTTGAAGTCAATTGGACAAAATCCCTGGGAGGAGTTCGTTCAAATATGATCCCTTCTCAACCGGCCAAAACAGCAAAAATGGTGATTTTCATGCCTAAATATCTCGCTTCCTGATAATTTTAGCCCATTTTTCCAAGAGACTTTTTTGTAGGTCATGCCTTCATCTGCAATTCGGCTAAGGTTTCATAATTCTGTGTCCAAAGCTGTGGTGGGGCTGCGTCAAAGAAATTTTCAAGGGGGCGCTATAGAGCGATTTTGCCCCGCCCCCTAATTAATTATGCAGCCGAATTTTGCATAGTGTTGCTCTTATTTACCACAAGAAGTTTCAGACAGCACTGACAAAGTATTTAAAAGCCCAACACTTTTGCCTGAAAGACAGCCAAAAAGTCAATGGAGTTCCATTTTTCGTCGAAAAAATCGGCACATTTGACTTTGACACGCCGTCACGGATACGCCCTTTGATCTAACGTTGAAATTATTTCTCAGATGTCAACTCCAAAGCCTTGACAACATCCACACCTAGTTTGAGGTGGATATGGTCAATATTTTCCGAGCTGGACGACATCTCGTAAAAGTGGTCTTTTCTGTCGCCACTAGGAGGCGCTGTGAATATCACCAAATATTTATATGGAAATGTATTCCAGGCCAGACTACCATTATACATCCGAGGTTTGGTGACGATTGGAGTGTTTTTCGCAAAGTTATAGCACGTCGAAAATTCACGCCAAAACGCCAAATTTCGTGGCCCCGCCCTTCTGACGCAGTATATCTGAACCTCACGATTTTGATAACTTTTCATGGTCGGGGCCTCAAGAACACACACGCCAAGTTTCAAACAAATAGGATGAAAGCTCTAGGAGGAGTTCGTTAAAATACGACCCCTGAAAATGACCCCAAAAACACAAAAACAGCAACTTTGAAACAAAATGGTCGCCGTACGCTTCGCGATAGCCCGGATCACCAAGAGACTTTTTTGTGCGGCTCGGTATCTTACATAATCCCGCTAAATTTCGTACACGTGGATGAAACCGTGTCCGGGGGCTACTCCGAAAACCGAAACCTAGGTGGCGCCGTAGAGCCATTTTTGGTCATCCATGTGCGAGACCCCCAAAATACGTAATTTTACACCCGACTTTGGGGGGTAGGCAAATTTTCGCAACTTTTCGAGTACATATAGACAGTCGAAAATGCGATTTTACTTTAGGAAGAATAAGAAAAAGGAGAATAAAAAAAAAATTAAAGCTGCAAGCAGCGTTGAACGGGCCCTCGCACTCCCACGCAACTCGACGGCTGGCACGTCGGAAGGCACCAGTCGGAAGACGCGCGAACCGCTTTCAAAGCATTTCGCTCAATCGAACACACACATTAGCCATCTTTTTTTGGCCACTGGGAGGCGCTGTGAAAATCAGCAAATATTTTTATGGAAATGTATTCTAGGCCAGACTGCCGTTATACATCAGAGGTTTGGGGGAGATTGTAGTGTTTTTCGCAAAGTTATAGCACGTGGAAATTTCATGGTAAAACCCCAAAATTCGTGGCCCCGCCCCTCTGACGCAGTAAATCCGGAACTCACGGTTTTGATAACTTTTCATGGTCGAGGCCTTAAGAACACACACGGCAAGTTTCAAACAGATAGGATGAAAGCTCTAGGAGGAGTTCGTTCAAATACGACCCCCGAAAATGAGCCCAAAACCACGAAAACGCCAACTTTGAAACAAAGTGCACGCCGTACGCTTGCCGATAGCCCGGGTCACCAAGAGGCTTTTTTGTGCGTCTCAGTACTTTACATACTCCCGCTAAATTTCGTACACGCGGATCAAAGCGTGTCGAGGGGCTCCTCCGACAACTGAAACGTAGGTGGCGCCGTAGAGCCATTTTTATAAGTCCACGTGCGAGACCCCCAAAATACGTAATTTTACGCCCGACTTTGGGGGGGTAGGCAAATTTTCGCAACTTTTCGAGTACATATAGGCCGTCGAAAATGCGATTCATTTAGGAGAAGAAAACGTCCAAACGAAAAACAATGGTTTTTTGCTCGGGCCCAAATAATGGTGATTTTCATCCTCAAATATCTCGCTTCCTGTTCATTTTAGGCCATTGCTCCAAGAGACTTTTTTGTACGTCTTGCCATGCTCTACAATTCAGATGAGGTTTCATCACTCTGTGTCTAAAACTGTGGCGGGGCTGCCTGAAAGAAAAGTTCAAGGGGGCGCTGTGGGAAAAAGTTACCCCCCCGCCCCTAAGTTTTTTATGCAGCCGAAAGATGCATAATATCGGTCTTAACAACCACAAGAAGTTTCAGACAGGTCTGACGAAATATATGAAAGCAACAACCGCCTTTGCCGTATAAAACAGCCAAAAAGCAAATGGAGTTTGGAGGTCGTATCAAAGGGTCAAATTTGACGGAGTGCCACGGCCACGGCGTTTCATCGAAACTCATGATTTTGATAACTTTTAGTCAGGAAGTCTATATGAACGTAACTACCAAGTTTGAAGTCAATTGGACAAAATCCCTGGGAGGAGTTCGTTCAAATATGATCCCTTCTCAACCGGCCAAAACAGCAAAAATGGTGATTTTCATGACTAAATATCTCGCTTCCTGATAATTTTAGCTCATTTCTCTAAGAGACTTTTTTGTAGGTCATGCCTTCATCTGCAATTCGGCTAAGGTTTCATAATTCTGTGTCCAAAGCTGTGGTGGGGCTGCGTCAAAGAAATTTTCAAGGGGGCGCTATAGAGCGATTTTGCCCCGCCCCCTAATTAATTATGCAGCCGAATTTTGCATAATGTTGCTCTTATTTACCACAAGAAGTTTCAGATAGCTCTGACAAAGTATTTAAAAGCCCAACACTTTTGCCTGAAACACAGCCAAAAAGTCAATGGAGTTCCATTTTTCGTTGAAAAAATCGGCACGCTTGACTTTGACGCGCCGTCACGGCTACGCCCTTTAATCTAACGTTGAAATTATTTCTCAGATGTCAACACCAAGGCCTTGACAATAACTCCAACTAGTTTGAGGTGGATATGGTCAATATTTTCCAAGCTGGACGTCATTTCGTAAAAGTGGTCTTTTCTGTCGCCACTAGGAGGCGCTGTGAAAATCTCCAAATATTTTTATAGAAATGTATTCTAGGCCAGACTGTGATTATATATCAGAAGTTTGATGAAGGTTGGAGTATTTTTGGCAAAGTTATAGCACGTCGAAATTTCACGCCAAAACGCCAAATTTCGTGGCCCCGCCCCTCTGACGCAGTAAATCTGAACCTCACGATTTTGATAACTTTTCATGGTCGAGGCCTTAAGAACACACACGCCAAGTTTCAAACAGATAGGATGAAAGCTGTAGGAGGAGTACGTTCAAATACGACCCCTGAAATGACCGAAAACGCCAACTTTGAAACAAAATGGCCGCCATACGCTTCGATATAGCCCGGGTCACTTAGAGACTTTTTTGTGCGGCTCGGTATCTTACATACTCCCGCTAAATTTCGTACACGTGGATGAAACCATGTCCGGGGGCTGCTCCGAAAACTGAAACTAGGTGGCGCCGTAGAGCCATTTTTGTTCGTCCATGTGCGAAACCCCCAAAATACGTAATTTTACGCCCGACTTTGGGGGGGTAGGCAAATTTTCGCAACTTTTCGAGTACATATAGGCAGTCTAAAATGCGATTTACTTTTAGGAAAAACGAGAAAAAAAATAATAAATTAAAGCTGCAAGCAGCGTTGAACGGGCCCTCGCACTCCCACGCAACTCGACGGCTGGCACGTCGGAAGGCATCTGTCGGAAGACGCGCGAACCGCTTTCAAAGCATTTCGCTCAATCGAACACACACATTAGCCATCTTTTCTTTGGCCACTGGGAGGCGCTGTGAAAATCAGCAAATATTTTTATGGAAATGTATTCTAGGCCAGACTGCCGTTATACATCAGAGGTTTGGGGGAGATTGTAGTGTTTTTCGCAAAGTTATAGCACGTGGAAATTTCATGGTAAAACCCCAAAATTCGTGGCCCCGCCCCTCTGACGCAGTAAATCCGGAACTCACGATTTTGATAACTTTTCATGGTCGAGGCCTTAAGAACACACACGGCAAGTTTCAAACAGATAGGATGAAAGCTCTAGGAGGAGTTCGTTCAAATATGACCCCCGAAAATGAGCCCAAAACCACGAAAACGCCAACTTTGAAACAAAGTGCACGCCGTACGCTTGACGATAGCCCAGGTCACCAAGAGGCTTTTTTGTGCGTCTCAGTACTTTACATACTCCCGCTAAATTTCGTACACGTGGATGAAACCGTGTCCGGGGGCTCCTCCGACAACCGAAACGTAGGTGGCGCCGTAGAGCCATTTTTATACGTCCACGTGCGAGACCCCCAAAATACGTAATTTTACGCCCGACTTTGGGGGGGTAGGCAAATTTTCACAACTTTTCGAGTACATATAGGTCGTTGAAAATGCGATTCATTTAGGAGAAGAAAACGTCCAAACGAAAAACAATGGTTTTTTGCTCGGGCCCAAATAATGGTGATTTTCATCCTCAAATATCTCGCTTCCTGTTCATTTTAGGCCATTGCTCCAAGAGACTTTTTTGTACGTCTTGCCATGCTCTACAATTCAGATGAGGTTTCATCACTCTGTGTCTAAAACTGTGGCGGGGCTGCCTGAAAGAAAAGTTCAAGGGGGCGCTGTGGGAAAAAGTTCCCCCCCGCCCCTAAGTTTTTTATGCAGCCGAAAGATGCATAATATCGGTCTTAACAACCACAAGAAGTTTCAGACAGGTCTGACGAAATATATGAAAGCAACACCGCCTTTGCCGTATAAAACAGGCCAAAAAGCAAATGGAGTTTGGAGGTCGTATCAAAGGGTCAAATTTGACGGAGTGCCACGGCCACGCCGTTTCATCGAAACTCATGATTTTGATAACTTTTAGTCAGGAAGTCTATATGAACGTAACTACCAAGTTTGAAGTCAATTGGACAAAATCCCTGGGAGGAGTTCGTTCAAATATGATCCCTTCTCAACCGGCCAAAACAGCAAAAATGGTGATTTTCATGCCTAAATATCTCGCTTCCTGATAATTTTAGCCCATTTTCTCCAAGAGACTTTTTTGTAGGTCATGCCTTCATCTGCAATTCGGCTAAGGTTTCATAATTCTGTGTCCAAAATTGTGGCGGGGGCAGCCTCAAAGAAAAATTCAAGGGGGCGCTATGGAGCTATTTCGCCCCGCCCCCTACTTATATATGCAGCCGATCTTTGCATCTTTTTGGTCTTAATAACCACGAGAAGTTTCAGACAGCTCTGACAAAACATATGAAAGCACCACAGCATGTGCTTAAAAAACAGCCAAAAAGTAAAAGGAATTCGAATGTTGGATCAAATTTGATGGTGCGCCACGCCCACATTCTTTCATCAAAATTCATGATTTTGATAACTTTAACTCAGGAAGTCTATATGAACGTAACTACCAAGTTTGAAGTCAATTAGACAAAATCCCTAGGAGGAGTTCGTTCAAATAGGACCCCTTGTCAACCAGAACGATGAACTAAAAATGGTGATTTTCATTATTAAATATCTCGCTTCCTGTTCATTTTAGGCCATTGCTCCAAGAGACTTTTTTGTAGGTCTTGCCAGGTTCTACAATTCGGCTGAGGTTTCATAATTCTGTGTCCAAAACTGTGGCGGGGCTGCATCAAAGAAAAATTCAAGGGGGCGCTATAGAGCGATTTTGCCCCGCCCCCTAATTAATTATGCAGCCGACTTTTGTAACTTTTTGTTCTTAACAACCTCAAGAAGTTTCAGACAGCTCTGACAAAATATATGAAAGCACCACTGCTTGAGATTAAAAAACAGCCAAAAAGTCAAAGGAGTTCGGATGTTGAATCAAAGGGTGAAATTTAATGGAGCGCCACGCCCACATTCTTTCATCAAAATTCATGATTTTGATAACTTTTAGTCAGGAAGTCTATATGAACACATCTACCAAGTTTGAAGTCAATTGGATAAAATCCCTCGGAGGAGTTCGTTCAAATGTGACCCCTTCTCAACCGCCCAAAACAGCAAAAATGGTGATTTTCATGCCTAAATATCTCACTTCCTGTTAATTTTAGCCCATTTCTCCAAGAGACTTTTTTGTAGGTCATGCCTTCATCTGCAATTCGGCTAAGGTTTCATAATTCTGTGTCCAAAGCTGTGGTGGGGCTGCGTCAAAGAAATTTTCAAGGGGGCGCTATAGAGCGATTTTGCCCCGCCCCCTAATTAATTATGCAGCCGAATTTTGCATAATATTGCTCTTATTTACCACAAGAAGTTTCAGACAGCTCTGACAAAGTATTTAAAAGCCCAACACTTTTGCCTGAAAATCAGCCAAAAAGTCAATGGAGTTCCATTTTTCGTCGAAAAAATCGGCACGCTTGACTTTGACCGCGCCGTCACGGCCACGCCCTCTGATGAAACGTTGAAATTATTTCTCAGATGTCAAGACCAAGGCCTTGACAACATCTACACCTAGTTTGACGTGGATATGGTCAATATTTTCCGAGCTGGACGTCATTTCGTAAAAGTAGTCTTTTCTGTCGCCACTAGGAGGCGCTGTGAAATTCTCCAAATATTTTTATGGAAATGTATTCTAGGCCAGACTGTGATTATATATCAGAAGTTTGATGAAGGTTGGAATATTTTTGGCAAAGTTATAGCACGTCGAAATTTCACGCCAAAACGCCAAATTTCGTGGCCCCGCCCCTCTGATGCAGTAAATCTGAACCTCACGATTTTGAGAACTTTTCATGGTCGAGGCCTTAAGAATACACACGCCAAGTTTCAAACAGATAGGATGAAAGCTGTAGGAGGAGTTCGTTCAAATACGACCCCTGAAAATGACCCCAAAAACACGAAAACGGCAACTTTGAAACAAAGTGCCCGCCGTACGCTTCGCCGTAGCCCGGGTCACCAAGAGACTTTTTTGTGCGACCTGGGATGTTACATACTCCCGCTAAATTTCGTACACGTGGATGAAACCGTGTCGAGGGGCTCCTCCAACAACCGAAACGTAGGTGGCGCCGTAGAGCCATTTTTGTTCGTCCATGTGTGAGACCCCCAAAATACGTAATTTTACGCCCCACTTTGGGGGGGTAGGCAAATTTTCGCAACTTTTCGAGTACATATAGGCAGTCGAAATGCGATTTACTTAGGAAAAAAAGAGATTTAATATAAAAAAAATAAAAATAAAAACTTTGAACAAAGGCCCGCACAAAGAGAAAAAACAATAGGGAATTAAAATAATTAAAGCTGCAAGCAGCGTTGAACGGGCCTCGCACTCCCACGCAACTCGACGGCTGGCACGTCGGAAGGCACCAGTCGGAAACGTGCGCGAACCTTTTTCAAAGCATTTCGCTCAATTCGAACACACACATTAGCCAGAATCGGGACAAGGTCAAATCTGACGGAGCGCCACGCCCACATTCTTTCATCAAAATTCATAATTTTGATAACTTTTACTCATGAAGTCTATATGAATGTAACTACCAAGTTTGAAGTCAATTGGACAAAATCCCTAGGAGGAGTTCGTTCAAATAGGACCCCTTGTCCACCAGAGCGATGCCCTAAAAATGGTGATTTTCATTGTTAAATATCTCGCTTCCTGTTAATTGTAGCCCATTTCTCCAAGAGACTTTTTTGTAGGTCATGTCTTCATCTGCAATTCGGCTAAGGTTTCATAATTCTATGTATAAAACTGTGGCAGGGCTGCATCAAAGAAAAATTCAAGGGGGCGCTATAGAGCGGTTTCGCCCCGCCCCCTAATTAATTATGCAACCGAATTTTGCATCTTTTTGGTCTTAATAACCACGAGAAGTTTCAGACTGCTCTGACAAAACATATGAAAACACCACAGCTTGTGCTTAAAAAACAGCCAAAAAGTAAAAGGAATTCGAATGTTGGATCAAATTTGATGGTGCGCCACGCCCACATTCTTTCATCAAAATTCATGATTTTGATAACTGTAACTCAGGAAGTCTATATGAACGTAACTACCAAGTTTGAAGTCAATTGGACAAAATCCCTAGGAGGAGTTCGTTCAAATAGGACCCCTTGTCAACCAGAACGATGCACTAAAAATGGTGATTTTCATTCTTAAATATCTCGCTTCCTGTTCATTTTAGCCCATTGCTCCAAGAGACTTTTTTGTAGGTCTTGCCATGCTGTACAATTCGGCTGAGGTTTCATAATTCTGTGTCCAAAACTGTGGCGGGGCTGCCTTAAAGAAAAATTCAAGGGGGCGCTATAGAGCGGTTTCGCCCCGCCCCCTAATTACATATGCAGCCGACTTTTGGAACTTTTTGTCCTTAATAACCACAAGAAGTTTCAGACAGCTCTGACAAAATATATGAAAGCACCACAGCTTGTGATTAAAAAACAGCCAAAAAGTCAAAGGAGTTCGGATGTTAAATCAAAGGGTGAAATTTAATGGAGTGCCACGCCCACATTCTTTCATCAAAATTCATAATTTTGATAACTTTTACTCAGGAAGTCTATATGAACGTAACTACCAAGTTTGAAGTCAATTGGACAAAATCCCTAGGAGGAGTTCGTTCAAATATGACCCCTTCTCAACCGGCCAAAACAGCAAAAATGGTGATTTTCATGCCTAAATATCTCGCTTCCTGTTGAGTTTAGCCCATTTCTCCAAGAGACTTTTTTGTAGGTCATGCCTTCATCTGCAAATTCGGCTAAGGTTTCATAATTCTGTGTATAAAACTGTGGCGGGGCTGCCTCAAAGAAAAATTTCAAGGGGGCGCTATAGAGCGATTTTGCCCCGCCCCCTAATTAATTATGCAGCCGAATTTTGCATAATGTTGCTCTTATTTACCACAAGAAGTTTCAGACAGCTCTGACAAAGTATTAAAAAGCCCAACACTTTGCCTGAAACACAGCCAAAAAGTCAATGGAGTTCCATTTTTCGTCGAAAAAATCGGCACGCTTGACTTTGACGCGCCGTCACGGCCACGCCCTCTGATGAAACGTTGAAATTATTTCTCAGATGTCAAGACCAAGGCCTTGACAACATCCACACCTAATTTGAGGTGGATATGGTCAATATTTTGCGAGCTGGACGTCATTTCGTAAAAGTGGTCTTTTCTGTCGCCACTAGGAGGCGCTGTGAAATTCTCCAAATATTTTTATGGAAATGTATTCTAGGCCAGACTGTGATTATATATCAGAAGTTTGATGAAGGTTGGAGTATTTTTGGCAAAGTTATAGCACGTCGAAATTTCACGCCAAAACGCCAAATTTCGTGGCCCCGCCCCTCTGACGCAGTAAATCTGAACCTCACGATTTTGATAACTTTTCATGGTCGAAGCCTTAAGAACACACACGCCAAGTTTCAAACAGATAGGATGAAAGCTGTAGGAGGAGTTTGTTCAAATACGACCCCTGAAAATGACCCCAAAAACACGAAAACGCCAACTTTGAAACAAAGTGCCCGCCGTACGCTTCACCATAGCCCGGGTCACCAAGAGACTTTTTTTTGCGGCCTGGGATGTTACATACTCCCGCTAAATTTCGTACACGTGGATGAAACCGTGTCCAGGGGCTCCTCCGACAACCGAAACGTAGGTGGCGCCGTAGAGCCATTTTTGTTCGTCCATGTGTGAGACCCCCAAAATACGTAATTTTTCGCCCGACTTTGGGGGGGTAGGCAAATTTTTGTAACTTTTCGAGTACATATAGGCAGTCGAAAATGCGATTCATTTCGCGGAAGAATAAGAAAAAAAAAAAAAAAATTAAAGCTGCAAGCAGCGTTGAACGGGCCCTCGCACTCCCATGCAACTCGACGGCTGGCACATCGGAAGGCACCAGTCGGAAGACGCGCGAACCGCTTTCAAAGCATTTCGCTCAATCGAACACACACATTAGCCATCTTTTCTTTGGCCACTGGGAGGCGCTGTGAAAATCAGCAAATATTTTTATGGAAATGTATTCTAGGCCAGACTGCCGTTATACATCAGAGGTTTGGGGGAGATTGTAGTGTTTTTCGCAAAGTTATAGCACGTGGAAATTTCATGGTAAAACCCCAAAATTCGTGGCCCCGCCCCTCTGACGCAGTAAATCCGGAACTCACGATTTTGATAACTTTTCATGGTCGAGGCCTTAAGAACACACACGGCAAGTTTCAAACAGATAGGATGAAAGCTCTAGGAGGAGTTCGTTCAAATACGACCCCCGAAAATGAGCCCAAAACCACGAAAACGCCAACTTTGAAACAAAGTGCACGCCGTACGCTTGGCGATAGCCCAGGTCACCAAGAGGCTTTTTTGTGCGTCTCAGTACTTTACATACTCCCTCTAAATTTCGTACACGCGGATCAAAGCGTGTCGAGGGGCTCCTCCGACAACCGAAACGTAGGTGGCGCCGTAGAGCCATTTTTATACGTCCACGTGCGAGACCCCCAAAATACGTAATTTTACGCCCGACTTTGGGGGGGTAGGCAAATTTTCAGCAACTTTTCGAGTACATATAGGCCGTCGAAAATGCGATTCATTTAGGAGAAGAAAACGTCCAAACGAAAAACAATGGTTTTTTGCTCGGGCCCAAATAATGGTGATTTTCATCCTCAAATATCTCGCTTCCTGTTCATTTTAGGCCATTGCTCCAAGAGACTTTTTTGTACGTCTTGCCATGCTCTACAATTCAGATGAGGTTTCATCACTCTGTGTCTAAAACTGTGGCGGGGCTGCCTGAAAGAAAAGTTCAAGGGGGCGCTGTGGGAAAAAGTTCCCCCCCGCCCCTAGGTTTTTTATGCAGCCGAAAGATGCATAATATCGGTCTTAACAACCACAAGAAGTTTCAGACAGGTCTGACGAAATATATGAAAGCAACACCGCCTTTGCCGTATAAAACAGCCAAAAAGCAAATGGAGTTTGGAGGTCGTATCAAAGGGTCAAATTTGACGGAGTGCCACGGCCACGGCGTTTCATCGAAACTCATGATTTTGATAACTTTTAGTCAGGAAGTCTATATGAACGTAACTACCAAGTTTGAAGTCAATTGGACAAAATCCCTAGGAGGAGTTCGTTCAAATATGACCCTTCTCAACCGGCCAAAACAGCAAAAATGGTGATTTTCATGCCTAAATATCTCGCTTCCTGATAATTTTAGCCCATTTCTCCAAGAGACTTTTTTGTAGGTCATGCCTTCATCTGCAATTCGGCTAAGGTTTCATAATTCTGTGTCCAAAGCTGTGGTGGGGCTGCGTCAAAGAAATTTTCAAGGGGGCGCTATAGAGCGATTTTGCCCCGCCCCCTAATTAATTATGCAGCCGAATTTTGCATAATGTTGCTCTTATTTACCACAAGAAGTTTCAGACAGCTCTGACAAAGTATTTAAAAGCCCAACACTTTTGCCTGAAACACAGCCAAAAAGTCAATGGAGTTCCATTTTTCGTCGAAAAAATCGGCACGCTTGACTTTGACGCGCCGTCACGGCTACACGCCCTTTGATCTAACGTTGAAATTCTTTCTCAGATGTCAAGACCAAGGCCTTGACAACATCTACACCTAGTTTGAGGTGGAATATGGTCAATATTTTGCGAGCTGGGACGTCATTTCGTAAAAGTGGTCTTTTCTGTCGCCACTAGGAGGCGCTGTGAAATTCTCCAAATATTTTTATGGAAATGTATTCTAGGCCAGACTGTGATTATATATCAGAAGTTTGATGAAGGTTGGAGTATTTTTGGCAAAGTTATAGCACGTCGAAATTTCACGCCAAAACGCCAAATTTCGTGGCCCCGCCCCTCTGACGCAGTAAATCTGAAACCTCACGATTTTGATAACTTTTCATGGTCGAGGCCTTAAGAACACACACGCCAAGTTTCAAACAGATAGGATGAAAGCTGTAGGAGGAGTTCGTTCAAATACGACCCCTGAAAATGACCCCAAAAACACGAAAACGCCAACTTTGAAACAAAGTGCCCGCCGTACGCTTTCGCCGTAGCCCGGGTCACCAAGAGACTTTTTTGTGCGGCCTGGGATGTTACATACTCCCGCTAAATTTCATACACGTGGATGAGACCGTGTCCGGGGGCTCCTCCGACAACCGAAAACATAGGTGGCGCCGTAGAGCCATTTTATCGTCCATGTGCGAGACCCCCAAAATACGTAATTTTACACCCGACTTTGGGGGGGTAGGCAAATTTTCGCAACTTTTCGAGTACATATAGGCAGTCGAAAATGCGATTTTACTTGGGGAAGAAAAAGAAAAAAAATAATAAATTAAAGCTGCAAGCAGCGTTGAACGGGCCCTCGCACTCCCACGCAACTCGACGGCTGGCACGTCGGAAGGCACCAGTCGGAAGACACGCGAACCGCTTTCAAAGCATTTCGCTCAATCGAACACACACATTAGCCATCTTTTCTTTGGCCACTGGGAGGCGCTGTGAAAATCAGCAAATATTTTTATGGAAATGTATTCTAGGCCAGACTGCCGTTATACATCAGAGGTTTGGGGGAGGAGATTGTAGTGTTTTTCGCAAAGTTATAGCACGTGGAAATTTCATGGTAAAACCCCAAAATTCGTGGCCCCGCCCCTCTGACGCAGGTAAATCCGGAACTCACGATTTTGATAACTTTTCATGGTCGAGGCCTTAAGAACACACACGGCAAGTTTCAAACAGATAGTTTGAAAGCTCTAGGAGGAGTTCGTTCAAATACGACCCCCGAAAATGAGCCCAAAACCACGAAAACGCCAACTTTGAAACAAAGTGCCCGCCGTACGCTTGGCGATAGCCCAGGTCACCAAGAGGCTTTTTTGTGCGTCTCAGTACTTTACATACTCCCGCTAAATTTCGTACACGCGGATCAAAGCGTGTCGAGGGGCTCCTCCGACAACCGAAACGTAGGTGGCGCCGTAGAGCCATTTTTATACGTCCACGTGCGAGACCCCCAAAATACGTAATTTTACGCCCGACTTTGGGGGGGTAGGCAAATTTTCGCAACTTTTCGAGTACATATAGGCCGTCGAAAATGCGATTCATTTAGGAGAAGAAAACGTCCAAACGAAAAACAATGGTTTTTTGCTCGGGCCCAAATAATGGTGATTTTCATCCTCAAATATCTCGCTTCCTGTTCATTTTAGGCCATTGCTCCAAGAGACTTTTTTGTACGTCTTGCCATGCTCTACAATTCAGATGAGGTTTCATCACTCTGTGTCTAAAACTGTGGCGGGGCTGCCTGAAAGAAAAGTTCAAGGGGGCGCTGTGGGAAAAAGTTCCCCCCCGCCCCTAGGTTTTTTATGCAGCCGAAAGATGCATAATATCGGTCTTAACAACCACAAGAAGTTTCAGACAGGTCTGACGAAATATATGAAAGCAACACCGCCTTTGCCGTATAAAACAGCCAAAAAGCAAATGGAGTTTGGAGGTCGTATCAAAGGGTCAAATTTGACAGAGTGCCACGGCCACGCCGTTTCATCGAAACTCATGATTTTGATAACTTTTACTCAGGAAGTCTATATGAACGTAACTACCAAGTTTGAAGTCAATTGGACAAAATCCCTAGGAGGAGTTCGTTCAAATATGACCCCTTCTCAACCGGCCAAAACAGCAAAAATGGTGATTTTCATGCCTAAATATCTCGCTTCCTGATAATTTTAGCCCATTTCTCCAAGAGACTTTTTTGTAGGTCATGCCTTCATCTGCAATTCGGCTAAGGTTTCATAATTCTGTGTCCAAAGCTGTGGTGGGGCTGCGTCAAAGAAATTTTCAAGGGGGCGCTATAGAGCGATTTTGCCCCGCCCCCTAATTATTTATGCAGCCGAATTTTGCATAGTGTTGCTCTTATTTACCACAAGAAGTTTCAGACAGCTCTGACAAAGTATTTAAAAGCCCAACACTTTTGCCTGAAACACAGCCAAAAAGTCAATGGAGTTCCATTTTTCGTCGAAAAAATCGGCACGCTTGACTTTGACGCGCCGTCACGGCTACACCCTTTGATCTAACGTTGAAATTCTTTCTCAGATGTCAACCCCAAGGCCTTGACAACATCTTCAACTAGTTTGAGGTGGATATGGTCAATATTTTGCGAGCTGGACGTCATTTCGTAAAAGTGGTGTTTTCTGTCGCCATTAGGAGGCGCTGTGAAAATCTCCAAATATTTTTATGGAAATGTATTCTAGGCCAGACTGTGATTATATATCAGAAGTTTGATGAAGGTTGGAGTATTTTTGGCAAAGTTATAGCACGTCGAAATTTCACGCCAAAACGCCAAATTTCGTGGCCCCGCCCCTCTGACGCAGTAAATCTGAACCTCACGCTTTTGATAACTTTTCATGGTCGAGGCCTTAAGAACACACACGCCAAGTTTCAAATAAATAGGATGAAAGCTCTAGGAGAAGTTCGTTCAAATACGACCCCTGAAAACGACCCCAAAAACACGAAAACGCCAACTTTGAAACAAAGTGCCCGCCGTACGCTTTGCCGTAGCCTGGGTCACCAAGAGACTTTTTTGTGCGGCCTGGGATGTTACATACTCCCGCTAAATTTCGTAGCACGTGGATGAAACCGTGTCCAGGGGCTCCTCCTACAACCGAAAACGTAGGTGGCGCCGTAGAGCCATTTTTGTTCCGTCCATGTGCGAGACCCCCAAAATACGTAATTTTACGCCCCACTTTGGGGGGGTAGGCAAATTTTCGCAACTTTTTGAGTGCATATAGGCAGTCGAAAATGCGATTTTACTTGGGGAAGAAAAAGAAAAAAAATAATAAAAATTAAAGCTGCAAGCAGCGTTGAACGGGCCCTCGCACTCCCACGCAACTCGACGGCTGGCACGTCGGAAGGCACCAGTCGGAAGACGCGCGAACCGCTTTCAAAGCATTTCGCTCAATCGAACACACACATTAGCCATCTTTTCTTTGGCCACTGGGAGGCGCTGTGAAAATCAGCAAATATTTTTATGGAAACTGTATTCTAGGCCAGACTGCCGTTATACATCAGAGGTTTGGGGGAGATTGTAGTGTTTTTCGCAAAGTTATAGCACGTGGAAATTTCATGGTAAAACCCCAAAATTCGTGGCCCCGCCCCTCTGACGCAGTAAATCCGGAACTCGCGCTTTTGATAACTTTTCATGGTCGAGGCCTTAAGAACACACACGGCAAGTTTCAAACAGATAGGATGAAAGCTCTAGGAGGAGTTCGTTCAAATACGACCCCCGAAAATGAGCCCAAAACCACGAAAACGCCAACTTTGAAACAAAGTGCACGCCGTACGCTTGGCGATAGCCCAGGTCACCAAGAGGCTTTTTTGTGCGTCTCAGTACTTTACATACTCCCGCTAAATTTCGTACACGCGGATCAAAGCGTGTCGAGGGGCTCCTCCGACAACCGAAACGTAGGTGGCGCCGTAGAGCCATTTTTATACGTCCACGTGCGAGACCCCCAAAATACGTAATTTTACGCCCGACTTTGGGGGGGGTAGGCAAATTTTCGCAACTTTTCGAGTACATATAGGCCGTCGAAAATGCGATTCATTTAGGAGAAGAAAACGTCCAAACGAAAAACAATGGTTTTTTGCTCGGGCCCAAATAATGGTGATTTTCATCCTCAAATATCTCGCTTCCTGTTCATTTTAGGCCATTGCTCCAAGAGACTTTTTTGTACGTCTTGCCATGCTCTACAATTCAGATGAGGTTTCATCACTCTGTGTCTAAAACTGTGGCGGGGCTGCCTGAAAGAAAAGTTCAAGGGGGCGCTGTGGGAAAAAGTTCCCCCCCGCCCCTAGGTTTTTTATGCAGCCGAAAGATGCATAATATCGGTCTTAACAACCACAAGAAGTTTCAGACAGGTCTGACGAAATATATGAAAGCAACACCGCCTTTGCCGTATAAAACAGCCAAAAAGCAAATGGAGTTTGGAGGTCGTATCAAAGGGTCAAATTTGATGGAGCGCCACGGCCACGCCGTTTCATCGAAACTCATGATTTTGATAACTTTTAGTCAGGAAGTCTATATGAACGTAACTACCAAGTTTGAAGTCAATTGGACAAAATCCCTAGGAGGAGTTCGTTCAAATATGAACCCTTCTCAACCGGCCAAAACAGCAAAAATGGTGATTTTCATGCCTAAATATCTCGCTTCCTGATAATTTTAGCCCATTTCTCCAAGAGACTTTTTTGTAGGTCATGTCTTCATCTGCAATTCGGCTAAGGTTTCATAATTCTGTGTCCAAAACTGTGGTGGGGCTGCGTCAAAGAAATTTTCAAGGGGGCGCTATAGAGCGATTTTGCCCCGCCCCCTAATTAATTATGCAGCCGAATTTTGCATAATGTTGCTCTTATTTACCACAAGAAGTTTCAGACAGCTCTGACAAAGTATCTGAAAGCCCAACACTTTTGCCTGAAACACAGCCAAAAAGTAAATGGAGTTCCATTTTTCGTCGAAAAAATCGGCACGCTTGACTTTGACGCGCCGTCACGGCCACGCCCTCTGATGAAACGTTGAAATTCTTTCTCAGATGTCAAGACCAAGGCCTTGACAACATCTCCACCTAGTTTGAGGTGGATATGGTCAATATTTTGCGAGCTGGACGTCATTTCGTAAAAGTGGTCTTTTCTGTCGCCACTAGGAGGCGCTGTGAAAATCCCCAAATATTTTTATGGAAATGTATTCTAGGCCAGACTGTGATTATATATCAGAAGTTTGATGAAGGTTGGAGTATTTTTGGCAAAGTTATAGCACGTCGAAATTTCACGCCAAAACGCCAAATTTCGTGGCCCCGCCCCTCTGACGCAGTAAATCTGAACCTCACGATTTTGATAAGTTTTCATGGTCGAGGCCTCAAGAACACACACGCCAAGTTTCAAACAGATAGGATGAAAGCTGTAGGAGGAGTTCGTTCAAATACGACCCCTGAAAATGACCCCAAAAACACGAAAACGCCAACTTTGAAACAAAGTGCCCGCCGTACGCTTCGCCGTAGCCCGGGTCACCAAGAGACTTTTTTGTGCGGCCTGGATGTTACATACTCCCGCTAAATTTCGTACACGTGGATGAAACCGTGTCGAGGGGCTCCTCCGACAATCGAAACGTAGGTGGCGCCGTAGAGCCATTTTTGTCCGTCCATGTGCGAGACCCCCCAAAATATGTCAATTTACGCCCCACTTTGGGGGGGTAGGCAAATTTTCGCAACTTTTCGAGTACATATAGGCAGTCGAAAATGCGATTTTACTTGATTAAGCATAAGAATAAAAAAAATAAAAAAATAAAGCTGCAAGCAGCGTTGAACGGGCCCTCGCACTCCCACGCAACTCGACGGCTGGCACGTCGGAAGGCACCAGTCGGAAGACGGCGCGAACCGCTTTCAAAGCATTTCGCTCAATCGAACACACAACATTAGCCATCTTTTCTTTGGCCACTGGGAGGCGCTGTGAAATTCAGCAAATATTTTTATGGAAATGTATTCTAGGCCAGACTGCCGTTATACATCAGAGGTTTGGGGGAGATTGTAGTGTTTTTCGCAAAGTTATAGCACGTGGAAATTCATGGTAAAACCCCAAAATTCGTGGCCCCGCCCCCTCTGACGCAGTAAATCCGGAACTCACGATTTTTGATAACTTTTCATGATCGAGGCCTTAAGAACACACACGGCAAGTTTCAAACAGATAGGATGAAATCTCTAGGAGGAGTTCGTTCAAATACGACCCCCGAAAATGAGCCCAAAACCACGAAAACGCCAACTTTGAAACAAAGTGCACGCCGTACGCTTGGCGATAGCCCAGGTCACCAAGAGGCTTTTTTGTGCGTCTCAGTACTTTACATACTCCCGCTAAATTTCGTACACGCGGATCAAAGCGTGTCGAGGGGCTCCTTCGACAACCGAAACGTAGGTGGCGCCGTAGAGCCATTTTTATACGTCCACGTGCGAGACCCCCAAAATACGTAATTTTACGCCCGACTTTGGGGGGGTAGGCAAATTTTCGCAACTTTTCGAGTACATATAGGCCGTCGAAAATGCGATTCATTTAGGAGAAGAAAACGTCCAAACGAAAAACAATGGTTTTTTGCTCGGGCCCAAATAATGGTGATTTTCATCCTCAAATATCTCGCTTCCTGTTCATTTTAGGCCATTGCTCCAAGAGACCTTTTTGTACGTCTTGCCATGCTCTACAATTCAGATGAGGTTTCATCACTCTGTGTCTAAAACTGTGGCGGGGCTGCCTGAAAGAAAAGTTCAAGGGGGCGCTGTGGGAAAAAGTTCCCCCCCGCCCCTAAGTTTTTATGCAGCCGAAAGATGCATAATATCGGTCTTAACAACCACAAGAAGTTTCAGACAGGTCTGACGAAATATATGAAAAGCAACACCGCCTTTGCCGTATAAAACAGCCAAAAAGCAAATGGAGTTTGGAGGTCGTATCAAAGGGTCAAATTTGACGGAGTGCCACGGCCACGCTGTTTCAACGAAACTCATGATTTTGATAACTTTTAGTCAGGAAGTCTATATGAACGTAACTACCAAGTTTGAAGTCAATTGGACAAAATCCCTGGGAGGAGTTCGTTCAAATATGATCCCTTCTCAACCGGCCGAAACTGCAAAAATGGTGATTTTCATGCCTAAATATCTCGCTTCCTGATAATTTTAGCCCATTTCTCCAAGAGACTTTTTTGTAGGTCATGCCTTCATCTGCAATTCGGCTAAGGTTTCATAATTCTATGTCCAAAATTGTGGCGGGGCTGCCTCAAAGAAAAATTCAAGGGGGCGCTATGGAGCTATTTCGCCCCGCCCCCTACTTATATATGCAGCCGATCTTTGCATCTTTTTGGTCTTAATAACCACGAGAAGTTTCAGACAGCTCTGACAAAACATATGAAAGCACCACAGCTTGTGCTTAAAAAACAGCCAAAAAGTAAAAGGAATTCGAATGTTGGATCAAATTTGATGGTGCGCCACGCCCACATTCTTTCATCAAAATTCATGATTTTGATAACTTTAACTCAGGAAGTCTATATGAACGTAACTACCAAGTTTGAAGTCAATTAGACAAAATCCCTAGGAGGAGTTCGTTCAAATAGGACCCCTTGTCAACCAGAACGATGAACTAAAAATGGTGATTTTCATTATTAAATATCTCGCTTCCTGTTCATTTTAGCCCATTGCTCCAAGAGACTTTTTTGTAGGTCTTGCCATGTTCTACAATTCGGCTGAGTTTCATAGTTCTATGTATAAAATTGTGGCGGGGCTGCGTCAAAGAAAAATTCAAGGGGGCGCTATAGAGCGATTTCGCCCCGCCCCCTAATTACATATGCAGCCGATCTTTGCATCTTTTTGGCCTTAATAACCACAAGAAGTTTCAGACAGCTCTGAAAAAATATATGAAAGCACCACAGCTTGTGATTAAAAAACAGCCAAAAGGTCAAAGGAGTTCGAAGGTTGAATCAAAGGGTGAAATTTAATGGAGTGCCACGCCCACATTCTTTCATCAAAATTCATGATTTTGATAACTTTTAGTCAGGAAGTCTATATGAACACATCTACCAAGTTTGAAGTCAATTGGATAAAATCCCTAGGAGGAGTTCGTTCAAATGTGACCCCTTCTCAACCGGCCAAAACAGCAAAAATGGTGATTTTCATGCCTAAATATCTCACTTCCTGTTAATTTTAGCCCATTTCTCCAAGAGACTTTTTTGTAGGTCATGCCTTCATCTGCAATTCGGCTAAGGTTTCATAATTCTGTGTCCAAAGCTGTGGTGGGGCTGCGTCAAAGAAATTTTCAAGGGGGCGCTATAGAGCAATTTTGCCCCGCCCCCTAATTAATTATGCAGCCGAATTTTGCATAGTATTGCTCTTAATTACCACAAGAAGTTTCAGACAGCTCTGACAAAGTATCTGAAAGCCCAACACTTTTGCCTGAAAGACAGCCAAAAAGTCAATGGAGTTCCATTTTTCGTCGAAAAAATCGGCACGTTTGACTTTGACGCGCCGTCACGGATACGCCCTCTGATGAAACGTTGAAATTATTTCTCAGATGTCAACTCCAAGGCCTTGACAACATCTACACCTAGTTTGAGGTAAATATGGTCAATATTTTGCGAGCTGGGCGTCATTTCGTAAAAGTGGTCTTTTCTGTCACCACTAGGAGGCGCTGTGAAATTCTCCAAATATTTTTATGGAAATGTATTCTAGGCTAGACTGTGATTATATATCAGAAGTTTGATGAAGGTTGGAGTATTTTTGGCAAAGTTATAACACGTCGAAATTTCACACCAAAACGCCAAATTTCGTGGCCCCGCCCCTCTGACGCACTAAATCTGAACCTCACGATTTTGATAACTTTTCATGGTCGAGGCCTTAAGAACACACACGCCAAGTTTCAAACAGATAGGATGAAAGCTGTAGGAGGAGTTCGTTCAAATACGACCCCTGAAAATGACACCAAAAACACGAAAACGCCAACTTTGAAACAAAGTGCCCGCCGTACGCTTCACCATAGCCCGGGTGACCAAGAGACTTTTTTGTGCGGCCTGGGATGTTACATACTCCCGTTAAATTTCGTACACATGGATGAAACCGTGTCGAGGGGCTCCTCCGACAACCAAAACGTAGGTGGCGCCGTAGAGCCATTTTTGTTCGTCCATGTGTGAGACCCCCAAAATACGTAATTTTACACCCGACTTTGGGGGGGTAGGCAAATTTTCGCAACTTTTCGAGTACATATAGGCAGTCGAAAATGCGATTTTACTTTAGGAAAAAAAAGAAAAATAATAATAAAAAAAAAAATAAAAAACATTTGAAAAACAATAGGGCCTCGCACACAGTGCGTGCTCGGGCCCTAAAAATAAAAAAAATAATAAACATTTGAAAAACAATAGGGCCTCGCACACAGTGCGTGCTCGGGCCCTAAAAATAATAAACATTTGAAAAACAATAGGGCCTCGCACACAGTGCGTGCTCGGGCCCTAAAAAAATAATAAACATTTGAAAAACAATAGGGCCTCGCACACAGTGCGTGCTCGGGCCCTAAAAAATAATAAACATTTGAAAAACAATAGGGCCTCGCACACAGTGCGTGCTCGGGCCCTAAAAAAAAAAAATAATAAACATTTGAAATGCAATAGGGCCTCGCACACAGTGCGTGCTCGGGCCCTAATAAGTGAATAAGTAAAAAAATAACAAAGAAAATAACAGAGATAACTTAGGAATATTAAAAAAAGCTATATAAGTACAATATAATCTAGTTATATAAATATATAAATATTAGTTTGACTTTTGGTTTCAGTATGACTTCTTCTCAGTCAAGTAAACAACAGAAACACAGGAAATAACAGCTCGTCAAATGAGGCAGGGTGGTTTCCACACTGGATAAAGTGTATTTAAAGCAATCACCAAGACCGCTGCCAAAGCTGTTTTTACTGTTACACAGGCCAGAGCTTTAAATGTACGGTCCGCAGTGAGGTATCTTATCATGCATCTCACTTTTTATCTCACTTTTGCTGGAATTACTTAAGCTACAGTGAATACATTTCGGCAAATTATTACAGCAAGAGTTCAAAAATCAGAGACAATAGACAGCGATGCTTTGCAGTTTCTTTATTCAGCATACGTTTTGACACAGGCACACATCACAGAATGTTTCTGTCATTTTGTTGGAGATCATTGTTGCGGACAGCTTCACCTGTTAATAGTTTTCATTGTCTTTGTACCACTGAGCTCTGGCAACAACATCATTGGAGTAGTCTCTGCCTGTCGTTGTTTTATCCACATCTCTGTCTTTGACTTTTTGATCCCCCGTATTGTAGGCTGCTATCCCTCCTGCAGAGACAAATACAAATGAGAATGAAGCAGAGCAAAGTCTGAAAAGAGCTGATGCATGTATGAGCTTACTGTTTCAGTAAAACAAACCTTTCAGCTGCTCCTCTGTGCTCCAGCCAGGAAATTTTTTGCGAATCGCTTTGATGAAATCAACCAAGATCTCAGTAGCTTGGCGGAGGTGTTCCTCCTTGTCCCATGCGCCCTCTGCAGTGTGTCCACCTCCGTTCGGATTGACATCAACCTACAGAATGAACACAGCTGTTATTGTATTGTAACGTGAGGCTTTACTAAGAGGATGCGAGTAAAGCAGTAGTAGTTGTTACAACCTGCATCAGTCCCCAGGCGTTGTATTTTCCTCTCCGTGGGTCATAGTCTCCCCATCCATTAGTTAGTGCCTTTCCAGCCCTAGATTCTCTGGAGATGATTGCAGCGATGAGAGCTGGATCGATATCATATCTACGTCCCACCGTGTTGATTATACATCTGTAATTGTTCATCTCCTCTGCATCTTCTTCTGCCATTGTATGTGATGCCCTCACACCTTTAGAGAGAAATCACAGAACTATTGCCTCAGTGAAACAAATGCATCTATTGTTTTAACCCATAGCTACACTGTGGATGCACACCATGAAGGCTGCATGATTAGTTTTCCCACAGTTTATCATTAAATCATCTCCTGTGTGTGGGTACTACACAGTTTACCTTTGTATCCCAGACCGTCAGCCTCAGATGTTTCCTTTGACGCACCAGTAGTCTGAACCTTCATAATGTCTCCATATTCTGTAAATGATCCATTTTTTTTAAATCGACACCCCTGCAGATCAACACTAGCACAAAGCAAAAGCACTTCACGGTTACATAAACTACACATATTCACAAACAAGAGCCCGACACTGCAGGACCATAAAAAATACAAATGATTTAAAAAAAAAAATACAGTTAAAGGTTACAGTGTGTTATAATATTACCTTTAAAAATTGATAAAAAAGAAAAAGAAAAGTGATAAAATACACACCAGTGTAACTGGATGATGAGCCACCCATCTCTTTCGCTTCCTCTGCTGAGGGTCCCCTTGAAACTGGAAGGCGAGAGCTGCAACATGTGCAAGCATGCAGGATGACTTAATTTATGTAAATATTAGTTTTACTTTTGGTTTCAGTATGACTTCCTCATCTTATCTGCTCACACAGGATCATTACTTTGTTCTGCTTAGTCAAGTGAACAACAGAAACACAGGAAATAACTGTGCACAGCTCTTCAACTGAGGCGGGGTGGTTTCCACACCGGATAAAGTTTATTTAAAGCAATCACCAAGACTGCTGCCAAAGCTGTTTTTACTGTTACACAGGCCAGAGCTTTAAATGCAGTCCATAGTGAGGTATCATGCATCTCACTTTTTATCTCTTATTCAAAGCAAAAGAGCTATACGAGCTAACTTCAGACAAGTGAATGATGTCCTGCTATCCAAACAACGGTTTGGATCTAAAGAATAATGTTGATCTCAGATTTCTGAAATACACATATTTTCTGAGACACAGCATACCCAAATTTGTTGTTTTTGTTTAAATGACTGTGTCAACATATTGAACACCAATACCACTGTAAAAACAGTTGTTTTTACTGTTACACAGGCACAGCGTGTAACAGTGGGGTATCTTATCATGAGTATAGTTTTGTATAAAGGATAATGATAGATTTGCATTTATTAGTACTGTACTGCTTCAGCAGGCGTATGTTTTTTTCTTCACTCCTCTCTGGAAGCAGGAATCTTACTTGCTGGAATTATTTAAGCTACAGTGATTTTTTTTTTTTTTTTCCTTTACATTTCGACAAATTATCACAGCAAGAGACAAATACAAATGATAATGAAGCAAAGCAAAGTCTGAAAAGAGTTGATGTATGATCACTACAGATATGTATGAAATAGGTGGAAATATATAATAATCCTAGTCTTTCATTAATGCGTTCCAGCAAGCACTTAAAGCAATTGTGCAACTTTTCTACCATCCATAGAATTGAACAGATTTAAATTAACTTCAAACTCTGCACTCCACACGCCTCTGAATGTGATCTTCTGTGAGAAGTATGTTAGACTTTATGGCAGTAAGTCGCTCGCCATTTATCTATGTGTGTATGTCTATCTATGTGTGTGTGTGTGTGTGTGTCTGTATGTAAAGGGTTTGTGAAACTGCTTATTCTAGTTAGTAAGAAATTATTATCGAAACCACATAGTAGAATGCATGCAATTTAATTTAAAAAAAACAATTTGACAAATATTCATGTTCCCGTGTGCACTCTTCAAAAAAAATCAGCATTTTGTAACAGTATCATGATTTCAAACACATTCAGGAAAATATATATATAAATCGCTTCTAGAATAAAGACTTCATATTGGTCAATTTACTCAAAGCATTGAAATACTGACAACGGCATATTATTTCATCACTCTTGCACCAAGAATGAATCCTGTTCACAGTCAAAGGGAAACAACGGAAGCATTGTTAAGGCAAAACCTGCGGTAGTAACCAGCTAAGACAAGAAAGCGATGCTGCTACCGCTTAGCAGAAGTAAGAAGGAACTTAGCGAAGATGTTTTTTAACTGGATGCGCTTGGCCCTGACCAACTTTCTTGGGCAAATTTTCTAATTCATCTTGATGATGATGTTTGGTCATTTTCAGGAGGTTGTAGACAGCTTCAGGTTTTAAAAGCCTCCATGGAGTTTGTACCACTGAGCCCTAGCAACAACGTCGTTGGAGTAGTCTCCACATGGCGTTCTGGCATCCACCCTGTCATAGGACTTGATGCTATCCTCTCCTGCGCTGTAGGCAGCTATTCCTCCTGCAGAGACAAATGAAAATGATGACAAAGCAAAACGTGTAAAGGCAGTTTCTAATGAAAGTCTTCTAATTCAGTAAAACAAACCTTTCAGCTGCTGCTCCTTGGTCCATTGACGAAATGCATTCTTTATGCGGATTATGAAATAAATCAGGATGTCGGTGCCTTGGCTGAGGTGTTCCTCGCTGTTCCATGAACCTTTTGGCTCGTGAACTTCATGGATCTATAGAAATATTAGTTAATAAGGTTCAGATAAGTACTGCTGCAGGAGCCACTACTAAGGAGGAGTGATTAAAACAGTTTTGTTATTACCTGCATCAGTCCAAAGCATTGTGAATCGTAGCGCCCCCTGCCGTCCTTCAGTCCTCTACCTGCCCTGCATGATCTGGAGATGATGGCAGCAATGAGAGCTGCATCAACTTCTTTCTCACGAGCAACTTTTTTGATGATGGTTTTATACTTCTTCATTTCCTGTAGATCAGTCTCTGCCATGGCATGCGATGCCTCCACACCTTTGGAAAGTAATTGTGTAGTTATACTGTAGATACAGATGAATATATGTGTAGATATGAATAGATCAGTGTTTACCTGTGTAGTTCAACTTGTCTTGCTGAGCTGTTTGTGCAGAAGCACCAGATGTTTCCACCTTCATGATGTCTCCATAGCCTACAAATGTTCAGTTTATTAGACTTTTCCGTCAACACACCTGAACATCAACATGAGTACATAATGTAAATGTGTAACGTAATGCATAAGTCAAAATAAACAAAAAACGACATTGACGTTGACACTATGGTGAAAATATCTTCTGTGGCTCTGAAACACTTTCATCACTTGGACTCTACAAACCTTGAAAGACACGGTGGGTCTCATGAAGGATACTCTTGTCGTGTTTGTCAGGTTTTCACCACACCCAGTATAACAAACCATTTTCACATCTATTTTGTTGAACAAATATGTCACACTATCGATGTTGAATTATGGGAAGTGTACAGTCCATATCATTCTTTCTTTGGTAAGTCTCTTGCTATTCTTCCAGATTTTAAATGCAAATTATAACGTAGACATAATCAGTGTTTCACGAATCTGAAATATAGTTCACATCATCCATTAGCACTCACTTACTGGACTCTGATGTCAGTGTCTCCATGGCTGGAAATACACACACACACACACACACACACACACACACAAAATAGTGTTAAATAGCACTGAAATAATTCAATGAAAGCAAGAAAATCAGTGAAATAAGTGGACAAAGATAAGATAAGAATATAAATAAATAAATGAATAAATAAATACATAAATAAATAAATAAACATTAAGACAGATTCACCAAGCTGAAAGTGAAAATACAGGTCTCTTATTTAAGAATGACCTAATGACAGAGTAGTGCTGCATCACATGAACGCAAATTATAATGCAGACTTAATCAATGTTTCACAGATCTGAAACATAGTTCACATCATCCACTACCACTCACTTACTGGGCTCTGATGTCCATGTCTCCTTGGCTGGAAATAGACAAACACACACAAAAAAACAGTGTTAAATGGCACTGAAATAATTCAATGAAAGCAGGAAAATAGAAGTGAAATAAGTGGACAAAGATAAGAAAAAATAAATAAATAAATAATAATAAATAAATAAACGTTAAGACAGCTTCACCAAGCTGAAAGTGAAAATTACTTAATACTCTTACTTTCAGAATGACTAATGACCGAGGACTTTCATACAGTGCTGCATCACATGAACGCACCACAGGAAACGACTGTGCACTGCACTTCAAGGTCAGGTCGGTTCCCAAGCCAAAAAAAAAAGCAAAACTGCTCAAGTGGAAATTTTAACCTGGTTAACTAGAGCTACACTGAAAAAGAAGTACTTCAAGTTACTTCATTTTTTAAAAAAAGTGATCATATTAACAATGCAGCTGCATGTGATTCAAAATTCCAACAAAATATAATATAAAAGGTCACAAATGTCAGAAAAACATGTCACTGTTTATTACAAAATGTTTCCACTTGGCCACAGGTTGTACATACAGTAAGATGATAAAAATAACTCAGTATTCATGGGATGGAATGCTAGAAATGTCCATCAGTCAGACACCTGCTTTTACATTACGCAGGCTGAAGGTTTACTGTATCTTATCATGTAATAATCACTTTAGTGGGATTTATTCATTATTTCACTCCTGACACCAAACCTCCACACTAGACAAAACTGGATGTGATGCTCACCGAGGTTCTCTCTTTCTGCGTTGCAACCGATATTCTTCAAAATCTCCAGAGCCACTTCAACAGCTCTTGTCTCCGTGAATCTTGAAACCATGACATCTGCGATCTCTTGATCATTTCTGCCTTCCACGTCCCTGCGTCTGATCCGTGGCTTATCCCTGCGGTCCAGGATCGCGCAACGGAACTTTTCGAAATCATTGCTGGACAAGTCCTCCAACATGTTAGTCAAAGCTTCTTTAAGGGTCCTGGCAGGCATCTCTGCAGTTCACCCAGAGGCAACAAAAACGCTTCTGCTGTGAGATCACCGCACTGTGTGAGCGCAGATAAGCTCTGAGAATTTGGGGATGTTTCCGGACTTTAACGAGATCTGTGGTTAGGGGCGGTAAAGTGAGTCACTGCAGCTGAAAGATAAACTGCAGACCCCTGATTTCAGATTGTCCGAAATGGAACTCCACCCTAACCAAAACCTGTGTATTCTTAGAAATTAAGAACACTTTAAGGCATTTTATGCATTCATTCATTTTCTGTATGTAAGTTCACTGTGTTTCGATTAGTTGCACGTTATTTGGTGATTATTTTTTTTATATGCATTTGCAACAATGAGGTATTCAGAGTGTTTAAAAAACAGAAACACTACACAGTGAAAGTACTTACCCCTTTTACTACAAGTAAGCCCCGCTTTCAAAACCTAACTCTGTTAGGATTACATGTGATGTTTTAGATTCACGTTAGTGGTACATAATAATAATAATAACTCCTTTATATAGTATTGGGTAGTTTACTTTGCAGCAATGTAGCATATTCTTCAAGGTCATAATATGCAGTGTTGTGGGTACTTTTTTCGTGTAACGTAAGTTTCGTGCGTTAAGTAATCAGTAACTTCGCGTCTTTTTTCTTTCTTTTTTTTTTTTTTTTTTTTGAAGTCCGTCTGCAGCCTGCTTTTTGTCAGACAGTACTGTGCCACCTGCGCCTGTCAGCGGAGGAGACGCCGAGTCCGACTTTTTTCATTTACAGAGGACAGACAGCTCCCCGAGTCGGTGGACCCTGAAATTGAGTATCTTAAATCAGGTGTTGAGATCGATATGTTAAACAAGTTCCCCAGAGGGGCATTGCACAAAACCAAGATAAGGGATTAAGCCGGGATATGTTGGTTATCCTGGATGAATTTAGCCTCAAGTCGGTTGCATGAAAGCAGCTCAAACTTAACCCGGCCAACTTACTATGGTGATTTATTCTCTGCAGCTAGCCTGCTCCAGATCAGGCTAACAGCCAGGCTAAGATTAATCCTAGCGATTCATGATTGTGAGGAATGAATGTGTTTTACAGCATGTCCATGTTCTTTCTAAGGATGTTGCACAATTTTAATGATCCTGTATTAAAATATGACATATAGTCATTTCTCATTTCATTAAAATATGTTTGTAATTGCAACAGCATTTTTATATTGATTCAAGTGGTAGAATTATTACTCAGGCCAAGTGTGACAGATGCGGTAGAACTGCAATATGTACCTTGTATGAAGATCCCCTCCATCACTGGTTTCCCTTTATTGTGCCAGCGCCTCCACTTGGTGGGCTGCACCCTCTGCCAGTTCTACAGGCTTTTTTTTCCTCTTCTTTTTTTTTTAACTGCTACAATCATACAGACAGTCAGCAGACACCTAATCTATTCACCTCATTTGTTCACTGTTATCTACTTTAAAGGCACTTACCAGCCTGCAAAATGTTCTTATATGTCATTTTAACTTGCTGCCAGGTCCTTTTATGGACAAACAGGTTTGTTCTTTTTGAAGGATAGAAAGATAAAACAGATAAAAACGTAACATGAGAAAATTAGATTAAATGACACATTTGTTTGCACCTAATCATACTCCACATTTCCTGAGTAACGTACACCTGCTTGACTTAAAGTAAAGTGTACAACAGTTAGTGGACTTGAAAAGTAACTCCTTTAATTGTAGCCTAATTCTAACGGTTCCAGTGGAGCACTGTTTATTAATTGTACAGTTTTGGACGACTTCCGCATTAAGCCGGTCCGCTATTGTCTGCCAAGTTTTCTCGCGTTTTTTAATTATGGCACTAGTATTGCCTTTTTTTCCTCATAATATCTTTCACCTCTTCACACAACTTCATCGGGAGCTGTTGTTCAGCGGCCGTGAAGGACGAAGAGCGACTTTTATCCGTGTTTCAATCGGTGATTCTATGAACAACTGTTTTTAAGTATGCCGTGAACACGCACTTATCCCAGCTATCTTCACCTGGCTTAACATAGCCGCACCTTTTCATCCTGGCTCAGCAAACGTGCAACCAATTAAGCCAGGATGCGCAGAGCAGGCTAGGTCAAGCTGGGCTTGCTTAATTATACTGGATTTCTTTATTCTAGTTTCATGCAATACCCCTGAGGATTCGTCCTGTTATTGTTATCCTGCAGAGTTCATTTGGCTGGATGGCTGACGTTATTCATTGTCACGACTTCTCGGTGCATTTAAAGGAGGCTGTGTGTCCGTGTCAGTAAAGTTGCAGCATGCACGAGGCGCTGCAAACGGCTTTTATTTTTTGGTAACGCATGAGTACTCTAACGCGTTACTTTTATTCATAGGTAATGCCGTAACGTGACAGATTACTTTTAATTGATGGTAACATTGTAACCTAATTAACGACTTTCCAAAGTAACTATACCCAACAATGCTCCTTAATTATGAACACAAAGACACTTTTGACACTGACTTACAATTATCCAGAATTCTCCTATATAAGTCTGTGTTAACTCTCATATTTCAGGTTATTGGTAGAATTGGACCCATGTGTACAGGCTCAAGTTCAGGTTTTTCTCCATCATTGAATTTCCACAACTGATATTACACTACTGAACAGGCCTCAGTTTAATATTCAGTATTCACTTTGTTTTCCCTGGTTTGTTTTTGGCACCAAAATAAGAAGTGTTGATTTTTTAATTCACCTTCAGATTCACTTTTCTTAAGTCAACCGATAAACTAAACAATATATAGTGCAAAAACAGAGTTTATGTGTCATGTTTTTCTTTTTTTTATTTACAATAAGTGAAATGAACAATAAAAAAAAATTTTTTTAGGTGAGTTCATTGTTTCCAGACAGGAAACAGCAGCAGCATTTTTTTTTCAGCCAATTCCCAAAGCGTCTGAATTTGCTCTTCTTTGTCCTTTTGGCTGCTGTAGAAGAGGAAGCCACAGCCGAGTCTGGTTCTGGACCGGCAGTTTTGGCAGGAGGTTCCTCAGAGGTGGTAAGAGGTTCCTCAGAGGTGGCTCCACAGGGTGGAGCGGAAACCACAGCCGGGTCTGGTTCTGGACCGGCAGTTTTGGCAGGAGGTTCCTCAGAGGTGGTAAGAGCACAGGGTGGAGTGGAAACCACAGCCGAGTCTGGTTCTGGACCGGCAATGGAGGCTGGAGGTTCGTCAGTCAGACCACACGGTGGAGCGGAAACCAAAGCCGAGTCTGGTTCTGGACCGGCAATGGAGGCTGGAGGTTCGTCAGTCAGACCACACGGTGGAGCGGAAACCACAGCCGAGTCTGGTTCAGGACTGGCAATGGAGACTGGAGGTTCGTCAGTCAGACCACACGGTGGAGTGGAAACCACAGCCGAGTCTGGTTCAGGACTGGCAATGGAGACTGGAGGTTCATCAGTCAGACCACACGGTGGAGTGGAAACCACAGCCGAGTCTGGTTCTGGACCGGCAATGGAGGCTGGAGGTTCATCAGTCAGACCACACAGTGGAGCAGCAACCACAGCCGAGTCTGGTTCAGGACCGGCAATGGAGGCTGGAGGTTCATCACAAGTGGTAAGAGCACATGGTGGAGCGGCAACCACAGCCGAGTCTGGTTCTGGACCGGCAATGGAGGCTGGAGGTTCATCACAAGTGGTAAGAGCACATGGTGGAGCGGCAACCACAGCCGAGTCTGGTTCTGGACCGGCAATGGAGGCTGGAGGTTCATCACAGTGGTAAGAGGCACATGGTTGGAGCGGCAACCACAGCCGAGTCTGGTTCTGGACCGGCAATGGAGGCTGGAGGTTCATCACAAGTGGTAAGAGCACATGGTGGAGCGGCAACCACAGCCGAGTCTGGTTCTGGACCGGCAGTGTGGGCAGGGTTATCAGAGGGGGTCTGAACAGCTGGAAACAGCGCACATATTTGTTGCACTGCAGCATCAGTGATGGTGTTTATCACCTCTGCTGCAAAGCTGTTCAGTCCCTTCACCAGGACATCATGAGGGTAGCCCTGTCTAACCGTTTCCTGGATCGACAGGACCAAGTTGTCTCTGATGGTGGAGGAGAATGTCACCTGAAGGAGCACGGAGGATAGACTCTTGGACAGCCGGTCCTGAACCGCTTTTTGTGACCCCAACAGCCATTTTGCTCAGCTGCTGGGAGGGCATGTTGAAACGGGTATTTGGAGGGGGCAACCAAAAGCCCTGCAGGACTTTTGGAACCACCTCCAAAACCACATCCATTGCGCTGAGCAGTTTGGTCTTGGGGCCTTGTTGCTTCTGTTCAATGAGGATTCCGGCGTACTTCAGGGCTTGGCTGGTGATCTTGTGATGTCTGCAGGTTACAGTCATTCAGAGTTAGTTTTAAAAACACTTCAAAGCAACACAGAGACATCACAAGCACTGAACTTCAACTGATCATGAATGTGTGTCAAATATGACTCACTGAAAATAAGCAGGGACGGCTCTGGAGAGCTGAGGAACCTTCTCGCTTCATACACAATGTCCCTCATCTTCAGGCTGATGTTCACCTCCCACACCTCAAACAAGGAATGACATATGATGAGCAGATTTGACATATTTGCACAATAAATCAGGTAACAGTTGACTTCAAACTACTGTAGAGTCTTTTCAGGATTGTGGTCTTACCAGCTGAAGAAGAGGCCTGACATCTGCATCATAGCCGTCCAGTTCAAACTCCCAGAGCCTTTAAACAGAAAGAAAACACAAGCTTCATCTTCACTGTTCCTCTCTTCCTCATTACAAACACATTGGTGTGACATGAGCAGAGATGAGGTCGGCTTTCGGTAGGTAACTTACTGTACTCTCAGCGTCCCTTTGCTCTGCTCCACCAGCAGCTCACACATGTCATCAGCAGTCACCTCAGATGGCAGCTGGTTTTCCTGCTGAAGCCTCAACATCTGAGCCATCAGTGCGATCTGAACAACAAGGAATCACATGTCTTTATGTTAGAGAACAAGACAAAATGTGTGAGACTTTACCTGCTATTTTAATTTAGCGGAGACATGAAAACTATAGTGGGTCTTACCATGGACTTATAAGATGGTGAGTGCCAACAGATCTGCATAGCCCGCTCATAATATGGGTGTGTTAAACAACACCTGTGAAGGAAAGAAGATCATGTTGCTCATTGGTTTGTTATACAAGGTACAGACAGACAGACAAATATATATATATATAAAAAAAAAAGATATATATAACTGTGTTAAGAAGGTTAACCTGTGCATCAAAAAATACACACAAAAACTAAACAAAAAGTAGAAAGTGACTCTAGAAATTCAAATGTGTTTTATACAAACAGAAAACTATATAACTATATTTAACACTATCAGAACAAGTTTACAGTCTAAGTCCAGTTTAAAAACACTCTCACTGACCCTGATGGGCTTGTAGATTGGTCCTGCTTGCTCCACTAAAGGGACATGTTGTTGCTGTATGTCAAAATACAGAACCGGTTCGAGGAAACAGGTGTAAAGGGCAAAGCCACAACAAAGTTCTCACAAATTCTCACAAATAGAGTAGATCTTTCAGACACAACACAAGTGAACGGGGTTCAGCTTGAAGAGCGAGTGAAGTCTGAAAAGAGACTCTCACCTCACTGTTGTTTTATAGTTGGAACACATTCTAGAATTCTTCTCTTCTAGAATGGCTCCAAATTCTGTTCTTGGCACAGATTTGGGTAAAAGGTCATGTGACCTGAGGAGGTCCAGGGGACATGATGGAGAACAGAAATACTGTTTTTCAGATCTAAATATCTGGATATGTGTGATAATGACCAGATGGATGAAAAATCATCATATTAAGCCCACAGCCTCTTATTTATACCAATCAATGCAGTGAGAATGAGCACCAGATCTGTCCAGGCCCATGGTGTATGTGTGCTTAGTAAGTCTGTGGATGATGAACAGCACAATGACATCGCTGACTAATATGAATAAAACAATATCACTATTACCATTACCAATGAATATGATTAAAACAATATCATTATTACCATTACCAAGTTTTTTTTTACCACCCAGAGCAGTACTTCACATTAAAACTCCTGTAATAAATTTATTTTGAAGTTAATTTCAGCTTTTATTAAGTTGAATTATTTTGTTTTAAAATAATGCCACATGGGATTAAAATACACAAATAGACATTAATAGATACATAAATAGTTGAAATATTTTTCCTGATGACCTGATCATTGTTTTGTATTTAAAATGTGAATTCACAAAAAAAAATAACTACAGCTGTCAAAAACATGCACTGGAGTAAATTTATGAAGTTACTGTTGGAGCATTTGGTTGGATATAACTGAATTTTAAATATTTATGTATGACATATTGTTAACCTTGTTATGCCTTCAAAATGTACTGTATGTTTTATTATGCCAGCCTGTCTGCTAATGCAGATAAAATGGTGCTTGGAGATCTCCCAGACTCCCTTCTTGTATGTTTGTAGTGATGCTGTCCTGCGAGAAGCACGTGTCAGTAAATAATTCACTTTCCATGAGCTCAGAAAAACAGCCTCTTTTCAATTTGGTGACAATATATGTCTTACATATGATCCAATGATCACACCCTTTCAGTAAAGTAGAACCCACTTCTTTCCTGATAACTGAAGGATAAGAGTTTCAATTAGTAAAGCTGTCAGACAAACGGAGGAAGGGTAGAGTACGGACCCAATAACAAAAAACAGACAGAACTGTAATACGTCTGTCTCCGCATCCTCTGGGTGGTCGTGAAACACTAATCACCAGGAACCTGCAGATGGCGCTGATGTCAATGATATAATTTACTGCAAGCACTTACCATGCACAACTGTAACTGAGGTTAAACATTACAGTCCATCCTGGTGTTTCTGGAGGTTTGACGGCTCATTTGAGTGAAAAACATATACAATAGAAAAAATACTTTACCCACGCGCTTTTTAGCCTAATGAAGGTTTTGCATCTTTCTATTGTGTGCCACGCAATCTATCAACTGTGTCAAATGTCCATCGTATGAACCCCTGGTGTTCTTTCCATTAGTGAGGCTGCCGTGCATGCATCATGAATCCTGTCCTAGCTTCTTATTAAACTACGGTTCATGAGGTTTCAGATCAGACACCCGGGTTTTCTGGCTCATCAACTTCAGTGAGAAAATTGGCGTGTATTTTTAGGCCTGTATCTGTTGAGTTGAGTTGGTGTGAGTGTAATTTAAAGGCTTCCATTTACTTATTCTGGTGTGTTCTGTGTGCCTTGTCTGAAGAATTTTGCTGTGTATTTTTGTTTATTCTCATCTGCCGCATCTTCTCATGGCATTGATGTACACCTACAAAGTCAGGTCAGTCGGTTACAACAGTAGTATAAACAGATAACTTTAAATTTTGGATTGTTTGTCCGACAAAACCAGACATTTAGAGACATCAACTTGGTCGGATTGTCATGGGCAATTTGCATAATTTCTGACGTTGTATTGACCAATTGATTAATTTGAGTGATTTGCAGTGTGTGTATGTACAGTATGTTTGTATTTTTAGGCCTCTGTTTGTTTAGTTGAGTTGGGTGAGTGTAATTTAAAGGCTTCTTTTTACTTATTCTGGTGTTGTCTGTGTGCCTTGTCTGAAGATCTTCCCCTCTTTCCAATTTTGAGTTTGGTACAGCAACAGATTAATGAACCACAGGGCAGTGCGTTTAAAGGAGGCTGTGTGTCTGTGTCAGTAAAGTTGCAGCATGCGCGAGGCGCTGCCAACGCATGAGTACTCTAACGTGTTACTTTTATTCATAGGTATGCCCGTAACTTGACAGATTACTTTTAATTGATGGTAACATTGTAACCTAATTAACGACTTTCCAAAGTAACTATACCCAACAATGCTCCTTAATTATGAACACAAAGACACTTTTGACACTGACTTACAATTATCCAGAATTCTCCTATATAAGTCTGTGTTAACTCTCATATTTCAGGTTATTGGTAGAATTGGACCCATGTGTACAGGCTCAAGTTCAGGTTTTTCTCCATCATTTAGTTTCCACAACTGATATTACACTTACTACTGAATACTGAACAGGCCTCAGTTTAATATTCAGTATTCACTTTGTTTTCCCTGGTTTGTTTTTGGCACCAAAATAAGAAGTGTTGATTTTTAAATTCACCTTCAGATTCACTTTTCTTAACTCAACCGATAAACAAAAAATATATAGTGCAAAAGACAGAGTTTATGTGTCATGTTTTTCTGAATGCATTTTTTATTTATTTACAACAAGTGAAATGAACAACAAAAAAACAAACACCACATTTCTACACAAAGTTTTCGCAGAGGGAAATTTAACTTCAGTCTCTAGACAGGAAACAGCAGCAGCAATTTGCTTGATTGCTGTAGAAGTAGAAAGCTGTTGAGCCCCTTCACCAGGACGTCTTGAAGGCAACCCTGCCTAACGTTTTCCTGGATAGACAGGACCAAGTTGTCTCTGATGGAGAAGGAGAATGTCACCTGAAGGAGCACAGAGGATAGACTCTTGGACACCCGGTCCTGAACCGCTTTTATGACCCCAACAGCCATTTTGCTCAGCTGCTGGGAGGGCATGTTGAAAGAGGTATTTGGAGGGGGCAACCAAAAGCCCTGCAGGACTTTTGGAACCACCTCCAAAACCACATCCATTGCGCTGAGCAGTTTGGTCTTGGGGCCTTGTTGCTGCTGTTCAATCAGGATACCGGCGTACTTCAGGGCCTGGCTGGTGATCTTGTGATGTCTGCAGGTTACAGTCATTCAGAGTTAGTTTTAAAAACACTTCAAAGCAACACAGAGACATCACAAGCACTGAACTTCAACTGATCATGAATGTGTGTCAAATATGACTCACTGAAAATGAGCAGGGACGGCCTCTGGAGAGCTGAGGAACCTTCTGGCTTCATCTTCTTCTTTGTTGTTTAATGTTGCATATACTGCCCTCTTCTGGACTTTACTGTTTTACTACTTCCCTTTTATTATTATTTAAATTCTTTTTATTAATCCAGTTACCACAAGATACCTTATAATGGTTTTCCTTCCTTCCCTAGATTTCCCACATTCTATTATACCCTTGAGACTACTCTCCATTATTCCTGTCTTCCGCAACCCTGCAATCATCTCTTCGCTCTCCCTTTTACATCTACTACAATCGACCATCACATGCTCCACCGTTTCTCTCTCCCCACAGCTACACCGACCAGTTGGAGGTTTCCCTATTATGTTGAGTGTGTTATTCAGTTTACTGTGTCCTATTCTTAATCTACTCATGATCACCTGCTCTACTCTGCTACCTCCACAACACCCTACCTCCCCTACTACACCTTGTAATTTATATAAATGTCTCCCTTTTTCATGGTTCTTCCAGTGTTGTTTCCATTGATTAATTATTTCCTTCCATATTAAACTTTTACCTTCTGCTTTTGATCATTTTACTTTGATTTCCACCTCCTCTTTCTTTACGGCTTCCTTTGCAAGTTCATCTGCTTTTTCATTCCCTTGTATCCCTACATGAGCTGGCCCCCACATGAACGTTATTTCCTCCCCTGCTGTGTTAATCTGGATGTTTTTAATAGTATTTCATATAATATTTCCTGATGTGTTTTTGCTTTCCTGTTCTTGATGCTTAGAGTGCTGAAACTGAATCACTGCATATGAATCACCCTTCTATCCACCCTGTCCTCCACCCAGTCTATTGCCATTAACATTGCACATAGCTCCACCGCATATATACTTAAATGATCTGACGTTCTTTTTGATATTGTCTTCTGGCTTCATACTCAATGTCCCTCATCTTCAGGCTGTTGTTCACCTCGCACACCTCAAACAAGGAATGACATATGATGAACAGATTTGACATATTTGCACAATAAATCAGGTAACAGTTGACTTCAAACTACTGTAGAGACCGCAAGCGTAGTAAGATGTAGAAGAAAAGAAGGTGTGGCCAGTGCAGCATAAAAAAAATGAAACAAATAGAAAATCCAGTAAGAACATTTGCATATGCAAGAAGAGGTAAAGGCGTAAATAAGTGCACATAACTGGGAGCATCAATCAATATTTTAACGGGTCCTGCTGAAGTTATCTTGACCGAGTAACTCTGGGATCGGCTTACCAACAAAGGGCTGCCTTTCTCTTCCCCTTCTTTAATGCCCACGATCCTGACATTGAGCCTGCGGGAGCGGCCCTCCAAACCGTTCACTTTGGCTCTGAGGAGACCGTTAGCCACCTGCAAGCTCATCACACCGTAGCCTCCGGTGTTGCAAAGCGAGTGTCATTAGCTGTCATGGCATCGTCAAAGTCTGTTCATGGCGTTTCTTCTGAAGCGAGGATAGCGTCGCTTCAATAGCGTCGAGGCGGCCCTCCACTGATTTCTTCAAGCCATCCACGTGGTTGGCGATACCCGCTAATATAGCATCCTGGCTAGCGGCCGACGGACTCGTCTTGGATGTATCCCGCTGACTGTCGTCTTTGTTAGGCATGTTGACACAGAATCACTTCCAGCAGACTTCAGCGCAGTCTTGAGAGTAGCCCAGGGTAAAATAATGATAAAGTGCATTGTTCAGGTTAGAGAGAGAGACGCTCTTCTGAACGCTGTATGATAGAGCAAGTGGCTTAGCCAGATTCAGCCACTCGGGGTGCTGTTGCACTGCTAGTAAGAGAGAGCAAAGGAGACTGATGCCTGTGAGACGTGCATGGTCGGCAGAAGAAGTTACGGTTGTTACGTTGTACCAGGTTATCAGCTGTTTATGGTTCAGTGTGAGTCCAGAGAAACGTAAGTTACATTGTTTAGTTGTTGGATGCATTTTTCGTTGTTGCTATATTTCACCTGTTATACATCTGTTAGCTAAAGTTAGCTCTGCTGTTACAGCGTGCATTGCTAGCAGTGTTAGCTATCATCGCTGATGGTTTAAAGGACAGTTTATGTTATTTATGCCACTGCCCGTTTTCCCTGCTGTCACTTAAACGTGATATAGTATGTGTATTCCTTTTGTATACGATGTTATATATTTTCATGCTACTGAGTTTCCTTCGCGGAGTGGCTGGGCTCTCCCTTAGAGATGGGGTGAGAAGCTCGGCCATCCGCGGGGAGCTCGGAGTAGAGCAGCTGCTCCTCCGCATCGAGAGGAGCCAGTTGAGGTGGCTCGGGCATCTCGTGAGGATGCCTCCTGGACGCCTCCCTAGTGAGGTGTTCCGGGCACGTTCCTCCGGGAAGCGGCCCCGGGGAAGACCCAGGACACGCTGGAGGGACTGTGTCTCTCGGCTGGCCTGGGAACGCCTTGGGGTCCCCCTGGGAGAGCTGGACGAAGTGGGCTGGGGAGAGGGAAGTCTGGGTCTCCCTGCTGAAGCTGCTGCCCTCGGATAAGCGGAAGAAGACGGACGGACTGATGACTGATTATTGTTTCGGATTGTGCGCTGTAATCAAGCATATTGTGAGCTGTTTATTGATGATTGTTATTGTTTTTGTTCATTCCAGAACCACACACACATACACCAACGCCAGTATTTACCCACACGTACAGCTGTTTACTGGATTAAAGTGCAGTAAAAGGATCGACTGTTTCCTGCCTCTTCATTCTTATTCAAGTCTTGGGGGGACTTTATGGACTGCGGTCTAACAGACGTACACTTTGCGATTACGATGCAGAGAAGCCAGTTTATGAACATTAAGCCTCCTCTACAGACGCAGTCCAACGTGCAGAGGGAGACAATGGAGCAGAGCGAATGAATGAAAACAAGCTGAAATCACGAGTGAAACTTTTGTTTATTAAATCTGACGTAGAAGAAGAAAAACTATTGCAACGTGGGAGAGTTGGAGAAACCTTGATGGCATCGGTTCATTGTGCATGCTTTTATTTTCTCAGTGAGTTTTGAGTATAACAGACGTGCTGCATAAGGCCACATTAGCCAAATGTTTACCCACTGAGCAGGTAGCGCAAAGTTCGGTTTAAGTGTGTTTTCTTTTTCATTGCAGAGCCAAATAAGTTGCGTAATTTATGTATGGATATATGTATTATTGACGTTTGTGGGTAAAGTAAGCAATTATCAAGCTAATGTTACAGAAACTTACGTGAATTACTCCCCTGTTGGTGTGTACGACGACAAGGTGTCAGTATTGTGATTAGGAATTTATCTTCCTTACATGCATTACTCAGTGCAGTGAGCATTTCATGTTAAACCATAAGTGGTTTTCATAATCATCTACAAGTTCAGTTCTTTATTACATTTGCTTATGGACGTTAAATAAGTTGGTTGTAAAATGTAAAAGTTGACAACATTATCCTAAATTCATGGATGAAGTATTGAATGTTGTAATTGATTTTGATAAAGTTAGAGCTGTACAGTTAAGCACAGTGAAACAGATTTGCATATGTTTTAGAAGCCGTGTTATGCTACACAGGCGAGGTTTTTGGACACCCCTGGATTCTGGATCCTGGACTGGATTTGATTCTCTCCCTGACGAGGGGGATGGCAAGCCACCCGTGTTGAGTACCTGGATTGAGGAAGCCTATGAGCTATTCACTGCCCTGCTATCAGCGCAGTGGTGTTGTGGAACAGGATTTCAGGAGACGACTGATCTTTTTTTGGTGCACCAAATTCAAAAGACACTATTGAGTAAAGGACCGGCCTGCTGTTGTGAAATGTTATAGAGTTATGTAAATACAGTAATTTTGTTACAACTTAACTTTGTGTCCTGGTTACTCATGGTGGTGTCCAATTCAATTCATTACCACTCCCCTGCGAATCTAGATTAAACTGGTCCAGTGTGCACCTACCTTTAGGAGGGTTACACATTAGCCTACTGAAGGTTTTGCATCTTTCTATCGTGTGCCATGCAATCTAACAATTGTGTCAAATGTCCATCCTATGAACCCCTGTGTTCTTTCCGTTAGTGAGGCTGCCGTGCATGCATCATGAATCCCGGCCTAGCTCCTTATTAAACTACGGTTCATGAGGTTTCAGATCAGACACCCAGGTTTTCTGGCTCATCATCTTCAGTGAGAAGACTTTGCTGTGTATTTTTGTTTATTCTTCATCTGCCCCATCTTCTCATGGTACGATGACCCTACAAAGTCAACTGTTTGTTGAGTAGAGCAATATAGGTGAGGTCATTTCAGTGCAAGCGTGTGAGGAGAGTGGGTCAGGTTAAGGCGCAAAAATCAGAAAACTTGGTCAGTTGGTTACAACAGTAGTATAACAGATAACTTTAAAATTTGGATTGTTTGTCTGACAAAACCAGACATTTAGAGACGTCATCTTGGTCGGTTTGTCATGGGCAATTTGCATCATTTCTGACATTGTATTGACCAATTGATTAATTTGAGTGATTTGCAGTGTGTGTATGTACAGTATGTTTGTATTTTAGGCCTCTGTTTGTTAGTTGAGTTGGGTGAGTGTAATTTAAAGGCTTCTTTTTACTTATTCTGGTGTTTTCTGTGTGCCTTGTCTGAAGATCTTCCCCTCTTTCCAATTTTTGAGTTGGTACAGCAACAGATTAATGAACCACAGGGCAGTGCGTTTAAAGGAGGCTGTGTGTCTGTGTCAGTAAGGTTGCAGCATGCGCGAGGCGCTGCCAACGCATGAGTACTCTAACGTGTTACTTTTATTCATAGGTAATGCCGTAACGTGACAGATTACTTTTAATTGATGGTAACATTGTAACCTAATTAACGACTTTCCAAAGTAACTATACCCAACAATGCTCCTTAATTATGAACACAAAGACACTTTTGACGCTGACTTACAATTATCCAGAATTCTCCTATATAAGTCTAACCCAACTCTCATATTTCAGGTTATTGGTAGAATTGGACCCATGTGTACAGGCTCAAGTTCAGGTTTTTCTCCATCATTTAGTTTCCACAACTGATATTACACTTACTACTGAATACTGAACAGGCCTCAGTTCAGTATTCAGTATTCACTTTGTTTTCCCTGGTTTGTTTTTGGCACCAAAATAAGAAGTGTTGATTTTTAAATTCACCTTCAGATTCACTTTTCTTAACTCAACCGATAAACTAAACAATATATAGTGCAAAAGACAGAGTTTATGTGTCATGTTTTTCTTTTTTTTATTTACAATAAGTGAAATGAACAATAAAAAAAACAAATTTTAGTTGAGTTCACTGTTTCCAGACAGGAAACAGCAGCAGCATTTTTTTTTCAGCCAATTCCCAAAGCGTCTGAATTTGCTCTTCTTTGTCCTTTTGGCTGCTGTAGAAGAGGAAGCCACAGCCGAGTCTGGTTCTGGACCGGCAGTTTTGGCAGGAGGTTCCTCAGGGGTGGTAAGAGGTTCCTCAGAGGTGGCTCCACAGGGTGGAGCGGAAACCACAGCCGAGTCTGGTTCTGGACCGGCAGTTTTGGCAGGAGGTTCCTCAGAGGTGGTAAGAGGTTCCTCAGAGGTGGAGTGGAAACCACAGCCGAGTCTGGTTCTGGACCGGCAATGGAGGCTGGAGGTTCGTCAGTCAGACCACACGGTGGAGCGGAAACCACAGCCGAGTCTGGTTCTGGACCGGCAATGGAGACTGGAGGTTTATCAGTCAGACCACACGGTGGAGTGGAAACCACAGCCGAGTCTGGTTCTGGACCGGCAATGGAGGCTGGAGGTTCATCAGTCAGACCACACGGTGGAGCGGAAACCACAGCCGAGTCTGGTTCTGGACCGGCAATGGAGGCTGGAGGTTCGTCAGTCAGACCACACGGTGGAGCGGAAACCAAAGCCGAGTCTGGTTCTGGACCGGCAATGGAGGCTGGAGGTTCATCAGTCAGACCACACGGTGGAGCAGCAACCACAGCCGAGTCTGGTTCAGGACCGGCAATGGAGGCTGGAGGTTCATCACAAGTGGTAAGAGCACATGGTGGAGCGGCAACCACAGCCGAGTCTGGTTCTGGACCGGCAGTGTGGGCAGGGTTATCAGAGGGGGTCTGAACAGCTGGAAACAGTGCACATATTTGTTGCACTGCAGCATCAGTGATGGTGTTTATCACCTCTGCTGCAAGCTGTTCAGTCCCTTCACCAGGACATCATGAGGGTAGCCCTGTCTAACCGTTTCCTGGATCGACAGGACCAAGTTGTCTCTGATGGTGGAGGAGAATGTCACCTGAAGGAGGCACGGAGGATAGACTCTTGTGACAGCCGGTCCCATGAACCGCTTTTGTGACCCCAACAGCCATTTTGCTCAGCTGCTGGGAGGGCATGTTGAAACGGGTATTTGGAGGGGGCAACCAAAGCCCTGCAGGACTTTTGGAACCACCTCCAAAACCACATCCATTGCGCTGAGCAGTTTGGTCTTGGGGCCTTGTTGCTTCTGTTCATGAGGATTCCGGCGTACTTCAGGGCTTGGCTGGTGATCTTGTGATGTCTGCAGGTTACAGTCATTCAGAGTTAGTTTTAAAAACACTTCAAAGCAACACAGAGACATCACAAGCACTGAACTTCAACTGATCATGAATGTGTGTCAAATATGACTCACTGAAAATAAGCAGGGACGGCCTCTGGAGAGCTGAGGGAACCTTCTCGCTTCATACATAATGTCCCTCATCTTCAGGCTGATGTTCACCTCCCACACCTCAAACAAGGAATGACAATAATGATGAGCAGATTTGACATATTTGCACAATAATCAGGTAACAGTTGACTTCAAACTACTGTAGAGTGTTTTCAGGATTGTGGTCTTACCAGCTGAAGAGAGGGCCTGACATCTGCATCATAGCCGTCCAGTTTCAAAACTCCCAGAGCCTTTAAACAGAAAGAAAACACAAGCTTCATCTTCACTGTTCCTCTCTTCCTCATTACAAACACATTGGTGTGACATGAGCAGAGATGAGGTCGGCTTTCGGTAGGTAACCTTACTGTACTCTCAGCGTCCCTTTGCTCTGCTCCACCAGCAGCTCACACATGTCATCAGCAGTCACCTCAGATGGCAGCTGGTTTTCCTGCTGAAGCTCAACATCTGAGCCATCAGTGCGATCTGAACAACAAGGAATCACATGTCTTTATGTTAGAGAACAAGACAAAATGTGTGAGACTTTACCTGCTTTTTTAATTTAGCGGAGACATGAAAACTATAGTGGGTCTTACCATGGACTTATAAGATGGTGAGTGCCAACAGATCTGCATAGCCCGCTCATATATGGGTGTGTTAAACAACACCTGTGAAGGAAAGAAGATCATGTTGCTCATTGGTTTGTTATACAGAGGTACAGACAGACAGACAAATATATATATTAAAAAAAAGATAAATATATAACTGTGTTAAGAAGTTAACCTGTGCATCAAAAATACACACAAAAACTAAACAAAAAGTAGAAAGTGACTCTAGAAATTCAAATGTTTTATACAAACAGAAAACTATATAACTATATTTAACACTATCAGAACAAGTTTACAGTCTAAGTCCCAGTTAAAAACACTCTCACTTACCCTGATGGGCTTGTAGATGGTCCTGCTTGCTCCACTAAAGGACATGTTGTTGCTGTATGTCAAAATACAGAACAGGTTCGAGGAAACAGGTGTAAAGGGCAAAGCCACAACAAAGTTCTCACAAATTCTCACAAATAGAGGTAGATCTTTCAAGACACAACACAGTGAACGGGGTTCAGCTTGAAGAGCGAGTGAAGTCTGAAAAGAGACTCTCACCTCACTGTTGTTTTATAGTTGGAAACACATTCTAGAATTCTTCTCTTCTAGAATGGCTCCAAAATTCTGTTCTTGGCACAGATTTGGGTAAAAGGTCATGTGACTGAGGGAGGTCCAGGGGACATGATGGGAGAATAGAAATACTGTTTTCAGATCTAAATATCTGGATATGTGTGATAATGACCAGATGGATGAAAAATCATCATATTAAGCCCACAGCCTTCTTATTTATACAATCAAATGCAGTGAGAATGAGCACCAGATCTGTCCAGGCCCATGGTGTATGTGTGCTTAGTAAGTCTGTGGATGATGAACAGCACAATGACATCGCTGACTAATATGAATAAAACAATATCACTATTACCATTACCAATGAATATGATTAAAACAATATCATTATTACCATTACCAAGTTTTTTTTACCACCCAGAGCAGTACTTCACATTAAAACTCCTGTAATAAATTTATTTTGAAGTTAATTTCAGCTTTTATTAAGTTGAATTATTTTGTTTTAAAATAATGCCACATGGGATTAAAATACACAAATAGACATTAATAGATACATAAATAGTTGAAATATTTTTCCTGATGACCTGATCATTGTTTTGTATTTAAAATGTGAATTCACAAAAAAAAAATAACTACAGCTGTCAAAAACATGCACTGGAGTAAATTTATGAAGTTACTGTTGGAGCATTTGGTTGGATATAACTGAATTTGAAATATTTATGTATGACATATTGTTAACCTTGTTATGCCTTCAAAATGTACTGTATGTTTTATTATGCCAGCCTGTCTGCTAATGCAGATAAAATGGTGCTTGGAGATCTCCCAGACTCCCTTCTTGTATGTTTGTAGTGATGCTGTCCTGCGAGAAGCACGTGTCAGTAAATAATTCACTTTCCATGAGCTCAGAAAAACAGCCTCTTTTCAATTTGGTGACAATATATGTCTTACATATGATCCAATGATCACACCCTTTCAGTAAAGTAGAACCCACTTCTTTCCTGATAAACTGAAGGATTAAGAGTTTCAATTAGTAAAGCTGTCAGACAAACGGAGGAAGGGTAGAGTACGGACCCAATAACAAAAAACAGACAGAACTGTAATACGTCTATCTCCGCATCCTCTGGGTGGTCGTGAAACACTAATCACCAGGAACCTGCAGATGGCGCTGATGTCAATGATATAATTTACTGCAAGCACTTACCATGCACAACTGTAACTGAGGTTAAACATTACAGTCCATCCTGGTGTTTCTGGAGGTTTGACGGCTCATTTGAGTGAAAAACATATACAATAGAAAAAATACTTACCCACGCGCTTTTTAAGCCTAATGAAGGTTTTGCAATCTTTCTATGTGTGCCACGCAATCTATCAACTGTGTCAAATGTCCATCGTATGAACCCCTGGTGTTCTTTCATTAGTGAGGCTGCCGTGCATGCATCATGATCCTGTCCTAGCTTCTTATTAACTACGGTTCATAGGTTTCAGATCAGACACCCGGGTTTTTCTGGCTCATCAACTTCAGTGAGAAAATTGGCGTGTATTTTTAGGCTGTTATCTGTTTGAGTTGAGTTGTGTGAGTGTAATTTAAAGGCTTCCATTTACTTATTCTGGTGTGTTCTGTGTGCCTTGTCTGAAGATTTTGCTGTGTATTTTTGTTTATTCTTCATCTGCCGCATCTTCTCATGGCATGATGTACCCTACAAAGTCAGGTCAGTCGGTTACAACAGTAGTATAACAGATAACTTTAAATTTTGGATTGTTTGTCCGACAAAACCAGACATTTAGAGACGTCAACTTGGTCGGTTGTCATGGGCAATTTGCATAATTTCTGACGTTGTATTGACCAATTGATTAATTTGAGTGATTTGCAGTGTGTGTATGTACAGTATGTTTGTATTTTTAGGCCTCTGTTTGTTTATTTGAGTTGGGTGAGTGTAATTTAAAGGCTTCTTTTTACTTATTTCTGGTGTTTTCTGTGTGCCTTGTCTGAAGATCTTCCCCTCTTTCCAATTTTTTGAGTTGGTACAGCAACAGATTAATGAACCACCGGGCAGTGCGTTTAAAGGAGGCTGTGTGTCTGTGTCAGTAAAGTTTGCAGCATGCGCGAGGCGCTGCCAACGCAATGAGTACTCTAAACGTGTTACTTTTATTCATAGGTAATGCCGTAACGTGACAGATTACTTTTAATTGATGGTAACATTGTAACCTAATTAACGACTTTCCAAAGTAACTATACCCAACAAATGCTCCTTAATATATGAACACAAAGACACTTTTGACACTGACTTACAATTATCCAGAATTCTCCTATATAAGTCTGTGTGTAACTCTCATATTTCAGGTTATTGGTAGAATTGGACCCATGTGTACAGGCTCAAGTTCAGGTTTTTCTCCATCATTGAATTTCCACAACTGATATTACACTTACTACTGAATACTGAACAGGCCTCAGTTTAATATTCAGTATTCACTTTGTTTTCCCTGGTTTGTTTTTGGCACCAAAATAAGAAGTGTTGATTTTTAAATTCACCTTCAGATTCACTTTTCTTAACTCAACCGATAAACTAAACAATATATAGTGCAAAAGACAGAGTTTATGTGTCATGTTTTTCTGAATGCATTTTTTATTTATTTACAACAAGTGAAATGAACAACAAAAAAACAAACACCACATTTCTACACAAAGTTTTCGCAGAGGGAAATTTAACTTCAGTCTCTAGACAGGAAACAGCAGCAGCAATTTGCTTGATTGCTGTAGAAGTAGAAAGCTGTTGAGCCCCTTCACCAGGACGTCTTGAAGGCAACCCTGCCTAACGTTTTCCTGGATAGACAGGACCGAGTTGTCTCTGATGGAGAAGGAGAATGTCACCTGAAGGAGCACAGAGGATAGACTCTTGGACACCCGGTCCTGAACCGCTTTTATGACCCCAACAGCCATTTTGCTCAGCTGCTGGGAGGGCATGTTGAAAGAGGTATTTGGAGGGGGCAACCAGAAGCCCTGCAGGACTTTTGGAACCACCTCCAAAACCACATCCATTGCGCTGAGCAGTTTGGTCTTGGGGCCTTGTTGCTGCTGTTCAATCAGGATACCGGCGTACTTCAGGGCCTGGCTGGTGATCTTGTGATGTCTGCAGGTTACAGTCATTCAGAGTTAGTTTTAAAAACACTTCAAAGCAACACAGAGACATCACAAGCACTGAACTTCAACTGATCATGAATGTGTGTCAAATATGACTCACTGAAAATGAGCAGGGACGGCCTCTGGAGAGCTGAGGAACCTTCTGGCTTCATCTTCTTTGTTGTTTAACGGCAGTTGGCATCCTTAATGTTGCATATACTGCCCTCTTCTGGACTTTACTGTTTTACTACTTCCCTTTTATTATTATTTAAATTCTTTTTATTAATCCAGTTACCACAAGATACCTTATAATGGTTTTCCTTCCTTCCCTAGATTTCCCACATTCTATTATACCCTTGAGACTACTCTCCATTATTCCTGTCTTCCGCAACCCTGCAATCATCTCTTCGCTCTCCCTTTTACATCTACTACAATCGACCATCACATGCTCCACCGTTTCTCTCTCCCCACAGCTACAACCGACCAGTTGGAGGTTTCCCATATTATGTTGAGTGTGTTATTCAGTTTACTGTGTCCTATTCTTAATCTACTCATATCACCTGCTCTACTCTGCTACCTCCACAACACCCTACCTCCCCTACTACACCTTGTAATTTATATAAATGTCTCCCCTTTTTCATGGTTCTTCCAGTGTTGTTTCCATTGATTAATTATTTCCTTCCATATTAAACTTTTCCCTTCTGCTTTTGATCATTTTACTTTGATTTCCACCTCCTCTTTCTTTACGGCTTCCTTTGCAAGTTCATCTGCTTTTTCATTCCCTTGTATCCCTACATGAGCTGGCACCCACATGAACGTTATTTCCCTCCCCTGCTGTGTTAATCTGGATGTTTTTAATAGTATTTCATATAATATTTCCTGATGTGTTTTCGCTTTCCTGTTTTTGATGCTTAAGAGTGCTGAAACTGAATCACTGCATATGATCACCCTTTTATCCACCCTGTCCTCCACCCAGTCTATTGCCATTAATATTGCACATAGCTCCACCGCATATTTACTTACATGATCTGACGTTCTTTTTGATATTGTCTTCTGGCTTCATACTCAATGTCCCTCATCTTCAGGCTGTTGTTCACCTCGCACACCTCAAACAAGGAATGACATATGATGAACAGATTTGACATATTTGCACAATAAATCAGGTAACAGTTGACTTCAAACTACTGTAGAGACCGCAAGCGTAGTAAGATGTATAAGAAAAGAAGGTGTGGCCAGTGCAGCATAAAAAAATGAAACAAATAGAAAATCCAGTAAGAACATTTGCATATGCAAGAAGAGGTAAAGGCGTAGATAAGTGCACATAACTGGGAGCATCAATCAATATTTTAACGGGTCTGCTGAAGTTATCTTGACCGAGTAACTCTGGGATCGGCTTACCAACAAAGGGCTGCCTTTCTCTTCCCCTTCTTTAATGCCCACGATCCTGACATTGAGCCTGCGGGAGCGGCCCTCCAAACCGTTCACTTTGGCTCTGAGGAGACCGTTAGCCACCTGCAGCACATCACACGTAGCCTCCGGTGTTGCAAAGCGAGTGTCATTAGCTGTCATGGCATCGTCAAAGTCTGTTTCATGGCGTTTCTTCTGAAGCGAGGATAGCGTCGCTTCAATAGCGTCGAGGCGGCCCTCCACTGATTTCTTCAAGCCATCCACGTGGTTGGCGATACCCGCTAATATAGCATCCTGGCTAGCGGCCGACGGACTCGTCTTGGATGTATCCCGCTGACTGTCGTCTTTCTTAGGCATGTTGACACAGAATCACTTCCAGCAGACTTCAGCGCAGTCTTGAGAGTAGCCCAGGGTAAAATAATGATAAAGTGCATTGTTCAGGTTAGAGAGAGAGACGCTCTTCTGAAGGCTGTGTGATAGAGCAAGTGGCTTAGCCAGATTCAGCCACTCGGGGTGCTGTTGCACTGCTAGTAAGAGAGAGCAAAGGAGACTGATGCCTGTGAGACGTGCATGGTCGGCAGAAGAAGTTACGGTTGTTACGTTGTACCAGGTTATCAGCTGTTTATGGTTCAGTGTGAGTCCAGAGAAACGTAAGTTACATTGTTTAGTTGTTGGATGCATTTTTCGTTGTTGCTATATTTCACCTGTTATACATCTGTTAGCTAAAGTTAGCTCTGCTGTTACAGTGTGCATTGCTAGCAGTGTTAGCTATCATCGCTGATGGTTTAAAGGACAGTTTATGTTATTTATGCCACTGCCCGATTTCCCTGCTGTCACTTAAACGTGATATAGTATGTGTATTCCCTTTGTATACGATGTTAGATATTTTCATGCTACTGAGTTTCCTTCGCGGAGTGGCTGGGCTCTCCCTTAGAGATGGGGTGAGAAGCTCGGCCATCCGCGGGGAGCTCGGAGTAGAGCCGCTGCTCCTCCGCATCGAGAGGAGCCAGTTGAGGTGGCTCGGGCATCTCGTGAGGATGCCTCCTGGACGCCTCCCTAGTGAGGTGTTCCGGGCACGTTCATCCGGGAAGCGGCCCCGGGGAAGACCCAGGACACGCTGGAGGGACTATGTCTCTCGGCTGGCCTGGGAACGCCTTGGGGTCCCCCTGGGAGAGCTGGACTTAGTGGCTGGGGAGAGGGAAGTCTGGGTCTCCCTGCTGAAGCTGCTGCCCTCGGATAAGCGGAAGAAGACGGACGGACTGATGACTGATTATTGTTTCGGATTGTGCGCTGTAATCAAGCATATTGTGAGTTGTTTATTGATGATTGTTATTGTTTTTGTTCATTCCAGAACCACACACATGTGATACACCCTAATGGGAAAGCACAGCAACTTAAAGCACAGTCACTTTTTTGTTTTTTCCCTATTTACATATACATTAATGTATGTTGTATTAACTGACTCAATGTGAAATTTAAGCACAAATTTTAACACTGTTGTAAAGGCCAATCTTACTGGGGGGGGGAAGAAAAAAAAAGAAAAGAATGCGGAACCAAAGTGCAGGTAGAGTTTCACCGGGGGTCCTAAGGTGAGCGACTCCGCCCTCTTCCCTCAGATAAACTTTGTGGAGACAGATGGTGGTTTGCGCTCCGACTCACTGTGTTCATAATTTTATTTTCCAGGTTAGTACCCGGTTGAAAATCAGACTAAATCCCCTTTAAGTGTGTATTAATGATTTAAAAGATGTTAAGAGTTTGTTGTTGATATGTGCGACTGGATTTAAGAGCGTATTTATGAGCGCAAGATGCGGACTTTTGGCGCGAATGGCTAATTAGCAGTATGTAGACTGTGTTGTGTCTGAGTGATGCTGTATGCTAGGTCCCCCCACTCCCCGGCGTGTTTTGTATTTCAGTTTTTGGCGTATCTGACATGTTATGAATGATGGTTAATGTTGAAGGAAGAGAGGTTTATAACGTTTATTGTTTGTTTATAACTTAAACAAGTCTTTTTCATTGTACTTGGTTTGTGTTTAAAGATAAGTTGAACATTGTCCCTATGTGTATTATGTTTTATGAAGTCGGCGCTAAAGTCATTTAAACTCACCCAGTCAGAGAGGGTTTGTGTTTTTATTTAAAGAAAGAAAGAGAGTGATTATTGATATTTTAATATTTTTCATATTATGATTATTCCTGTAAAAGTGCGTGGAAGATACTTCCCACAGGAAAACTCAGACAACAGTGGTCATATAATTTAGTTGAAACAAATGGATGGAGAATAAGACATTTGCACCAAGGGATGTTTATTTGTTTGTGAATTTGTGAATAAAAGAGACAAACTTTGTGGAGACAGATGGTGGTTTGCGCTCCGACTCACTGTGTTTATAATTTTATTTTCCAGAGAGCCGAGAACCGCGAACCCCAACCAAATTCTTTTTGTTACCCAACTTCAGATATTTGAAACTCGTAACACACACATACACCAACGCCAGTATTTACCCACATGTACAGCTGTTTACTGGATTAAAGTGCAGTAAAATGATCGACTGTTTCCTGCCTCTTCATTCTTATTCAAGTCTTGGGGGGACTTTATGGACTGCGGTCTAACAGACGTACACTTTGCGATTACGATGCAGAGAAGCCAGTTTATGAACATTAAGCCTCCTCTACAGACGCAGTCCAACGTGCAGAGGGAGACAATGGAGCAGAGCGAATGAATGAAAACAAGCTGAAATCACGAGTGAAACTTTTGTTTATTAAATCTGACGTAGAAGAAGAAAAACTATTGCAACGTGGGAGAGTTGGAGAAACCTTGATGGCATCGGTTCATTGTGCATGCTTTTATTTTCTCAGTGAGTTTTGAGTATAACAGACGTGCTGCATAAGGCCACATTAGCCAAATGTTTACCCACTGAGCAGTAGCGCAAAGTTCGGTTTAAGTGTGTTTTCTTTTTCATTGCAGAGCCAAATAAGTTGCGTAATTTATGTATGGATATATGTATTATTGACGTTTGTGGGTAAAGTAAGCAATTATCAAGCTAATGTTACAGAAACTTACGTGAATTACTCCCCTGTTGGTGTGTACGACGACAAAGTGTCAGTATTGTGATTAGGAATCGATCTTCCTTACATGCATTACTCAGTGCAGTGAGCATTTCATGTTAAACCATAAGTGGTTTTCATAATCATCTACAAGTTCAGTTCTTTTACATTTGCTTATGGACGTTAAATAAGTTGGTTGTAAAATGTAAAAGTTGACAACAATTATCCTAAATCCATGGATGAAGTATTGAATGTTGTAATTGATTTTGATAAAGTTAGAGCTGTACAGTTAAGCACAGTGAAACAGATTTGCATATGTTTAGAAGCCGTGTTATGCTACACAGGCGAGGTTTTTGGACACCCCTGGATTCTGGATCCTGGACTGGATTTGATTCTCTCCCTGACGAGGGGGATGGCAAGCCACCCGTGTTGAGTACCTGGATTGAGGAAGCCTATGAGCTATTCAACTGCCCTGCTATCAGCGCAGTGGTGTTGTGGAACAGGATTTCAGGAGACGACTGATCTTTTTGTGGTGCACCAAATTCAAAAGACACTATTGAGTAAAGACCGGCCTGCTGTTGTGAAATGTTATAGAGTTATGTAAATACAGTAATTTTGTTACAACTTAACTTTGTGTCCTGGTTACTCATGGTGGTGTCCAATTCAATTCATTACCACTCCCTGCGAATCTAGATTAAACTGGTCCAGTGTGCACCTACCTTTAGGAGGGTTACACATTAGCCTACTGAAGGTTTTGCATCTTTCTATCGTGTGCCATGCAATCTAACAATTGTGTCAAATGTCCATCCTATGAACCCCTGGTGTTCTTTCCGTTAGTGAGGCTGCCGTGCATGCATCATGAATCCCGGCCTAGCTCCTTATTAAACTACGGTTCATGAGGTTTCAGATCAGACACCCAGGTTTTCTGGCTCATCATCTTCAGTGAGAAGACTTTGCTGTGTATTTTTGTTTATTCTTCATCTGCCCCATCTTCTCATGGTACGATGAACCCTACAAAGTCAACTGTTTGTTGAGTAGAGCAATATAGGTGAGGTCATTTCAGTGCAAGCGTGTGAGGAGAGTGGGTCAGGTTAAGGCGCAAAAATCAGAAAACTTGGTCAGTTGGTTACAACAGTAGTATAACAGATAACTTTAAATTTTGGATTGTTTGTCTGACAAAACCAGACATTTAGAGACGTCATCTTGGTCGGTTGTCATGGGCAATTTGCATCATTTCTGACATTGTATTGACCAATTGATTAATTTGAGTGATTTGCAGTGTGTGTATGTACAGTATGTTTGTATTTTTAGGCCTCTGTTTGTTTAGTTGAGTTGGGTGAGTGTAATTTAAAGGCTTCTTTTTACTTATTCTGGTGTTTTCTGTGTGCCTTGTCTGAAGATCTTCCCCTCTTTCCAATTTTTGAGTTGGTACAGCAACAGATTAATGAACCACCGGGCAGTGCGTTTAAAGGAGGCTGTGTGTCTGTGTCAGTAAGGTTGCAGCATGCGCGAGGCGCTGCCAACGCATGAGTACTCTAACGTGTTACTTTTATTCATAGGTAACGCCGTAACGTGACAGATTACTTTTAATTGATGGTAACATTGTAACCTAATTAACGACTTTCCAAAGTAACTATACCCAACAATGCTCCTTAATTATGAACACAAAGACACTTTTGACGCTGACTTACAATTATCCAGAATTCTCCTATATAAGTCTAACCCAACTCTCATATTTCAGGTTATTGGTAGAATTGGACCCATGTGTACAGGCTCAAGTTCAGGTTTTTCTCCATCATTTAGTTTCCACAACTGATATTACACTTACTACTGAATACTGAACAGGCCTCAGTTTAATATTCAGTATTCACTTTGTTTTCCCTGGTTTGTTTTTGGCACCAAAATAAGAAGTGTTGATTTTTAAATTCACCTTCAGATTCACTTTTCTTAACTCAACCGATAAACTAAACAATATATAGTGCAAAAGACAGAGTTTATGTGTCATGTTTTTCTTTTTTTTATTTACAATAAGTGAAATGAACAATAAAAAAAACAAATTTTAGTTGAGTTCATTGTTTCCAGACAGGAAACAGCAGCAGCATTTTTTTTTCAGCCAATTCCCAAAGCGTCTGAATTTGCTCTTCTTTGTCCTTTTGGCTGCTGTAGAAGAGGAAGCCACAGCCGAGTCTGGTTCTGGACCGGCAGTTTTGGCAGAAGGTTCCTCAGAGGTGGTAAGAGGTTCCTCAGAGGTGGCTCCACAGGGTGGAGCGGAAACCACAGCCGAGTCTGGTTCTGGACCGGCAGTTTTGGCAGGAGGTTCCTCAGGGGTGGTAAGAGGTTCCTCAGAGGTGGCTCCACAGGGTGGAGCGGAAACCACAGCCGAGTCTGGTTCTGGACCGGCAGTTTTGGCAGGAGGTTCCTCAGAGGTGGTAAGAGGTTCCTCAGAGGTGGCTCCACACGGTGGAGTGGAAACCACAGCCGAGTCTGGTTCAGGACCGGCAATGGAGGCTGGAGGTTCGTCAGTCAGACCACACGGTGGAGCGGAAACCAAAGCCGAGTCTGGTTCTGGACCGGCAATGGAGGCTGGAGGTTCGTCAGTCAGACCACACGGTGGAGCGGAAACCACAGCCGAGTCTGGTTCTGGACCGGCAATGGAGACTGGAGGTTTATCAGTCAGACCACACGGTGGAGTGGAAACCACAGCCGAGTCTGGTTCTGGACCGGCAATGGAGGCTGGAGGTTCATCAGTCAGACCACACGGTGGAGCGGAAACCACAGCCGAGTCTGGTTCTGGACCGGCAATGGAGGCTGGAGGTTCGTCAGTCAGACCACACGGTGGAGCGGAAACCAAAGCCGAGTCTGGTTCTGGACCGGCAATGGAGGCTGGAGGTTCGTCAGTCAGACCACACGGTGGAGCAGCAACCACAGCCGAGTCTGGTTCAGGACCGGCAATGGAGGCTGGAGGTTCATCACAAGTGGTAAGAGCACATGGTGGAGCGGCAACCACAGCCGAGTCTGGTTCTGGACCGGCAATGGAGGCTGGAGGTTCATCACAAGTGGTAAGAGCACATGGTGGAGCGGCAACCACAGCCGAGTCTGGTTCTGGACCGGCAATGGAGGCTGGAGGTTCATCACAAGTGGTAAGAGCACATGGTGGAGCGGCAACCACAGCCGAGTCTGGTTCTGGACCGGCAGTGTGGGCAGGGTTATCAGAGGGGGTCTGAACAGCTGGAAACAGTGCACATATTTGTTGCACTGCAGCATCAGTGATGGTGTTTATCACCTCTGCTGCAAAGCTGTTCAGTCCCTTCACCAGGACATCATGAGGGTAGCCCTGTCTAACCGTTTCCTGGATCGACAGGACCAAGTTGTCTCTGATGGTGGAGGAGAATGTCACCTGAAGGAGCACGGAGGATAGACTCTTGGACAGCCGGTCCTGAACCGCTTTTGTGACCCCAACAGCCATTTTGCTCAGCTGCTGGGAGGGCATGTTGAAACGGGTATTTGGAGGGGGCAACCAAAAGCCCTGCAGGACTTTTGGAACCACCTCCAAAACCACATCCATTGCGCTGAGCAGTTTGGTCTTGGGGCCTTGTTGTTTCTGTTCAATGAGGATTCCGGCGTACTTCAGGGCTTGGCTGGTGATCTTGTGATGTCTGCAGGTTACAGTCATTCAGAGTTAGTTTTAAAAACACTTCAAAGCAACACAGAGACATCACAAGCACTGAACTTCAACTGATCATGAATGTGTGTCAAATATGACTCACTGAAAATAAGCAGGGACGGCCTCTGGAGAGCTGAGGAACCTTCTCGCTTCATACACAATGTCCCTCATCTTCAGGCTGGTGTTCACCTCCCACACCTCAAACAAGGAATGACATATGATGAGCAGATTTGACATATTTGCACAATAAATCAGGTAACAGTTGACTTCAAACTACTGTAGAGTCTTTTCAGGATTGTGGTCTTACCAGCTGAAGAAGAGGCCTGACATCTGCATCATAGCCGTCCAGTTCAAACTCCCAGAGCCTTTAAACAGAAAGAAAACACAAGCTTCATCTTCACTGTTCCTCTCTTCCTCATTACAAACACATTGGTGTGACATGAGCAGAGATGAGGTCGGCTGTCGGTAGGTAACTTACTGTACTCTCAGCGTCCCTTTGCTCTGCTCCACCAGCAGCTCACACATGTCATCAGCAGTCACCTCAGATGGCAGCTGGTTTTCCTGCTGAAGCCTCAACATCTGAGCCATCAGTGCGATCTGAACAACAAGGAATCACATGTCTTTATGTTAGAGAACAAGACAAAATGTGTGAGACTTTACCTGCTATTTTAATTTAGCGGAGACGTGAAAACTATAGTGGGTCTTACCATGGACTTATAAGATGGTGAGTGCCAACAGATCTGCATAGCCCGCTCATATATGGGTGTGTTAAACAACACCTGTGAAGGAAAGAAGATCATGTTGCTCATTGGTTTGTTATACAGAGGTACAGACAGACAGACAAATATATATATATATAAAAAAAGATAAATATATAACTGTGTTAAGAAGTTAACCTGTGCATCAAAAATACATACAAAATACACAAAAACTAAACAAAAAGTAGAAAGTGACTCTATAAATTCAAATGTTTTATACAAACAGAAAACTATATAACTATATTTAACACTATCAGAACAAGTTTACAGTCTAAGTCCAGTTAAAAACACTCTCACTTACCCTGATGGGCTTGTAGATGGTCCTGCTTGCTCCACTAAAGGACATGTTGTTGCTGTATGTCAAAATACAGAACAGGTTCGAGGAACAGGTGTAAAGGGCAAAGCCACAACAAAGTTCTCACAAATTCTCACAAATAGAGTAGATCTTTCAGACACAACACAAGTGAACGGGGTTCAGCTTGAAGAGCGAGTGAAGTCTGAAAAGAGACTCTCACCTCACTGTTGTTTTATAGTTGGAACACATTCTAGAATTCTTCTCTTCTAGAATGGCTCCAAAATTCTGTTCTTGGCACAGATTTGGGTAAAAGGTCATGTGACTGAGGGAGGTCCAGGGGACATGATGGAGAACAGAAATACTGTTTTTCAGATCTAAATATCTGGATATGTGTGATAATGACCAGATGGATGAAAAATCATCATATTAAGCCCACAGCCTTCTTATTTATACAATCAAATGCAGTGAGAATGAGCACCAGATATGTCCAGGCCCATGGTGTGATCATTGTTTTGTATTTAAAATCTGAATTCACAAAAAAACTACAGCTGTCAAAAACATGCACTGGAGTAAATTTATGAAGTTACTGTTGGAGCATTTGGTTGGATATAACTGAATTTGAAATATTTATGTATGACATATTGTTAACCTTGTTATGCCTTCAAAATGTACTGTATGTTTTATGATGCCAGCCTGTCTGCTAATGCAGATAAAATGGTGCTGGTGAATAGTTTTAGTTCTATTATATTCAGTTTTATGCATTTCATCTCAAATAATGATGTTATACGTGTGTGATGTGGCCTTCGTGTCCTCCGCATCCTCTGGGTGGTTGTGAAACACTAATCACCAGGAACCTGCAGATGGCGCTGATGTCAATGATATAACTTACCGCAAGCACTTACCATGCACAACTGTAACTGAGGTTAAACATTACAGTCCATCCTGGTGTTTCTGGAGGTTTGACGGCTCATTTGAGTGAAAAACATATACAATATAAAGAATAGTTATGATTAATGATCCACCAGGCAAAACCATCTTGAACCCAACGTGAATTTATAGCAATGTTTCTTCTTGTTCTCTCCCGGCCTTTAAATATATGACGAAATATCCAACCATGTTTATATCCACTCCAAAGCCTTGTAAAGGTGTTACTGAATGGCACAAAAACAACCAATCATTGTATCTTCCACTATTAACCATTTTTTAAAAAGCTCCTAACTCTCAATGCTTGTTTGTCCAAATTCAAAGCACCGTTGATTTAAATTAACCCTGTGCTGGAAGAAATGAATTTAAACTGAGTCATCTGCATTAAAATGATAAACTACTCCAGAGTTATAGATTTATTTCAAAAATGAGGAAAAATAATCAGTTAGCAGTGACAGTTATCAGACCCTGGAGATCCATTAATGATTTCAAACAGGGAGTGTTAATCTCTGAAGTGCTCCCAGGTTCTTATTTCTGAGAAGAAGGCGTCTCCGGGGCAGCTGGTGTAGTTCACCACCTGTCTGTGGCCATGGAGGGTGAAGTTGGCGACCAGTCCCCCTCCATCTACTGCGCATCGGACTAGACGATGGCGCAACAGGTCCATAGCATGGCGGGATGGCAGGGTGGCGGTGTAGTTACCAATAATTGACACCCCATACCCAACGGCATTGCGCCCTCTGGTGTGCGTGCCAAGCTTGTTCCAACCTCTGCCTTCGTAGACGTAGCCATCGGAGCCAACCACGAAGCTGAGGACACAAACATGATTAATCAACGCACAGTAAACGTACAGTAAGTGATCCCAAGCAGCATCCTTTCAAATACTCACACTGAAATGAAAATGATAAGAATGGTCTTTAATTAAAAGAATAGTTTGACATTTTGGGAAATATGCTTATTTACATAAAAAAAAGAAAAGAAGTCATGTCACTCAAAATGTGAAACTATTCCTTTACCTGTATCCTATGTCGCTCCAACCACGATCTTCCTGATGGAAGCGCTGCATGGATCTCATATCGCGGGAGCAGTTTGGGAAGGACAAACAGGGTGAGGATGGCTCATAGGTGTGGTGAACATAGAGGAACTGGAGGGGCAGAGACAGTGGCAAATGTGTACCCCGGTATGCTTTTGCCCCCCACTGACAACGTGGGATGATTTGAGGGCAGTCTGAGGAGAGGATGGGAGGATTAAGGTCAGGATATGAAAACCACTACAGCTGTTGCTATGTCATATTCACAAGCTTTTTTTCAACGTTCAAAACTCATACAGTATAAAAGTAACCAGAGACCACTGTAAAAAGGGTTCTTTAACCATCCCACAAGCTAGCCTTTGCACTAGAGCTGCAACAATTAGTTGATTCATCAATTGGTTGGTTGATTGAAAATAAATCATGAATAATTTTGATATTCTAATGTTGTTTAAAGGCCCAGTGTGTAAGATTTGGGTGGCTCTATTTACATAATATGCCATAAATGTAATAAAATATGCATAACTATGTTTTCGTATATCTTTGGATTGTGGACATTTTAAAACATTGTCATTGTTTTTTGCTCTTTAGTAATACATTTTTTCTAATTTGCTAAACTTCACAGACCAAAAGATGAATGAGTTAATTAAAAAACAATCTATAGTTTTATCAGTTAAGAAAATAATCATTAGTTGCAGCCTTGCATTGTGTGTTTTTATCATTTCATAGCTCACCCCAGTACTTGTGCACAAATCTCTCCAATCCATCCTTCACCGCCTTTCCCAGTCCTGTATCAAAGGCTATCCATTCTGTCTTCTCTAACTTCCAGACTAATGTTAGTGTCTCCATCACCTGGCTGTGGAAGATCGAGTGGCTCCAGAATGGCTCTTGAGATCTCCCTTCGCCTCGGGCTAATGTGTTTGGTCAGAGCATCAAGACCCCTGCCCCTCATGTAGAATAAAACTATAGTACCCTTTCAAAATGTCACTGAGGGCCTGTGACGGTTCATGTGCAGATAGGTTGCTGAGGTCCGTGCCCAGTATAGCTCCATCCATGCCCCCATTAATAACAGCATCAGTGGCCAGAGTGGCAGCCTGAGACAGCTTGAACACCTTAGGGTAATCCACATTGTCCCAACACCCATTAGGCCCCAGGCGATAAGCTGGTGGAAAGTCCTGGAGCTGAGGAAGGACAGACCCAGTGTCCTGCCTAAAGTGAGTGAGAAGAGCCCAACAGCTGGCGTGCCCTCCATCTTGGCTTTCAGTCCTGATTCAATTCCTAGAAGTAAGGGTGCAAGAGCTATCGTGGTGCCATCTGGCGTGAGGACGACCCCTCGTTCTTCTCCGTAATCTGTCACAATGTGGTGGATTGCCTTGTCAAAAAAGCTAAAGGATGAGGCATTGAGAATGGCCGTCTCTAGGACTTCAGCATCACTGACGTTATATGATGCACCCAAGAAATGGATGGTCATCGCATCATCGTGGCCTGCGGTCCTCCGAAGGGCTCCTGACCAGTGCCAAGGGGGATATACCAGGGTTAGAGTCTTCGACCTGCTGTACGGCTCGGATGAAGCTGTCCATGTTACGCAGGTGGACACCTGATGGCAACACAAATGGGCAACGATGAAGTGAAGTAAGGACATTATAGTGTAACAATGAGTCAGTGAATGAACTCTTTTACTTCAAAGGACAGTCATGGCCTAAATAGTGTTTTAACAGACAATTTAACAAAAACTATCATCCTATAGTAAGAAAGGAGAAGAATTTGGCAAAGTTAATGATACTGACTTGCATCTAAGTTGGTAGAATTTAGTGTCAAAAACTGGACATGCTCTGCAATAAAGGCCAACACTTTCCCTTTAGCCAAATGAAAAAGACCAAAGAGGCCTTCGCATTAAACAACACTCATACGAACATGGCTTGTCCGTGTCCTTCAGTACAGCTCTTATGTGTCTTCTGATCTGAAGCCCTTATCGACAAGATGACATCACTATCATGTTATATCTTTGTTATGGGTGTGAGATGCTATACCTCACAGTGCAGCAGGTAGGGTTAAATTAAGCACAAAAACAACTTAAGTTCAGGGAAAAGATTACAATTTCTGTTTGAAATAACTTCGAGTTCAGGTTAGGACGGTGGTTGACTATCAGTAGGCCACGGGGTCTCCTGTGTTAAAGTCCGATGTTTTTGTTGATCCATCCACCCACGTAGACCTCTTCCCTATTATGTTCTCTGACGTTACTGTTATAATTCCCACAAGCTGTTAAAGGTTGGTCCACTTTCAGTGTGATCAAATATCGTTTTTGGGGCGTTTTCCTCAAACGACTAATGCTGTTTTCTATCTTTGAAAACGATCTTTCCCCTCTGTGATCCCAAACCCTTCCCTTACGCTCCAAATGTCTCCGCAGAGCTAATGAAAATTTAAAACCTAAAATTCAACAGCTTGAGACACAACGCAGCACACAATCGAAAAATATCAAGGAATTAGTGAACCACCACACGACAGGGTGAAAGAAAATAATCCCTATCAGCATACCAGAACGTAGCCTAATGAAGAATTTAACTCACGATAGCACAAATGTTTACATACTTTGAATAACTTACCTGCCGGCCTGCTGTAAACAGTAAAAAGTAGGATAGACCCAGAACAAAAATTGACAGTCCAAATGAAGTCATGTCTCCTGCGAGTTGCCTCTCAAAGAAGCACTTTTCTGTTATAACGGTGTAAAAAACAGACTTTCACAAGCTAAATTTACAAAAGACAACCTGAACCGTGAGATATGAAGGAATCTCTGCAGTACCTTCAACGTGCAGGCTTTCAAAAAAGTAGACTGAGGCACAGATGTGCTCCCCACACTTCTGAGAGGAGTTGTGGTGTATTTGTGTGTATGTGCATGACTGCAATGTTTGTGTCCCAATAGGGAAAAGTACTCTTTGTACACTGATGGCTCCAAATATTGATTTAGTCTACACAAAGGCCACGTGTGTCATGGGCAAAAACAAAGTCAAATGGTTTGTTATAAGAGACAAACAAGTGCTTTTTTGCAAATCGTTCTGGGTTGTGTCAATCTTTACTCATATGTTATACAGCCTTGTGGGCTTCCTTTGTATGCAGTTATGTCATATTATGAACGTGACTGCATGAAAGATGAAAGCAATTCATGGTTAATGTTTAGCTTCTCATGTGATGTGTGTGCATCTGTTGTGTACTCACCAGTGTTGGCACACATATGATCACATAAAACAGTCACTACAGGAATCTCTAATGCAGGGAAATGGGTGGAGAATGAAAATAACAGTTGTCCTGATTCAAGGTGGGAGTAAAAATCAAGAAGCAGCCTTTTAACTTCAAAACCAAATTTTTTGATATGATTGCCTATTTATAGTTTGTTATAGTTTGTGTTTTGATAAAACTCTTTCCTCACTTCTAGCATTCTTCTCTCAGTCTTTAATGAGGTAGTTATCCAGTTAGCTTTTCAATTAACAGCTGTGGCCATCAGTTGAGTTCTTCGAAAACCAGCCAACATCACAGAATGTAACGGTTTTTGTGACTGCACTGGAAATCACATTCAGATCCTCAAAATTGTGTAGATTCATGTGACTTTGATGTGACTTTCCTGTCTTAAAGTAATAATGGGCTGTTGTTTTTCTTTACTTAGTTGTCTGGCTCTTGCCATAATATAGATTGAGGTGACCACGGCATGAAAGCTTGATTGAGGAGAGCAAAGAAGTGTCCACATGTAAACATAATATTTACTACATGTAAATAAAAGATTTAAAAGTTTGAACACTGACTGCGTGTGTGTTTGGTTCAATTGACCTGAATAAACCAGGGTTGTCATGTGACAAGTGACGTATTCACCCGGAACAGGAAATACTTGAAACGACAACAAAAGCAGGTGTAGTGTGGTAGTAAGTGTCAATGTGAGTATTTTTTTTTTGTAGGTTGAGTGTCGTTTTCTGAAAAATATTACTGACATAGCTCAATCTTTGTAGATGTTGGTGTTTAGCTCACCGCTGCTGTAGTTTGGTCTGTTTAGCATTAGCCTGCTAACCAGCAGCTTGTCTTGTAGCCTCTAATGTTACCTCTCTCTCTCTCTCTCTCTCTCTCTGCAGCTCTTAATTAAATAATAATGGAGACTCGCTTCACCCGAGGCAAGTCTGCTATTCTGGAGCGGCCTCTGAGCCGACCCAAAACCGAGGTGAGTGTGAGCGCCTTCGCCCTGCTGTTCTCGAGGTGGTGCAGTACTGCCAGAGCCGAGTTGTACTCTGTGACCGAGCTGCAGGCTCGTCTGGCCGAGATGGGACAGAGGGTGGGGCCATCCTGCTGGATGTGCTGGTACTGAGAGAGAGAGAGCGGCAAGAGACGAGACCAAAGTACTGAACATACTGCTGTTCCATCAAGGTACATACCACTGACCTGTCCGAGCAGGTAATACACCTGTGCAGCAATGATTGCTCATGATTCATTGAAATGTCCCAGTAACACAGCCTTTGAGTGAGAATATACAAGCACTTGCAGCCATTAATGTTATTAATGACATCTATATTTTTTCGGCTGTGACATGCCAAAAGTGTCATGCTGTGAACAACAGTGGAAGGTAACTAAGTATATCTACGTACTAAGTGAGTATTGTATTTTCTGCTACATGTCGATAGAAAAAATAGGACCTCACTGCACTACGTTATCAAGTTGCTTGAGTTACAGAAGTGACATTTTGCATAGTTCAAATGCTGAAAAATCACAACAAGGACGACCAAGCTAAACAGGGTTAAATAAAATGTAGAATATATGTATATGGGTACATGTACATTGTATAGTATACTGGTATGCCTGTTATTGAAGTGTGAGAATATCTGCTGCTGCGATGAAATTAAATGAATGAACAGCTTGTATCTTGGACCTATTATTCCATAATGGGAATTAAATGAGACAATGATACAGTCCATGTCTTGTTAGTCCAGTATAACACCAGTGTGAATCTCTTACTACAACCCCCATCAGTCCATTTGATTTGTGCTCCACAGGTATCTGTGTTGGAGAGCCTTGTCGGCAAGGATGCAGACAAGCTGGAGCAGGGCCAACGATGATGACAAGACCTACTACATCATTAAAAAGAGCCCCTTGTCACACATACATCTCAGTTCCTAAAGAGAACAGCACCTTGAACTGCGCAGCCTTCACTGGAGGGGTCGTAGAGGCCATCCTCACTCACAGCGTCTTCCTGCAAAGGTCACCGTCCACTGGCACAAAAAGGGCACTACGCTTATGATCAAGTTCGATGAGGCAGTGATTGCTAGAGACAAGCACTGGAAGGCAGATAGTGGAGTGAGAGAGTGTGTATGTTTGTATGTGTGTGTAGGCTGAGTATAATGTTAAATGGAGTGTGGTGAAGGCAGTGTAGACCTACGGTAAACAATTCTTTTCATTGCCCATTAAAATTAAAATGTAGTTTGATGTATTTTGCATTGCATCAACAGGCCGGAGCTCAAAGGTTTTCAACTTATTCTTACAAAAAAGTCAATCATTATCAAAATTATTGCCAATCCCACTTTTCCTCTCACTCAATTCAAAGGTCGAGTGCTACTATAAAAGAATGTATTTTGTTGAAATGGTTTGATCTATTTGTTACTGAGGCATATTTATTCATCTGTTCACACTCAAAGTGAGACTTACCAGGGACAAATTCAGAATGTAAACATGGCCTCAAAACATATTTATCAAAACAGTTGGTTAATCCTGTGGATACAATTGAGGTTCTTTGTTTTTGAGTATTAGGCTGACACCAACACTTTCCAAGCCACTGATGGAAAATCTTCCTTTTCCCCATATTGCCATTATTAGTCAGCTAAAACGTGTGACTGCATCTGTATTGACCGCCTGATGGGATCTTAGCTGTATCCCTGTCTGTCTGTCTGTACATGTTTTTTTTATATTGTGGGGTTAGCACAACACAGTCTAACAGGGATGTATCCCAAAGATGGGGCAGCTTTATTTGTCACGTTATGTATGCAGTAAAAGGGTTACGGTTTGCATGCTTGTTTATGCAACATAATGTTTATACCTGTTATATTTGCTCCGATACAAATGTAAATAAAATAATACATGAAGAGATGGTCCTTGGATAAAGATGTTTTTTCTTTGAACTTGGGAATGTTTTCAGGAACCATGG